>CM067220.1:76015-571603 GCA_034190945.1 Octodonta nipae | reverse complement strand
GAAAAAGGAAAACTGGCAGACCTTATATGGCCTTGAAAAAACGTATAAAGAAAATGAACGGCTAAAGGCAGTAGAAAAGGGCAGATTGGGAAAATGGAGACCTGTGGAAAACAAAAGCGGTAACCGACGTGGTTAAAAAAAAAAACGAAGACAGAAGAAGAAGATTATTTTATCGACTTTTGAAGAAAGTATGTGCAAAAATAATCTACGAAATACCAAAATTTCCTCTAACACAAAAAAATATATACAAGCAGAAATTACAGTCGTTCAAAATGGAAATTTGTCTTGATCATTTTTTTTATATGAGTGCCATAACCGTAACTAGTGATGGGCATAAATCGAATGATATTAATAATCGATTATTACAACTCGAGTGATTTTATTAATCGAATGATCGCTCGAATGACCCATTACTCGGATGGTACGTTTATGCTTCTAACGATTCTCGCTTGTTTTTTCTCAGATCCGCAATCTTTGCTACGTCCCAGCGGCTGCCCTGTGTATGAACATTTAAATTTAGGTAAAATTATACTATTAAATTTTTCCTTTAGTTTAAAATTTATTTGTGAAGGACTGTTATTAATAATTCAAAGAACAGTATAATGTTCCTTAATCTACATTAAGAGCCAATTCACCAAATTGCTTGGCATTGCAATAATTGCCCCATACCCTGAATGTACAGTATCTACATATTTTTTCTGCCCAATGAAATACGTAAATATGCTGCTGTATAAGAGCGAGAACCGAGACGAACGAAAGTGCCTCTATATGAAGGTCGAATGGCAGAAAATCACTTCACGATTCGCAATGAAATCATTTGGATTATAACTCGAAGGCAGCATCGCTCGATCTGTGGTATCGCTCGTACTTGTCGCTCCTCATTCGGTGAATGTTTCGAGTTAAATAATCGATTATTTTTCATTCGAATATTTTGATTCCATAATCGGAATACTCCAGTGATATTTATAATCGAATAACCGATTATATTTCCTTCGAATGTTCCCATCACTAGCCATAACGTATAAAGGGTGTCAAAATTAACAAAAACCATTAGCTTCTCTAGTTCGTTTATCAACATTTCACTTTAAAGCCTGTTTAAAATCGCAATTTTAAACTTGATATATCGACTTTATGTTGTTCAAAAGGATATCTGAGAACACAAATACAAAGCAACGTTATGTTTATGTAGATTTAGTCAGAAGAAAAGTCTTCGTCTTACAAAGTACAAGTTGAATTCTATTTTACAGACCCCTATACATAAAATATACAAAAAATAACTGTAGAAATGTACATACTTTTCTAAGTCATCATCGTTGATGAGGGCTTGTCTCAGTCTAGCGATGGCTTGGAGGAAGTACTCAGGATTTTGTCCTTCAAGTGAGAGGGGTGAATAATATGCCGGATAGCTGAAAAACAAAAGTATTTACAGTACATTTCTTTAACATATTTATCTATGAACAACAGTGAACTCTTTTCGACGCAGTACAATGTTTACAGGAAAGATCGTAAGCTTGATATTGTTGATCGTGTAAGTGGCGGCGGCATACTTTTAGCAGTGAATAGCAGATTTATCTCAAGTGTTGTGAACTGTACGTATATGGATACCAGCTTTCCTGAGATCGATCTTCTTGTGGTTAGATGTAATTTTTGGCATAAATGATCATATATTGTAGTTGTATATATTCCACCTGATATTGACCTGAATTCTTTTGAGCAATTCTTTGAATCTTTTGATCAACTAGATTTTATGTGTAAGGATGAGGTTATTATTTTAGGTGATTTTAATATACCTGCCTTTGTACATCACGATCCAAATAACAGAAAGTCTTCAATTATGAATAACTTTTTAGCAATCTACAATTTACACCAGTTTAGCGATGTTAGAAATTCCATGATGAGGTTATTGGATTTGGTTTGCTCCAATTTAGGTAATGTCTCACGTGATTGTAATTCGTTAGTTCCCGAAGATAATTATCATCCAGCATTAGTTATTAACTTTTCGACTCCAGAACCTTATTTTAACTTTGGGTCTAATCCATGTCCTAATTCATATAACTTAAGGAAAGCAGACTTTGCTTCGCTATATTACTCTCTTTCTTGTGTAGATTGGTCTTTCTTAAGATCTTTTAATAACGTAGATGCTTGCTAGAGGCTTTTTATACAACTTTGTATAATATTTTTGATGCGCATGTTCCGCGGTTTAATTCACACAAACGTATATTTCCTAAGTGGTTTACCTCTGACATAATTAAAAATATTAAAAGAAAGGCTAGGTTGCATAAGAAATTTAAGAAGTCTCATAATATTACTCATTTCGAAGAATTCAAACATTTAAGGGCAGTGGTGAAAAGAAGACAAATTAGCACAGCATATAAGGAATATATTGTAAGTATCCAGTCTTTGATACGAGTTGACTCGAAAGAATTCTGGTCGTTTATACGTGATAAAAAGGGTATATCCAGAATTCCTGGCAACATCACATTTAATAATGGGATTCTTACAGATCCGCAGGAAATTGTTAATGCTTTTGCTGATTTAACGTTTCCCTCTATTTGAAAATGAGCTAAAATTTGCTATCGAGAACTATAGGCCAATATTGTCGAACTTTTCCAAGGTTTTTAAGATGATTTTGTACGATCACATTTATCCTTATATATGTCATCAAATTTCTGATTCACAGCACGGATTTCTGAAGAAAAGATCGACTGTTACCAACCTCACTATTATAACTCAGTACCTGGCGGAATGTCTAGATAATAAAAGTCAAGTGCATGTTATTTACACCGACTTTGCAAAGGCCTTTTTTAAATTGGATCACGGTGTTCTACTTGGTAAATTGGCTAAATTTGGATTCGGTAGTCAACTTATTACTTTTTTAAATTATTATTTTGACCACAGAATCCAATCTGTTTTCTATAATCGATTTAAATCAAACCAATACGTTGCTACATCAGGGGTTCCTCAGGGGTCAAATCTGGGATTGCTATTTTCGGCAAGAGAATTTTAATGTTGTTAGTGACTGGTGCTTACAGAATAATCTACATTTGAATGTGTTTAAGTGCAAATAATGTCTTTTACCAAGAAGAAAGCTTGTCTAGATTTTAATTATATGATAACAGATGATTGCCTTCCACGCGCAACTTTAATTAAGGATCTTGGTGTGTGGTTTGATACTAGGTTGAATTTTTACGAACACATTAACCTTAAAATAGCCGAAGCTAGTAAATTATATGGCTTTATTGTCAGAAACTGTAAATCGTTTCATAGTATAGATGCTCTGAAAGTACTTTATTATTCTTTCGTACGATCCAGGCTAGAATATGCCTCGATCGTCTGGAATCCATTTTACAATTATCATAAGTTAGCATTAGAAAGTGTACAGCGAAAGTTTCTTAAGTATCTATGTTTTAAAATTGATGGAGTTTATCCCAATAGAGGAGTTAATGAGCAACTTATGTGTAATAGATTTAATGTGGAAATTTTGGAGCTCAGGCGAATAATATGTTCGCTCACTTTTCTATACAAGCTTTTGCATAATAAAATAGACGCAGTGAACTTGTTATCACAGCTTAATTTCAATGTACCTTCTCTTTTTCTCAGAGATCCAGTGGTTTTTAGGCATAGTCGTTACAAAACTAACTTAGGCATAAACTCTCCTGTTTTTTGTATGACACAAAACTTCAACATCATTTGTAGGGAATGTGATATTCATGTAGACTCTTTGTCTGTTATTTTGAGTAGGGCCAACGCTTTATTTAGTTTATAATTTTTAACTTTATTTTTGATATCGCAGTTATCGAGTATTTGTTTATTTTTGTTTTTTTTTCTGTTATTTTTTAGTACATTTTGCTTTCTGTTTTTTTAAGGATTCGTTAATATTGTCCTGTTATTAGTTTTTTACTTTATTTATTTATTTATTTATTTATCTATACAAAATTAATTCAAAGAAAATTTTAACAAACAACTTGGTGTTGACAGCAGACCACTTTGGCTACGACGTCTGGTGGTCAAAAAAAGTACTCAGAATATTATGTTAAAGATTGCCGTCTAGTAACCAACAGATGTTCAAGATAAATTGTATATAGTTGTGTGAATATAAAGTAATACAAATAAATTATAGTGAGTTCGACTGTGTTTTTAAATAAATTCAAGAACTCGAAGTGAAAATAAAAACATTACCATAGCTTACGCTTCATTCTGGACCACAGTTAGGAGTTCTTCTTCTTTTTCGATAAACGACGGATTTATAAAACATCAGTCTACATTACACCGCAATTATCCTTAATCCTTTCAACACTTAGTTTAATAAAGGACAGCGTAATAAATATCGTCTTGGGAAAAATTAGACGATGATGTTGAAGTCTACGGGGAGAAAACCGAAAGGATTACGTCTACAACTTCCTTCATTTTCTCGCTAAACTCCCCTCGCGCTTTGTTATTACATAATTGAGCAGTTTATGATATAGAGGACGTTGTCAACTCACACAATTTTCGATTTCTTCAGAAGTTTATTAATTGTTCGAACAAGAATTAAATTGTTCATGTAATGCGATTTTGCATTACATGTGGAAAGTTTTGAATTGACGAATATTCAGTATAAGTAGGGGGCTCGTTGATTGAATCTCATCAGTTACACATAAGTGATATACATGTATTTTATACAGGTTGGATTCTAAAGCGAGCACGACTGGTAGTTTTTTCATATTGCAATAAACTCCGTGGGTCAAATGTAATTTAAAAAAATGATCTTTACTTTCACCTTCTAGAACTTTATTTAAAACATAAAATTCAATCTAACAGCTGATTTCGATAGACAATTTACATCAGAATATCAACACCACTATACAGGGTGAGTTTTTTTTGATGATCAGTATGGGGATCTCGGAAACTAGCGGAGATAGAGCAATGGTTAAATTGGGAAAGATTTGCAGTTTTACTGGCCCAATTTAAAGAGACTTTCGGATTTTTGTAAAAAGTCATGGCTTACTAGATATTTTGAAAAAACGAAATTCTGTCGATTTAGTCAAATCCCTCTAGCTCCTTTGTTTTTAATTTTATAAAAAAAGTGTAAATATCAAAATTGAAGGGAATTGTATCACGAATATGACTGTCGTGTCCTCGTTTGCGTGACAGCTTTCGTTTTCGAGATATAACACAAACTTATCTTTTTTTGAATGGAAACCATAGTTGACTATGACCTCAAAAATCGGACATTTTTAGAGCTTTTCAACGATATAATACTCGATATAGTTATTGACAAAAATAACGGAGTTATGGATGCATTTATCTCTTATTTTCACTTTTAACGTAGTTAGCGATGAAATAGATTGATTTATTAATAACTATTCCAAAAACATTAAACGATTTTTTTATTAGGTATATCAGATATAACGAAAAAACTAAATAAGTAGGTACTTACTAAAAACTTAAGAAATTAAAGTACATAAAAATGGTTACAATTTATGTTCGAAAAGTCCACCATTGTTATTTAGATAAAAATTGCATCTTTTTAAGACGTTCCTTTGGTGGTTTAGTAAAAGATCCATATCTGCGTAAACTATCGTAAAGCCTCTTAAATGTTCATAGAGCATGTTGATGACGATTGAAATATCTATGAAAGTATTCCCCAGCTGCACGAACTGAATTTTTATGGCATATGATATAACATTCCACCATATTCAGTTTTTCTTCGTTAGAATATTCCACTTTTTCACGAAAACTTGTCAATATCGACTGTCAGTTCAGCACTACTAATGGAATTACTCTCAAATGAGGAAACGTCAAAGTGAAAACAATCTTTTTCATGGCTACCTAGGTTAACAGTGAAAATAAGAGGGAAAAGCATCCATAACTCCGTTATTTTTAAGAATTACTATATCGAGTATTATATCGTTGAAAAGCTCTAAAAATGTCCGATTTTTTGAGGTCATAGCCAACTATGGTTTCCATTCAAAAAAGATAAGTTTGTGTTATATCTCGAAAATGAGAGCTGTCACGCAAACGAGGACATGAGAATCATATTCGGGATACAATTCCCTTCAATTTTGATATTTACACTTTTTTTATAAAATCAAAAACAAAGGAGTTGGAGAGATTTGACTAAATGGACAGAATTTCATTTTTTCAAAATATCTAGTAAGCCATGACTTTTTACAAAAATCCGAAAGTGTTATTAAATTGGGCCAGTAAAACTGCAAATCTTTCCCAATTTAACCATTGCTCTATCTCCTGTAGTTTCCGAGATCCCCATACTGATCATCAAAAAAAACTCAGCAGCAGCATCCAAAAACGAGAGCTGTCACGCAAACGAGGACATGACATTCATATTCGGGATACAATTCCCTTCAATTTTGATATTTACACATTTTTTATAAAATCAAAAACAAAGGAGTAACAGGGATTTGACTATATCAACAGAATTTCGTTTTTTCAAAATATCTAGTAAGCCATGACTTTTTACAAAAATCCGAAAATGTCATTAAATTGGGCCAGTAAAACTGCACATCTTTCTCAATTTATCCATTGCTCTATCTCTGCTAATTTCCGAGATCCCCATACTGATCATAAAAAAAAAACTCACCCTAAATAACCTATATTAACTAAATCATGAAATCTTTATTGCCTTATATATCCTACATCGAATTTTCTAGTCGTTCTGTATGGGTATTACATTTGTTCGCCCAGTGTCGAGATAAATAGTTTTGCCCCATTCGAAGATTCCAGTTCTTTTTTTTATTATCCCAGCGATTGATGTTTTATCGGAATGAATAATGCTTTACGTTGCTTAAGTCAGGGACGGCGTAGATACATTTTATAATATTGTCGGTTGGGGAAGTAAAGTGTGAAATTCGATGGTGGTAGCCTAGTACGTTGTGATAGTCAATCATGATGATGAAACACAAAAAACTTACTTTGTTTTCTATCACTCACTTGACTAGATACGTATAAACGTGACTATAATTTCGACACAGACTTTGTGTCTTTATGAAACGACGAAACATGAGTTAATGAAAAACCGACAAGATACAGAAAAAGGAGTTCATATGAACACATTAATAAATTATGGGATTAAATGAACGTTGACTGAATAAAACTATGTAGAAATTCGACAAGAAATGTCCAGAAATTTCCCAGATTCCAACTTCAGTTCATCCGACCGGCATGCATTAACCTTTTTAGAAAACCAGAAGGGTATGAATTTCACTACGAATAGTTGGTACAGGATATGTAAGTTCTTTTCCCTTAGAGAAGGACGGCAGATTTGACATATCCTTTAAATATTAAGCTTACTTAATTTTAACAGCAAACTGGTAAATTATTTGAAAACCCCAAAAATATGGGGTATTTTCGTTTTTTTCTTATAGTGTAAGAAGGAAAAATCTGTTAATGATACAGTCAGAATCAGAAAATGTACAAATGTATGTTTATAAATTTTGATCGCACATTTTTCACAAAGAAAAGCTGGAAAACACAATGTAAGGTTAATGATTTAAAAAAAAAGACAACTTGGTTATAATAACAGCTGGAACATTAATATTCCTCATAGTGATAGCTTATAACATCGAGATAAATAACGCTAAAGATCGATATTGTAAGTTAAATAGATTTTCCAGAAATGCAATTTAAATAATTTGTAGAAATATTTTGCAAAACGTATTGTATTAACCACGAAAGTGGGATAGCGATATACAAAATATATTTTGAAAGCTTATAAAATGCACTTCATTTTGTATATCTTGGATTTTAGTCATAGTGTCGAAAAATGTATTAAGTCTGCTTTTGAAATTTGGCTTAAACGATGGACCCTCCGATGTTTTGACAGTGGCGGATCCAGTCAGTGGAAAAAAGCAATTTAATTAATATCAGTAAACTGTATACAGATAAACATTAACTTAATAAACCAATGAAAAAATGGACCAATATGAGCACCTCTAGCTGGCTGTCGCATATTCGTACATTAAATGCAATGTTTACTATTATTTTAAACCAACTTCTTGGCGTTATAGCGAAAAACCAAGATAGACAAATTGAAGTGAAATTTATGAACTTTCAAAATATCTTTAGTATATCCCGATCGAACTAGTCTCGCTAATACGGTGGGATATGCAAAATAGCTCTGTAGATTATTAAAATTTGTTTTGTTCAAAAACTACTTATTCAACAGTATCCATCGTAAGCCCATATAAACTTAATATCATAAACTATCGTTTTGAATATTCCAGAATTAGTTACCAGAAAGTTATAAATTTTTGAAAAAAAATCCAGTTTTGACAAGTTTTTCTGAGTTGTAGAAGGATTTGTTATTCTCTAGAGCTTTCCTGTAGATGGCATGACGATTCCTCCATTACTTTTTATTATATAACCAAAAAAATTTGTATTTTTAACCGACTTCCAAAAGGAGAAAGTTATCATTGGTCGCGTATTTTTTTTGTATGTATGTTACCTGATTTCTTCTCCTGTGGTGAACCGTTTTGAATGAACATGGTCTTGTTTAATAGAGTATATATCCGGATTGGTGAAACTTCAAATTTGGGAAAAGTATTCTATTGGAAAAGTGATGAAATTGGTGAATGAACACATGCGTGCATGGAAATCGAAGAATATCCCTAACATATTGGTCGATTTTCGAAAACTTCTTATGGATGTGTATAGTTTTTAACGTTTAATCTATTAAGAAGATCCCTAGGTGATCTAATATACTTTTCTGCGCGACGTGCACTTGCAGTTTTGCAGAAAATCGCCGAAAATTCCAAAATTATTATAAAATTTCATTGAAATGAAATAACGGACATTTCCTCATAAATATTTTAATTCCAACGTAATAGTGCAGGAATTTTAGGCACTGGAAGTTTTAATTGCGAATTTCAAAATTTTCTATGTACATCTCAAGCATATAGGTAGTAAAGCATAGTATTTTCGGCTCCTTAAATTAATTAATACCAGGGAAATAACGATTTAAATGAAAATTTTTCCATATTGCGAAGACGGTGCTTTTGGTTGTCACATTCTCCCGGCCTAATAGAAAATTCAATGACAACACATGTCAAATTCTTAACTGCTATTTGGTGCGTTTATACACAGTATGTTTAGTTATAGCAAACAAAATCACAAAGAAAAGTGATAGGAGTTGCATTTATATGATGATTGAAATATAGGTAAGCCCATATATACAGGATGGTTGGAATATAGGGTGGAGTGGACGTTTGGTGGTATAAAAATGTTAGAAAATATGTGAAAATAGAATTATATAGGGTGATTAGAAAACTGTTATATGATATGGACGTAAACAAATCATATACAGGATGGTTGAAATATATGATCAAGTTGAATTATATTTATACAGTGTTATTAAAAAATTATTTATTTTATAGCCCATAAGAAGTTGCATAAAGTGTGGAGAGGAATTAATGTTACACAGGGCGATAATATAAACTGTTAAAAATGAAATAATTTATGGGCTAGCCCACAAGGAGTTATATACTATGGTTGAAATATAGGACGGATTTGACTCGGTAAATATGGGATGGATTCTACTCCGTCCTATAGTTTACAGAAGGCGGCAAACAAATTTATGCTTGCCCGTGGACAGTCGTATGTACAGGATGGTTGGTACATAGGGTGGAGTGGAATTATCTATAGTTCTACAGAGTTGTCAAAAAATGTTGAAAAAAAGGTTACATGGCGTGGTCCATAAGGCATAAATATATTTTGAGCTTATTAAGTCAACGCGTACTACTACATTTTGTTGGTAAACATTTACATATCAATTTAAATGAAAATGTACCATTGTGTAATGTTGGGGCTTTCGATGTTACCTGGTCTATTAAGGTTATACATACAAAATAAACGATAAAGAATGAAAACTACCTGAGTTCAAAAAAAAGTTGAAAATAAAACATTTAAAATAAATATAACCGACTTCCACCTATAACTAAAAAGCTAAAAATAATTATAACAAAATAGAACTCTAGCAAATAAGTAACACATTCAATGTAAACATTAAAAGGTGCTCATTCTGTACAAATTAATTACTTACCAATCTAGTATATTTTTGAAATCGGTGCCAAGCAACAATGAAGTTTGATAAAGTAGTAGATAAGTACGCAATGAAGGATTTTAGATTTGCTTGGCACCGGCTTCAAAATATACTAGATTGTTAGGTCATTAATTTGTACAGAATGAGCACCTTTTAATGTTTACATTTTTTACTTCCTGGGTAGGTACCTAACAATTTATTTGCTAGAGTTGTATTTTTTTATAATTATTTTTAGCTTTTTAGTTATAGGTGGAAGTCGGCTATATATCTTTTTAAAATGTTTTTTGCGTATTTTTATTATTTAAATCGTTTACTTCTACGAGTTTGCTAATTATCTATAAACTGTTACTGTTTTATGTCCGAAAATAACTTAAATTTTCCTCTATAAACTGGTGTATATGTGTTTTTTCTTTTAAATTTTCAATATGTGGTTCTATTTGTTATGTTTTTAGTTAATATTCAAAACACCGAGCTCTAGAAATATTATCACAGATATATTTTATACATGTTTAATTAAATAAATTCATCAAAATAAATAAACTATTTCTTTCCAAATGTTGCCATATAAACTAGCGCAAATGTAAGAAAATGAAATTCATAATTGTGAAATCAAAGAGTAAAGTAAGTTTAATTTCCCCCAAGACAGGATTGAACTATATAACTTACTAGAGCGTAAGCTCCTTCTCACTAAATTTGCACATTGCAGAAGGCAGAATGAAATTATTTAGATTTTGATTATTAACGTTGGAAACGCTGAATTGTGTCAACATAAAGGCTCAATAATTAATAATTAAGAGGAGTTAGGGTTTGAGGCTGGAGACGTAGCAAGAACAGTTGCTGTTTTATAAGCAACGGTAGTTTCTATAGGCAATTCTACACAGACTGAACGTGTTTAATGATAATAATAAAATCATGAATATATATATAATTTAAAGTGTTTCATTTTAGAGCAACATTTTTTTATTCTCACCACCTCAACATCTTATAATAGATACAAAAATAAAAATTTTAAGCTATATTTCACCTCTTCATTTTGATTTTAAGCCGTTGCTCACTTTTGAAGTATTTCCCTTTAAATAACATTAAATAGTTACATTTTAACATTTTTTTCTTCCACTCACAGTATAGAATTTTATTTGTTAAATTTTGGATTTTAGATTCTCATAGATGACTAAATTCTCTATCAAAAAGTCCATTGAGTCAAATTATTGCCCCTCTATTCACTTAGGGCATCTACTAATCGCGAAGCTATAGAAATAAAGAAACGACCCCTCTGTCTAAACCGACGTGATGACAGTTCACGTCTTCCTACAGCACAGACCTCCGTAATTGCCAGATTAAACAAATGAGACACTTCCACCAACACACAACCAATCACCGCACAGCCCTTTCATCGCGTGAGATCCCCTTCCAATCGACCCATCACTATAAATAAAAGAGGCAGAGCAGTTTCACATTGAGTTCAGTTACCTAGTGACTCTTGGGGAGTAGGTATATATCTTTTTCACTTTTTGTCTCTTGATAATGGCTCCAAAGCAGGAGTCGAAACGTATAGTATTTAATAAATTCAGACGCGATTCTCACCCGAAAACTAGCCTAGTTCATAATAATGACTTTTGAAAAGCTTTCAGAATACGTTTATTATTTCGTCAGTTCAACTAAAATTACATAAAAAATGACAGTAAGAATAGGAAAATTTTTTTTAATATAACCTTACGAAATGCGAGGTGCTTATTCAGACTAACAATTACCAATTACCAGAGGAAAAAACGCCTTAGTAATACAAAACTCGTCTTGTTAGTTAAATTGCATGATTGATGTTATAATAAAATTTTTTTTAGAGATTTCATGATTGACTGACATTAGACTGGTTTGAAGTTATTTGAGAGGAATATGATTCGAAAAAAATCTAACTGAAAACAAAATCTTAATAACAATCTTAATTTGATTTCAATTAATGCCAGACTTTACAGAAATATTTTAAAACGAGAGAATTAAGCTATTATAAAAGTATTGGTCATGACTGATCATTTGATGTATTTGGTGTGACCTTTTTTGAAATTTTAACTTCAATATCCAACAAGTTACAATAGATAACATTAAGATTTTGTAAATGCGTTCTTTTATTTATGTTGTTGACTTGATTATTAATGCACATCATCTCGAGGAAGTTCCTTTTAAGAAGATTTTTTTCTTGTTCTAATACCGTTGCATTTTTAAAATCGGCAGTGTGATTGTTGTTGATGCAGTGTATTGCAAGAAAACAGCTTTCTTTGCCAAGCCTGATATCACTCTTATGTGAAATTACTCTGCTGTTGAGGCTTCTATATGTTTGCCCAACATAGGTAGCTTGACAGTCTTTGCAATTAATAGAGTACACTACGTTTGATTTCTTTTCATTCGGTGTTTTGTATATATATATAATTTTTTGTGTAATAAATCCAGCATCACAGGTATATTACTGGAAATCAAGAAACAACATTGCCAAACTAAAATCAACAAAGTATATAATAAAGAAAAAAAATAATGCTTTTAATGATAAATAAAATATTTTAAAATTAGTTATTCAATATTGCTAAGGTTTTAATATGAAAAATAACATCAGGAAAGCTCAAACTGTAATTGAATGTTCCACATTTTTACTCTTACATATTCAGTGTAAGTCGAAAGACACATGTATAAAAGATATAAAAACACCTTCTTAGTCCTTATTGCACGTTGTTACGTTGACGGGCGTCCTGATTGAACGACATAAGACGGATTTACGTTTTCAATTTTCGATCCGACTCATAAGAGTCACTAACTTTAAGAACCAATAAAATCACGGATAAAGTGAAAAATCAAGTTTTGCACGACAAGAATATATGAAGAGCTTTACGGCGTGTTAGAATTTTGTTCGGAATATTACAATCACGTATATGTTGATATACCGGGGTATCTAAATTTAATAACTACCTTCATAAGATTCAGTTAGTTATTAAATCTGTTTTGAAGATAATCATTTACACCATCTTCCATAGATTTCTTAAATGTCATTCGATTACTACAAAAATCGTGTGCTACAACTAGAAAAAAAATACCTACCGAGATATTAACAAAAAAGTAACTAAGAAAAGGAAAAATTCGATGGTAGCTAAACTGCGTTCAGATTTCATTTACGCCCGGTATAAACAAACCGCTCGGTAAGGATTTGTATTTCTATTGCCCAATCGGTGGCATTATACCGTCACAGCCAACAGCACTGCTTGTTCCATAGTCGAATACACGTGCGCTTGTTTAAATCAGGCGCAAATTAAATCTGAATCAATTTTAGTAGTCCATGAAATTCATTGCAGAAGTGACAGTAGTTGTCAAAATAAGTTAATAGTTTTTTTTATTTGAACGTAAAAAGATTGTATTGTTTTAATGATCGTAAAATGGCCAAATTAAGTGAAAGAGAAAGAGTAGAAATATTAATGATGATTGAGTATGGGGAGAGGAAAAGGACGCATCAAGAAGTTTGTGCCCCTTTTTAATATTGTTCATCCGAATATACACATATCCCGTTCAGTGGTGAGGAAAACTTTGCGAAGGTACGACACAAGTGGAACAGTTAGCAATTTACCAAAAAGTGGACGGTTAAAAAGTGGAAGTAATGAATCACTGTATATTTTATCTAAAAATTTTACTCTGAAAATTAACTAACTAACGATGTTTTTTGTACATATCGATTTGGAAGACGATTGTCCATTTTTCGGATGTTTATCATTTGTTTGAGATGAGTTTAATACTTACTATCTGATAGGATGAGGAGCTGCGCTGGTGACCGTTAAACTTACTAAAAAGATTCCTATGATGACAAAAATGAAACCGGAGGTTCCATTGACTACGACCGTTGGCTTCATTATTCTGCAAAAATAAAAATGCTTTAGACAGTTATAATAAATATTGTACAGTGGTTGCATAACTGGTAAGCACTAGTCTAACCCAAAATTGTGTAAAAATTTGATTAGCTTTGAAGTCATGCTTTATGGGCCAAACGAAATTTTTTTAAACGACAACCTGGACTAAAAATAGAGACATCGTAACAATTAATTCTTTAGAAAAAAAAACATTTCGTTATCATTTTCCAATGTGCGATCGTTTATCGCTATAATTTTCACTATAGGAATGATAACGGATATCTCTCAGTGAAAAAACAAAAAAATAATTGTTAAAATTTGTGAACATGCTTGGAACCTAGGCCATAACATACAATTTGACAATTCAACTATACTTCACAAAGAACAAGATAACACCAAACGAAAAATAAAAGAGTCTGCCTTAATTCTTTTGAATGAAGACGATTGTATCGCTTCTACTTCTGTAGAATTCAATCGTATCTGGTTACCGACAATTAAGGAAGAAATTATTAATGGTAACCTCCTTTTGAACGACCCAGTATCGGGATAGTTCATAAGGTTTTTCCTAGGTTTTCCCTTATAGCGTTAATGGAATCACTGAAATAGCAGAATTCTTCGATCGCATTTTTGGCGAATGTGCTATCTTATAACAAAGTCGTACCTAGGAACGCCACTTATAGATTCTAAAGATAACTCCTTTAACTTAATATATGATCTTTAGAATTTTTTGTGCTACACGTATGTTTAAAAACAACAAAAATCTTATGTCAACTTCAATGTCATAAATCAAACTTTCAATTTGCAATTTACGTTTTCATTAAATATTTTAAAGCCATTGACAACGAAGTCAGAATCCACTTTGAAACGTTTGGTATTTTCTTTCAATGTACAGCTTTTTTAATTCAACTGTGGTGTTATTCTCAAGAAAACTTAAATATAACTTTTAGTCATACTCAATTTTTGATTTTTGCGATTTTAACGGGATATTGTTTCCGAAGTATGTGCTCATTAGAGGCAATGTGTCATATTCAAACTTTTTATCTTTCATTTGTTTTATGATTCGACATTCTGTGGGTACCTATTAACAAAAACGTACATAACTATTGTTTCCGTGAAAAAAAATATTGCATTTTGTGACAGATCAGAATGAATCAATCATGTTTTATGGTTATGGGGAAAAATTATCTCCATAGTGGGAAATTATAACGAAATGGTTTTTAAAACCGTGTTTGGTACCCAATGAATCACTAACAATATTTTTTGACGATTTTCAGGTGTCACCCGCTCACCCCCATTTTCACCTATATTTTTGTGAGGATAGCTTTGCAATAAATATTTTACTAATCTATATATAAATAGGTAAAGACAAAACGATTAGGTACCATTTCCTCCTGTGTTTCTCAACCGATTTTCTTCATTTTTGATTTGTTTAGTAGCTACTGACGATCTTCAGTGCAGAATGCTAATATTAATTTATAATATTGGTTCATTCATTAAATAAAATATATGTCAACGCCAAACAACTGAATGTGCCGCCGCCGCCTGACTCAAAACATTGAGTAATTAAATATAGAGGGACCAATGCTGTTAAATACTTAGAGCATGTACTTCTGGAAGTGGCATGCAAGCGTTGTTATTGTTTATTGAGAAAGTAATCGTTGTATATTATAATTATACAGGGCGATTCCAGATCTGTTAGAAATCATTTTTTTTCGTGGGTGGCACATAAGCAGTTGCATATATAGGGTGTTTAAAATATAACTAACAAAATAATTATATAGGGAAGCCCATTAGCGGTTGAATTTACAGGGTTCTTTGAATAGAAGGCCCAGTAGAATTACAGTTATACAGGGTGGTGCAAAAAATATTATACAGAGATGCATATACAGGGTGGCGGAAATGGAAATGCAACATTTCGTAACCCATAAGCAGTTGTATATATAGAGAAGATGAAATATAGGGTGAGAGGAATTATAGATATATAGGATAATGATAAAAAATGTTAGAAAAGGAAATGATTTATAGAGTAGCCCACGAAGAGTTGCAAATATATGATGATTGAAATATAGGTCGGAGTAGAATTATAGTTGCAGAAGATAGTTAAAAATTTCATAAACAAAAAGAGTAAATACGGTGGCTTATAGGCAGTGGCATATACAGAATGGTTTACTGGGTGGTTCAAAAATGTTAAAAAATATTATGCGTCGTCCATGAGCAGTTGCATATACAGGGTGGCGAAAATATATAATGAGATGGAATTATTATAATGAGGATTTTAATATATGTTAGAGAATTGAGTGCAATTATAGCTATACAGGGAGGTTAGAAAAAATAAATATGTAGGGTAGCCCATTAGCGATTGAATTGTTGTCATATTAAATTAAGAATTACGAATTTGGACACATTAAAGTACTATGAAATATATCTGAAAAAAAATTGAATTTCGTACTTATTTGTAAAAGCGAGATATAAGACCGACATCTACGATTTTCTTGGAAACTATCACACAGAGGTTCCGAATCTGGATCCGTTCCGTGTAATTGCTGTTCTCCCTAAAATCCTAGGATAGAATGTCACGATAAAATTTTCAGGTTACTTAACCTGCCCGAGATATTGACACAATTGGTCAAATTTCGACCACTGGGCGACAGCTAGTCTATATAAAAAAGTCAAAAATTTAAAATACACACATACCTATATCACTATGTCCCTGAAATATATAATAAACAGAAGAAAAAAAGATCTAATTTAGAAATTTGCAGTGAGAGAGAGAGAGAGGCAAGAGGCTGATGTGTCAAAAAAGGTCAAAGTATATTTGTCAAAGTGATGACGTCATCGAATTGTTGCTTTTCAAAAGTGAGCTATGCAAATGACATTTTCTAATATTAGATACCAAAGGGACTCAATTATAAGACAAAGAACGCATCAACATTTTAATAATGGTGGCTACGCAGAGAAGGAACGAAGCATTGAAGAAGCATATTCTTTATGAAATTAAGTCCACAGTGAAAGAGCTGCGAGTTTTAAATGTACTGTAAGTAGAGTTGCCGGAAGATACAAGGAAATTGGAGATATCAAAGAGTTACCTATATGTGATAAACCTAAAAGGAACGATGACATCAAATTAAAGGCTTTATTAACATTACGAGAAAACCCTGACACAACAACAACGGATATTGCACGAAAAAAAACTTAAGCTCGTCGGAGATTGCAAAACATCCAAAAAAGTGAAATGAAATTGCCACCAAGATCTCCAAATTTGACCCCAATGGATTTCTTCTTGTGCAGTCATTTAAACAGCTGAGTAGGTATATGTCGACATGCCAGAAATTTTGCACGATTTGATGAAATGAAAAGGATGGAATTTTCTTTGATTTAATACGTTTTCGCAGGTTTCTAGAACTTTTTTTTCACAAACATGTTTTTTGGTAAAAAAAATACTTTCGTAGTTACAAGTTACTAATTTGCATCAAACGAAAATTTACCAAAGGCAGTATTTTTCCACCTTAGTTCCTTTGATGTAAAAACAAAAAATATATATTTTTCCAAACATCGTTCGCAAACCGCACAAGCTGTTTAGAGAGAGAATTATTCGAGAAAGTGCTACAACGAAGTTTCCGACGATTTTCTATGCAAATCTAGTTTGCCCCAAAGTTCATATATTGTTTTACTGGCAACTAACGCTGTTAGCTATAGGGTAAATATGATTTTATGTCTTGTGCCCTTATATGTATATTCAGGATTTATGCTTAATGTTGGGAGTTAAGCTGTGGATAAATGTCGAAAAGAGATATGCCTAAATTGTGTAGGATTGAAGGTCATTTTGTAGTCTATTTCCTATTATTAATGTTATAGTACAGAAATTATTATGTGGGAAGATTTTATGAAAGTATGACTTGTTAATCGCAGGGAAAAATGTATTTTGTTGTAACAGAAGCATATGCTTATCTTCAAGTAAACATTAACTTTATTCATTTGTCGAAAATTACAGTAGAAGTAAATTAATGTCTCAATAAACTTTTCAGTGGTAAAATTAGGGTACCATTTGGAAAATTATTGACCACCCCGATCGCCCGATTTAACTCCTTTAGATTTTTCTTACTATTCGAAAACATTCAACATTGCGAAGACACCATCCAAGAGCTAATATTGGTTAGCTCAGATCATTTACGAAATTACGTGACAACATTAATAGTAGAACAAAACCGGGTTCTAATGATAAAACTTGACTAATTGACATAAAATTCAACATTTTTTTACGATGCGTTTTTTTTCTTATAAGAAATAATTTGGTCAAGTGCGAGTTGGACTCGCATACTTAGGGTTCCGTACCGCCTTCAAGATTCTAATATTCCAGTTTCAGACAAGCAGGGAATGAGTGCATTTTCTTATATTTACCCAAACATCTTTTAAAGGAAGCGTTTTAAATTTATAAAAAATATACACTTTGATTTTCCACAAATAGACTTTTTATTTTATCTGCTTCAGGATTCGCTTGATTTTTATCAGAATACATATGTATTTAATTTTCTAATTTGGCCCCCAAAAATTAACATTAGAGTTTTATTTTACTAAAAAACTTTCAGAGAAGCCTGTTATAATCTACTGCCTGAGAATTGAGGCTCTGTAAGATTGGAAGATAAAGGGCAAAATAGGTCAAGTTTTAAATTATAAATTATTAAATCTGTTATTTAAATTATTAAAAAATACAAATAAAATATATTTTTCAAAATTTAAATAGTGTACTTTCTAAAGTGGGAATTAAGTCGATGTTTAATATTTTTGTAAATATTTTTTAAACAAATGATTTAAAAATATGATATATTTGTAATTCTCATAATAAGCCTCTTATCTGATATATTACATGATGCTTTTGAAAATTGAATCTTTATTTTCCATTTAATTGTATAATTTGTCCCTAAAATTACTATGGGGGTTTTCTAATAATTTATTTTCCGCTTAATTCTATTATTTTTAAAATTTTTTATAGTTTTGTTAATATCTTTTAATTTATTTATTTTAAAAATATGAAAATAATATATTTGTTTTCGTCATAATGAGGCCTTTCATTTGATATATAACATGATGGGCTAGAAACAATTTTAATTTTATATTTTTCAATTTAATTTTATAATTTGCCCCCCAAAATAAATATTAGGGGTTTCTCCTTGTTTTTCCAGTAAAGTTCAGGTGAGGAGCTACACTTCCATTTTTTTCAAAATTCAGCTTATGGTTTCGGAGATAAGGGGGGGAAATGGGTAAATTTTTTTTTATATTTTCGTTAATATCTTTTAATTAATTTATTTTAAAAATATGAAAAAATATATTTGTTTTCTTCATCATGAGCCCTTTCATTTGATATATAACATGATGGGTTAGAAACAATTTTAATTTTATATTTTCCATTTAATTCTATAATTTGCCCCCCAAAATGAATATTAGGGGTTTTTCCTTATTTTTTCAGTAAAGTTCAGGTGAGGGGCTATACCTCCATTTTTTTCAAAATTTTGCAGCTTATGGTTTCAGGATAGGGGGGGATGGGTAAATTTTTAAATATTTTTGTTAATATTTTTTAATTAATTTATTTTAAAAATTTGAAAAAATATATTTGTTTTCGTCGTAATGAGCCCTTTCATTTGATATATAACATGATGGGTTAGAAACAATTTTAATTTTATATTTTCTATTTAATTCTGTAATTTGCCCCCCAAAATTAAAAGTAGGGGTTTCTCCTTATTTTTACAGTAAGCTTCAGGTCAGAACCTATACGTCTAACTTTTTTCAAAACTTTACGTTTTATAGTTTCGGAGATAAGGATGGGGTATGGGTAAATATTGGTATATTTTCGTTAATATTTTTTAAATATATATTTTTTTAAATATGAAAAAAATATATTTGTGCCTAATTTTTCTAAAGCACTAGCATAACGTTGAACCAGAATAATCACATTGAATGACTATTATGCTTACCAATAATTTCTTAAACAAAATCTCAATGTATTAGTGAAACTACAAAAGCAATTGTTTGAAAAAAAAATCAATAACAAACACTTTCAGTTTTCCGTGTCCTATCAAGTTCTGTTCCACCACATGACCATCATTAAAACTTATTAGATACGAAAAAGTCCAGTGCGCCTGTTAAAATGCGGTGTAAATTATGAAACCTGGTACAACATATGTGGAATATTCCCGTTTTAATTGTTGATAAATGTCGCACATTTGGTCGTGTCAGTTAAACAGGATAACGTGGTTTGCCGTTGTATTAATAATTTTAATGCACATAAAGCTAAATATCCGTATTGTCAACTGATGTATAATTTTACTACAAAAACCTTTCTAAGTTAGATCCCTGTCGATTGTTTTTTTATGCAAGCTATAGTTAAAAGGGACTCGGTATACGGGATGAAATTTAATGTTAATTGTGTAACTTGTTTAAATATTACTTATTTATGTATTTGTTGAAACACATACATAATTTAATAATACTGTAAATATACAGTTATTTTGTCTGTTCATTGGGTTTTCTCTCCTCCAAAATTTTTCCTGTTACAGATAAGTATTTAAAAATTGTATATGTAGAACAAAGTGTAGTAAGGCAATTTCGCAAAATTCGGTGTATTGAACCTAATGGATGTCGGTGACATCTACCGCCTAATGAGTAATTTAAATATATGAAGGTATACTATGCTATAACATATACCATACTCTTGACAGATGGTTCGAGTGTTTTATATAAAAACACATAAGTAAATATATATTTACAAATATATATCCACATATTTAGAACTATATCATTCAACGTATAACAGCCGTTTCGAACCAGGAGTCCTCGTCAGATACGCTTCCTTGAATGACAAGTTCTAAAGTAACATCCTTGGATGTAATACACATCAGTAAGACAACAGTCGGTGTATTGAACCTAATAGATGTCGGTGACATCTACCGTCTAATAAGTAATTTAAGTATATGAAGGCATACTATGCTATAACATATACCATACTCTTGACAGATGGTTCGAGTGTTTTATATAAAAACACATAAGTAAATATATATATACAAATATATATCCACATATTTAGAACTATATCATTCAACGTATAACAGCCGTTTCGAACCTGGAGTTCTCGTCAGATACGCTTCCTTGAATGACAAGTTTTAAAGTGAAATCCTTGGATGTAATACACATCAGTAAGACAACAGTCGGTGTATTGAACCTAATAGATGTCGGTGACATCTACCGTCTCATGAGTAATTTAGACTTAGAAATGAGATATCTTGGATAGGTTTAGCTCTGCGGAAGCCCTTGCCAGATTATGAGGCCCGTGGTTGGCGTCGTGGCTGCAGTTCCCCATGAATTTTCTGACCGTTCAGGCTGTTCTTAACAGGACAGCTTTTTGCATCAGTTGCTAAAGATTTTCGTCTAGACTGAGGTATAACATATACCATACTCTTGACAGATGGTTCGAGTGTTTTATATAAAAACACATAAGTAAATATATATATACAAATATATATCCACATATTTAGAACTATATCATTCAACGTATAACAGCCGTTTCGAACCTGGAGTTCTCGTCAGATACGCTTCCTTGAATGACAAGTTCTAAAGTGAAATCCTTGGATGTAATACACATCAGTAAGACAACAGTCGGTGTATTGAACCTAATAGATGTCGGTGACATCTACCGCCTAATGAGTAATTTAAATATATGAAGGTATACTATGCTATAACATATACCATACTCTTGACAGATGGTTCGAGTGTTTTATATAAAAACACATAAGTAAATATATATATACAAATATATATCCACATATTTAGAACTATATCATTCAACGTATAACAGCCGTTTCGAACCTGGAGTTCTCGTCAGATACGCTTCCTTGAATGACAAGTTTTAAAGTGAAATCCTTGGATGTAATACACATCAGTAAGACAACAGTCGGTGTATTGAACCTAATAGATGTCGGTGACATCTACCGTCTAATGAGTAATTTAAGTATATGAAGGCATACTATGCTATAACATATACCATACTCTTGACAGATGGTTCGAGTGTATAACAGCCGTTTCGAACCCGGAGTTCTCGTCAGATACGCTTCCTTGAATGACAAGTTTTAAAGTGAAATCCTTGGATGTAATACACATCAGTAAGACAACAGTCGGTGTATTGAACCTAATAGATGTCGGTGACATCTACCGTCTAATGAGTAATTTAAGTATATGAAGGCATACTATGCTATAACATAAACTTCCTTGAATGACAAGTTCTAAAGTGAAATCCTTGGATGTAATACACATCAGTAAGACAACAGTCGGTGTATTGAACCTAATAGATGTCGGTGACATCTACCGTCTCATGAGTAATTTAGACTTAGAAATGAGATATCTTGGATAGGTTTAGCTCTGCGGAAGCCCTTGCCAGATTATCAGGCCCGTGGTTGGCGTCGTGGCTGCAGTTCCCCATGAATTTTCTGACCGTTCAGGCTGTTCTTAACAGGACAGCTTTTTGCATCAGTTGCTAAAGATTTTCGTCTAGACTGAGGTATTTCAAATTATTTAATAGATGTTTTGGGACTACTCCTGCTGTTGACATAACAATAGGTACAGTTCGTGTGTTGTGCATGTCCCATTGCCTCTGTATTTGAAATTCCAAATCCCTATATTTGGCTATTTTTTCAACTTGCTTAATATTTATATTATTGTTGTAAGCGATTGCTATGTCAATGAAGGTTGCTTTTCTAGAGACTTTATCTACCAAAACTAGATCTGGCCTATTGTGAGCAACAGTCCGATCAGTCAATATCGTCCGGTCCCAGTATAGCTTGTAGTTGTTATTTTCTAAAATGGATCCTGGTTTGTATATATAGTAGGGTGTTCTTGCTGATAGCTCAAGTTTCAGGTGCAGTATTTTTGCCACCGTATCGTATCGTTCTTTGTATTCAGTTGCAGCGAACGCCTGGCAACCTCCTGTGATATGCTGGATAGATTCAGATCTTTGGCAACCATATCTGCATCTGTCGTTGTTGATAGAAGGGTCTTTATGATGTACTTTAGATAGTTCTTAGTTGGAATTACTTGATCTTGGATTGCCAATATAAAGCCTTCCGTTTCAGTAAACATATGACCAGAGATAAACCAGTTGTTCGACTCTTAACTGTCGACATAATCTTGATTGACGTCATTTCTATGTCTTCCATGAAGAGGCTTCTCTTTCCATTTGAGCAGTTTCTGATCAGTTGTCTGGTGGTATACTTGGACTTGTTGTTCTGTTAGTCGCAGAGGTGTTGAGTAATCAACATCGGCCTATTATTATTATTATTTTTTAATATGCGGCAGTCTAAACTGTAAAAGTTAAAGCTTTCATTCTCAATTTTGCTTTTTAATCGAAATCTACTACTATGAAAATTTTTCAGTTGTGTTGAAAATTTTTAATTGATCGTCTTGTACGTTGTTGAAATTGGATTTAAAATGGAACTCAACTGGAATCTCGACTCGAGGATTAAGCGAAAACCACAAAGACTGGAAAGACCTAATTCGGGGGAAAATGCCTCCTATTTCTTGTTTGCACAAATCATTTTGTTCATCCCAAAGTCATACTTTGGCTCTCGAGAATCTTGCGACAATTATATTGCAAAGGCGGGAACCCCGTCCCACAAATACGGATAATAATTTTCTCATTAAATTTATCTTGTGTAGGTTAAATGCAATTCATACATCACGTATTATTTGCAGATTTCTTCCCACTACTTATGGTAACAGAATACTTACACTTTGAAAACCTGTTGTTTGTTTGAGCAATTTTCAGAAATGATAATAAAAAAAAAACATCCTTTTCTTTTTCTTACATGTCGTTTCAGAGACTGTAGAAATTACAAAATAAAAGCAAGGAAGATTGTGCGTTTTGGGAGTTTTTTTTCTTTAACACTACCCTGAGATGGTACGTATCGGCACGGGAAACACGGCATTTCAGGAGCATAATCCTTCTTCTTGTAGACATACACCTATATATACATCCATAAAACGACGACGTGTTTGATATATTAATGGTAAAAATGTGAAACTCTCATGTTATATATGGCTGTTTGATATGGGAAGAGATTCATCGGAAAATAAACGAACGCGAATGAAATATAAATGAATAGATTAATATTTTTATCCAACGTTTGCCACCCGAAATATTTTGTTAATAATATTCCGATATTAACAAATATACAGGGTGATTTTTTTGGATGATCAGTATAGGGATCTCGGATACCGGAGATAGAGCAATGGTGAAATTGGGAAAGATTTGCAGTTTAACTGACCCAATTTAATGACACTTTCGGATTATGGCTTACTAGATATTTTGAAAAAACGAAATTCTGTCGATTTAGTGAAATCTCTCTAGCTCCTTTGTTTTTGATTTTATAAAAAAAGTGTAAATAAGAAAATTGAAGGGAATGGTATCCCGAATATGATTTTCATGTTCTCGTTTGCGTGACAGCTCTCGTTTTCGAGATATGACACAAACTTATCTTTTTTTGATTGGAAACCATAGTTGGCTATGACCTCAAAATGCGGACATTTTTAGAGCTTTTCAACGATATAATACTCGGTATAGTTATTCATAAAAATAACGGAGTTATGGATGCTTTCTTCTCTTATTTTCACATTTAACGTAGTTAGCATTGAAATAGGTTGATTTATTAATAACTATCCCAAAAAACATTGAACGATTTTTTTATTAGATATAACGAAAAAACTAAATAAGTAGGTACTTACTAAAAACTTAAGAAATTAAAGTACATAATTATGGTTACAATTTATGTTCGAAAAGTCCACCATTGTTATTTAGACAAAAATTGCACCTTTTTAAGATTGACCTCTTTCCTCACAGACCGCCTATCAATTTCTTCAATTGTTTGTAACACCACCTCCCTTAGGTCAACAACTGTCTCATACTTTCTTTTGTATACTTTGTTTTTTAGCGCACCCCATAAATAGAAATATATAACTGCCAATTCGGGAGACCGGGGTGGCCATTCGTGTGGGCCATTTCTTCCTATCCAAGAGTTTGGATAGATATTATCTAAGTGTTGTCTTATTAATAAAGGTGCTCCATCATGTTGGAACCACTCAATTTCTAAACGAGTTCTCAAATTCAAATTATGCAACATGTCTTGAAAAGTGTACTGCAAGAAATGCAAGTAGCGCTCCCCAGTAAGTGATTCGTCATATATAATACGCCCTAGAATAGTAGACCCTATGATACCACACAAAACATTAAAACCAAATTTTATCTGGGGTCGTCTATGTTCTACATGGAAAGGGTTTTCTTTAGCGCAGATATGCTCATTGTGTGTATTGAACATACCGCAGTTAGTAAATCTAGTTTCATCTGACCATAACACCTTTAATGGAAACTGTGGATTGTCAAGGCACATGTCTCTAAACCATGTACAAAACAAAATACGTCGATGTTCGTCACCAGCATGCAAAGTTTGAGAAACTGAAAGTTTGTACGGGTAGAACTTGTGCGCTTTCAGTACCTTAACTACAGTTCGTTGAGATGTACCAGCTTCTGCCACAATCTCACGAGTTGATGTAGATGTATTTTGATTTACCATTGCCAAAACATTTATTTGTGCTGCACGTTAATTTGATTACGTTCCTTTGGTGGTTTAGTAAAAGATCTATATCTGCATAAACTATCGTAAAGCCTCTTAAATGTACATAGAGCAGGTTGACGACTATTAAAATATCTATGAAAGTATTCCTTAGCTGCACGAACTGAATTTTTATGGCATATGATATAACATTCCACCATATTCAGTTTTATCACGAAATTTTGTCAATATCGACTGTCAGTTCAGCAGTACTAATGGAATTACTCTCAAATGAGGAAACGTCAAAGTGAAAACAATCTTTGTCATGGCTACCTACGTTAAAAGTGAAAAAAAGCGAGAAAAGCACCCATAACTCCGTTATTTTTATGAATAACTATATCGAATATTATATCGTTGAAAAGCTCTAAAAATGTCAGATTTTTTGAGGTTATAGCCAACTTTGGTTTCCATTCAAAAAAAGATAAGTTTGTGTCATATCTCAAAAACGAGAACTGTCACGCAAACGAGAATATGACAATCATATTCGGAATACAATTTTCTTCAATTTTGATATTTACACTTTTTTTATAAAATCTAAAACAAAGGAGCTAGAGGGATTTGACTAAATCGACAGATTTTCTTTTTTTTCAAAATATCTAGTGACTTTTTACAAAAATCCGAAAGTGTCATTAAATTGGGCCGGTAAAACTACAAATCTTTCCCAATTTAACCATTGCTCTATCTCCGCTAGTTTCCGAGATCTCCATACTGATCTTCAAAAAAAACTCACCCTGTATAACTCATTTTCTTTATTTTAAATATAAAGTTATGTTAATATTGGTGTGTTATATTTGTATATATTTGTATAAGAAATTATCTAATCTAACTAGAGTGTAGCCAAGTTAGATAATCACACAAGTGGTAATTATTTTCAGAAATAGTTAATGAAAATATATGTATGATTTTAATCAACAGAATAATTAGAAATGGATGTTAAATATTTAAATTTCCAGAACAACACAAAGAACAAGATCACACACTACATCTTACTGAATTCAAGCGTCTCAGGCATTATGCCAAACTTACACTAAAAAATGCCTGCGTCAATTATTTTGACGAGATTCTATCAGAAACTGTAAGAAATTGTAATATATCTTTGTCGAACAATTCTAGTGTGTATTCAGATACAGTTTCACTTCATACAACTCTGAAACTATCATCCATAAAAACCTTCACTCCGTTCACACAGAATGAAGTATTATCAGCAATCAAGCAATTATAGGGTAAAGTTACCTCGGGGCCTGATAACATCCCGTCATTTGTAATAAAAGATTATGCTGGGACATTGTCGAGACTTTATTCTAATATACATTGAGGACGCGTTGGTGGGAACAAATTCATTTAAAATTCGGTATTGGATTTTTGGAAAAACGCTCGGATACGTCGCTTTTTTTTGGACGGCAGTTTCTGTGATGACAGACTCATTTATACAGCGTGGGCCAGAAATAAATTGCGACCAACAACTTCATTTTTTCAAATGGAAACATCAGTTGTTTTTTATTTTATTTTTGAATTCTGCATTGATTTCTAAGTATTTTTCATGTACAATGTTCCATACCGAAAGTTAACAGTTATTAAAAAATTACATTTCAGTTAAGAAAATAACGGTAAAAATAAGATGTTTGTTGGTTTGAACCCATTTATTTACGTCTGGTTTTTATGACCGTTGGCGGTATTTTAGTCGCATCAATGGACACCCTTTTTTTAATGCTGGAGTTTTCAACACTTGTTTATTTCCATAGAAACTGTACTATAATTTTACTTCAAATAAGTAGTTGTCAAGTCTATTTTCATTTTGCAATCTACATCAATAAATATAAAGCCATTGACAACGAAGTCAGAATAGACTTTGAAACGTTTGGTATTCCTGCAATATACGTAGTTTTATTTCTATGTGGTGTTATTCCCCAAAGAAACATAAAAATTGTCAAGTCTAGTTGCAAAGTTTCAAAGTATGGCGCGTTTAATTGAAAAGCAGCGAATAGAAATTTTAGACGATGGTAGGATATGGCGACAGAACTCGGACACAAGCTGAAGTTTGCGAATTGTTTAATCTGAAGTACCCGGAGCGGCCTTTTGTAGAATTTGACCACGTAAGAGTCAATTACAAAACGAAAAACGAAATATCTTCCAAAAGATAAATAATTAAATGTTTTGGTCGATTTACAAGAAAATCTTCACAAATCAACTAGACAAATAGCCGCAGAACAGTCAATAAGTAAATCTTCTGTTCTAAAATGCTTGCATAGAAATAATTGGCACCCATACAAAGTTCATTTAGTTCAGGAACTTACTGAAGATGATCTGGGCAACATTTTGTTTAAATGGTTCAGAAAAACCAAATTGGATTATGGAAAGTCATACACAGTTAATGTATGGGCCAGAATTGAGGGTCCTTTTTTATTGAGGGAACACTTAACTCGGCAAAGTATTTAGACCTATTACAAAAGGACATAATACCTTGTTTAACAGAACTTTACCCGAATGGTGAAAACCCCAATATACTGGCAGATTCGGTATGGTTTCAACAGGATGGAGCGCCTCCCCCACTATTCGCGAACAATGCGAGATTATCTAGACAATAGTTTCCCAAATAGATAGATCGGAAGGAGAGGTAATATCGTATAGCCCGCTAGGTCTCCAGATCTAAGCCCGTTAGATTTTTATCTTTGGAGTTACGTGAGGTAATATGGAAGTGTGCAGTTTTATGAAACCACGATGCGAGTGAAACTTTGTTTCAATTGTAGGCATTTAACTGAAAATTTTTGGAAAATTATTTGATTTAGGGTATTAAAATCGTTGTCATTTATCGACAAGGTGCGTCTATGTAATGGGACATGCTATCGTCTATCCAGAAATCTATCGTCCGATAGCCCTTATACCTGTATTCTCAAAAATATTTGAGTACTGTTTTTTGAATAGACTAGAAAATTTCTAAAAAATACTAATAACTTCTCAATATGACTTTAGGAAAACCTGTTCAAGTAAAAATTCACAATTTCTATCAAAAAGTAATGGAATATATGGGAAAAGCCGAATGCCCTGCTGGGATCTTTTGAGATCTAAGCAAGGCATTCGATTGTGTTAATATAGCACTATCATGGCTTTCAAGTTTTCTATGAAATCGAAAACAATTAGTCTCATTGTCATATGATAGTGGCTACACAGGGCGACAGTTTTATATATCCGACTCTGTTAATATCAATATGGGGGTACCCCAGGGATCAGTCTTGGGCCCTGTTCTTTTTATATGTTATGTCAATGACATTTTGTAAGGGGTCAGCCCTGATTGGACGATATCGTTATTTGCTGACGACTCATCATTTATTGTTTCTGCCGCAGACAATAATCTTCTTGAAGACCGATGCAATAATGGGATAGCATCGGTTTTGAAATGGTTTAATCAAAACTATTTATATTTAAACAGTAGTAAAACTACGTACCTTAGATTTCATACACCTCAAAATAAACAGGATTTAAATCTTAATATTAGAATTGAAAACGAAATAATTCGTCGTAGTGAAACCACTAAATTTTTAGGGTTAAATTTAGACCATACTATGAGATGGAGGGTACACTGTGACTCTTTGTGCTCTAAGCTGCATGGGTTGTGCTTTATGGTTCGCAGTTTAAAAAAAGTCATAACAAACTCCGGACTCATTCAACTATATTATACACATATCGAATCACGTATGGGATATGTTTTTGGGGTTCATCCGTCGCGTCGCAATCAGTCTTTATAGCACAAAAATGCACTTTAAGGTCTTTGCTTGGTGTTTCTCAAACTACCTCATGTAGAACTAAATTTAAACAATTGAAGATATTAACCATGACGACTATATTCATATTTGAGGTAAGCCTACTAATTTTTCTAAGCATCAATAAATACATAAAAAACAATGTGGTGCATGACCACTTCACTCGGGGCGGAGACAGTCTGCGAGAACCTCTAAGCCGACTAAATATAACTAAAAGATCACCCGTTAATTTAGGGATAAAAATCTAAAAATCTTTAATAAGCTTTCACAAGATATTCGAAACTCTGCGAATGTCAATATGTTCAAAAAAAATAAATAAAAATAAAGAATTTCTTAATAACAAAAGAACTATACTCGTTAGATGAATACTTTGTCAGTTTTTAGCGTGTAGTTAATATGATTTTGTATTGTAAATGTATTCCACTTTATTGTGTTATCTGTATTCAGTAAGTGATCTTGTGTCAAACAGTAATAACTGTGTATATATTTATCGTAAATGTACCTGCAATCACTGTGATAATTATGATGTAAATGTACGCTCAAGCAACCTGACGGATTCCATACATTGTAAGCTATGTCATATTTGCAAAATAAATATTATTATTTATATATTAAATTTATTTAAAGACGAACTGAAAAAATTGGGAGGGTCTAAAAGTTTCACTTTAAAATAATTAACTAAACATACAATTTATAGACTACCTTTACAAAATAGGATTATAAACTATAGAATAGAATAGAATAGAACTTTATTTAGCTTAAAAAACTACTACATAACAATCTGTACATACATACGTCAGTAAATATGACAATCAACAGAATAAACAATAATAACCTATAAATTAAAATACATTTTTCTTGGATTAGATTTAAAACTTTTTACATTATGTTATGTCTTAACTGTAAGTGGAAGCTCGTTATATATTTTAAGCCCTCGAATGAACAGTGTTTTTTCCATACAACTTGTATTGAAGACTTGTATATAGAATTGATCATTAAATCTTAAATTGTAATCAATCATATCTGACCTTTTAATAAGATAATCTTGCAGGTAAGAAGGAGCATTTTTATTTATAATTTTAAAAAGGAGCAATAAAGCGGATTCCAGAATCAACTGATTAACATTTAAAAATCTAAGTTTTAGTAGCATATAGTTTATTGCAGTTGACCTGCTACACCGCAGTACAATCCGCATTGCTATATTCTGTAGTAGCTGCAAACGATGAATTTGTTCTGATGAGCAGGAGAGTAATATTGACATGCAGTAGTTAAAATGTGGAAATATTATTGTGTTGTATACTATTTTCCTACACCATAAGGACAAGTTTCTACAAATTCGGAAAAAGTATCCCATTTTTTTACCTATTATTTTACATAAAAAATCTATATGCCTGTTGAAATTTAGTTGTGGGTCAAATATAATGCCGAAACACTTTATCTCATTGACATAGGAAATTACTGAATTGTTAATCATTATTGAAAAATTCCCTTTGCTAAATCTAGTACAGTTGATTTTGCTTCCCAGTATCATACACTTGGTTTTTTCAGCGTTCAGTTTCAGTTTATTGGTCATAAGCCAACCGTTAAGAATGTTTAACTCTTCATTCATGAATTCAACCACGCTGTTACAGTTTTTACCAGAGACTGAAATTAATGTATCATCAGCAAAAAGATTGATAAATCAATGTTTGAGATAGTAATGCAGATCATTTATATATAAAATAAAGAGTAGCGGCCCTAGTACACTGCCTTGAGGAACTCCATAGTTTGTTCGGATTTCATCTGAACAGCTACCATCTAACTTTGTTTTCTGTTTCCTATCACTACGGTAATTTTCCACCCATTTAAACACTACACCTTTTATTCCGTAAGCCTCACATTTTGACAACAGTTTTTCTTATCAACAGTTTCGAATGCCCTTTTCAAATCTACGAAAACACTAACTACAATATTGCCGTCATCAATGTCCTTTTTCCATTTATTACATACTAATTGGCATGCAGACTCAGGCGAATGATTATGCCTGAATCCAGATTGGCAGACAAACAACAACTTATTATTGTTTAGATATTCCACTAACTGCTCATATACTAAAATTTCAATAATTTTTTCAATTATTGGAAGTAAGTTGATAGGTCTTAGTTCTTCTGGTTTGCTGGGTTGATTTATCTTTGGTACAGGTATTATAGTACTGCATTTTAAAACTGCTGGTATTACACCAGTTTGCAAACAAGTATTTACTAGGTACAATAAAGGATACCCTACTACTGAGAATAGATCTTTTAGTAACGAAATTGTAAGCACATCATCATCAGTTGCTTTGTTTTTTAACTGAGTCACTATTTTTTGTAATTTATTTATAGAAATGACAGGAAAAGTATCAATACTAGAATTAACATTAATATCCATTTCCATAAAATTTGTAGGAGCAGAAATACTTTGAGAAATTTCCTCTATGCTGTTAAAATAAAATTTATTTAATTCTTCTTTAACATTATTTGAACCCATGTCTATTAAGTTAATATCAAACTTCGTATTTTTATTTTTAATTATTTGTTTTAATGTAAACCACATCCTCTTACTGTCATTTTTACATTCCACAATATTTTTTCCACAGAATAATCTTTTCTTTCTGTCTATATAAACCTGAAATATATTGCCGCCAGCAACTTTACAGACAAGATCGAAAGCTGGACAAACAGGTTACGATAAATTTTTAAGAACTCTATTTCAAATGGAATTATTCCCTTACAAGAATCTTTCACTTCTTTTGATTCAATCTAAAAATTCTCAGTCACTTTGAAGTTGCAAACTTTCCTATTCATGAAAAAGTTCTCTGTGTTGCGATGCTTCGGTCACGCACCCAAACAGAAAATTAGATTTTTAAGATCTAGGATTTCGTGGGATGTAACAGGAAACTCTCTTTAAAGGGTCGACTTACTTTTTTTTGAAAGTGATTTTTCTTAAATGTTGCAAATCATACGTGGCTGGAATTTGGTTGCATGGTTGTTGATAAAAGTCTGGTCTATACGTATGTTGTTCAATAAGTGTTGTCGTTTGATAAAAAATAAAAAAAATCGACTACAAATGAACTCAGAAATAATTAAACCAATAATTTATCTATATATAAATAGGCAAAGACAAAACGATTAGATACCATTTTCTCCTCTGTCTCTCAACCAATTTTCTTCATTTTTGTTTTGTTTAGTAGCTACTCACGACCTTCAGTGCAGAATGCTAATATTAATTTATAATATTGGATCATTCGTTGAATAAAATATAATAAAAATTCATTATTTACGTCCATAATGTCAACGCCAGACTCAAAACATTGAGTAATTATGTATAGAGGGACCGATGTTGTTATAATACTTAGAGCATGTACTTCTGGAAGTGGCATGCAAGCGTTGTTATTGTTTAGTGGTAAAGTAATCGTTGTATATTATGAATATACAGGGCGATTCCAGATATTTTAGAATTCATTTTTTTCGTGGGTGGCACATAAGCAGTTGCATATATAAGGTGTTTAAAATATAGAGTGCAATTATAACTAATAAAATAATTAATTAAAACCGCCCATTAGCGGTTGAATTTACAGGGTTCTTGGAATAGAAGGCGCAGTAGATTTATAGTTATACAGGGTGGTGCAAAAAATATTATACAGAGATGCATATACAGGGTGGCGTAAATAGAAATGCAACATTTCGTAACCCATAAGCAGTTGTATATATATAGGGAAAATGAAATATAATGATGATAAACAATGTTAGAAAAGGAAATGATTTATAGAGTAGCCCACGAAGAGTTCCATATATATGATGATTGAAATATAGGTCGGAGTAGGATTATAGTTACAGAAGATAGTTAAAAATTTCATAAACAAAAAGAGTAAATACGGTGGCTCATAGGCAGTGGCATATACAGAATGGTTTACCGGGAGGTTCAAAAATGTTAAAAAATATTATGTGTGGTCCATGAGCAGTTGCATATACAGGGTGGTGGAAATATATAATGAGATGGAATTATTATAATGAGGATTTTAATAAATGTTAGAGAATTGAGTGCAATTATAGCTATACAGGGAGGTTGGAAAAGATAAATATGTAGGGTAGCCCATTAGCGGTTGAATTGTTGTCATATTAAATTAATAATTACGAATTTGAACATAAATAAAGTCCTTTGAATTATATGTGAAAAAAAACTTGAATTTCGTTACTTATCTGTAGAAGCGAGATGTAAGACCGACATCTAGGATTTTCGAGGAAACTATCACACAGAGGTTCCGAATCTGGATCCGTTCCGTGTGATTGCTGTTCTCCCTAAAGTCCTAGGATAGAATGTCACGATAAAATTTTCAGGTTACTTAACCTGCCAGAGATATTGACACAATTGGTCGAATTTCGACCACGGGGCGACAGCTAGTATTTAAACAACAATTCCGTTGATTTTACAGCGTATTCTTAACTCTATCTCTGCAACTATAATTCAACTTAACACGATGTTGCAACCGCCCTGTAAGTATCAATCCTCTCCACCCTATTGATTCTTTCTATTTTTCTATTGTTTAAATCACACATAATTTTATTTCGCCCTATTTGTCAAGTATAAGCTCCACACTATATAACATTTTTTTAACCACCCTGTATAACTAAATTCAACTCCACCATATATTTCAATCATCCAATATATGCAACTGCTTCTAACATTTTTTCTTGAGTAGTATATACCCTAATATATACACCCACGTATAGATGTCGACACCGGAAGCTTCCAAACTAAACCTGAGGAAATACTTGTGGATTACCTGATCATCTATACTTCCGTTGTCATCGACATGTAAAACTCATCAATATACAGCTATACTGAATTCATATTAAAATATAGTGCCTAACCGACGTCCCATTTATTTAACTTTGATCACAATTGAGGTTATGTATTCTAAGAACAATTGATTTTAGCTTTTTTTGGAAAAATAGTATTAAGATGTCCAAATTTGATGTGAATGTGTTAAATCGATGTCTCATGGTCAAATTTATTCTCTTAATGGGGTAAAATATCTATAGTTTCTCTTTTTTTGTTTAGTTTTAAATCACTGCGTAGTATTGTACTTAAAAAATCAATAATGTTGATTGAAATGTACCACAAGGTGACTTTGAACTAGTAATGTTTTTATTATTGAATTTTTAAGTATAATTCAAATATCCTTATTACATGTGCTTATTATACATTTTTTTAAAGATTTTTTGATCCATTCTGTATAATTATAGTTTTACTTCACTCTTATTTCACCGAATACAACATTTTTTGAATCACCCTGCATAACTTTAATTCTATTACACCTTATGTTTCAACTACTCTATATATGCAACTGCTTATGTACCACCCAATATTACATTTTCTAGTAAGATTTTTTGAACCCACATGTATAACTTTAATTTTATTTCGTCCTATTGTTTGTTGCTTGAATTTCCATGCATGCACACACATACACACACACACACACCGGTGGTAAAGCGTGAATCGGTCGCCATCGCAGGAGATTTCAACGCCTGGGCAATTGACTGGGGAAGCCGGGAAACGAGCGCGAGGGGACGAGCTCTCCTTGAGACCATGTCTTCGCTCAACCTGGTACTCCTCAACACAGGAGCCGTAAGCACATATCGCAAAGGCACAGCCAGCTCCATTATCGATGTGACATTCGTTAGCAGCAACCTAATTAAAGGGGGCTGTGAGTGGCGGGTCGATGAGGAGTTTACTAATAGCGACCACCAAGCTATTATATGGGAAATCAACACCACTCCCAAACGAAGATTGTGTGTCAGTCGTGCGAGGCCACAGCCTGTCGGTTGGAACAAAAATGCTTTCGATGCTGATTCATTCGCCTTGGTTATGGAGCAGGAACCATTGTCAATAGCAACAAGCGCAGAAGCCACTGCCAAAGAGGTAATGACAAGCGTTGTCAAGTCCTGCGATGCTTCCATGCCAAGGAGACGGCACAACAACAGCCGCCCACCAGTTTACTGGTGGAACGACACGATCTCACAACACCGACGAGAGTGTCTCAAAGCACGAAGGCTGCATCAACGAGCACGGAGACGCGACAGGGTCACAACAGAAGAACTAAGGCTCGACTATGAGATCAAAAGACAACAACTACGAAGAGCAATTCTCTCAAGCAAGAGATCCTACTGGAAGGAGTTGTGTGACGAAGTTAATCAAGATCCATGGGGAAAACCGTATAAAATCGTGATGCATAAAATTAAGGCTCCTCCCATGACATCAACGAACTGCCCCGAATCATTGCACCGCATTGTCACTCACTTGTTTCCTGCGAAGCCTGAGCTACCCGCTTATCCTTCGTGGCAGGTGAGGGACGAAGATATACCATCAGTGACTATGAATGAGCTGATGGGCGCATGCAAGCGGCTCAAAAACTGCAAGGCTCCCGGTCCAGATGGCATACCTAACATCGCGCTAAAATGCGCCATAGCCAATAGGCCTGACATGTTTCTACAAATGTATGAGACCTGCCTAAAGCAGGGGGTTTTCCCGACTAAGTGGAAAAAGCAGAGGCTTGTGCTCCTCCCTAAAGGGGGAAAGAAACCTCCAGACGAACCGTCATCATATCGTCCCCTCTGTATGTTGGACTCTGCGGGAAAACTCCTTGAAAGAATAATAGCAGATAGGCTGGAGCCCTACGTTGAGCCAAAACTTTCCACCAACCAATTCGGGTTCAGAAAGGGGAGATCAACCATCGATGCCGTGACACTCGTTACCAACATCGCCAGAGAGGCTATCTCGGGAAAGAGATGGAGAAGAGGTGGAAAAAAGTACTGTCTAATAGCCACCCTGGATATCAAGAACGCCTTTAACTCGGCCCGCTGGGACCGCATTTTGGAGGCTCTTGCCAGGATGGAAGTTCCTCAGTACTTGCGGAGAATGGTTTCAGCGTATTTCAAGGACCGCATCTTATTGTACCAAACTGAAAATGGGCAAGTCGACTATAAGATCACAGGAGGTGTACCTCAGGGCTCTGTTCTTGGCCCCCTTTTATGGAACGTAATGTACAACGACCTGCTCCTGCTCGGTCTGCCTGAGGGCGTCAGGCTAGTGGCATTCGCCGATGATGTGGCATTGATCATAGTGCGCAAGCACATAGAGGAGATACAAACAACCTTCTCATTCGCTATAGCCACAATTCAGCATTGGATGCTCTCAGCGGACTTGAGTTTAGCAGAGCAAAAGACCGAAACACTTCTTGTTAGCAGTCGAAAGGCAAGGGAAACCATCACCCTCAAAATAGGCGACACCTACATACAGTCGCAGCCCTTCATCAGCTATTTGGGGGTGCTCCTGGACACACGGCTCAACTTCAAAGAGCACATAATCGCGGCCAGCAAGAAAGCAGCTGGGGTACAGGGGGCATTATCTAGAATAATGCCGAATGTCGGAGGCCCTAGACAGATAAGAAGACAGCTACTGGCAGCAGTAACTACTTCTGTTTTGTTGTACGGGGCACCGGTATGGGAGAAATCGCTCGAGCTACCATCGTACCGCCGGAAAATGGAATCAGTCCAGCGGCTCTCAGCGATTCGAGTGGCATCATCCTACCGCACTGTGTCTTATGAGGCGGTAAGTGTGATTGCCTCTACCCTACCAATTGACATCCTGGCTGCAGAAAGGGGACGGCTTTACCGCAGAAAGTTAGAAAAAGACCAGCCGACAAGAAACAGCGATGAAAGGGCCATGAGTCTAGGGCAATGGCAGGAGAGGTGGGACAGCTCTACAAAAGGCCGGTGGACATATCGATTGATACCTAACATCAGTCGTTGGGTCAACCGCCAGCATGGGGAGGTTGGGTTTTACATCACTCAACTCCTGACTGGACATGGATGCTTTCGAGCATACCTGCACAGGTTCAGGAGGGCAAACTCCCCAAACTGCCCACACTGTACGGACGTGATAGAGGACGCGGAACACGTGTTCTTCTCCTGCCCTCGGTTTCAGGATCAACGTGCCGAAGTGGAGAGGATTCTGGAGACTAATATCGTTCCAGAACAATTAGTAGAAGCCATGTTGAAGGGCCCGCAAGCCTGGAACTTGGTATCAGATTACGCGGAGACTATCCTCAAAGACCTCCGCAATACCTTCGAGGAGTAGGCTTTAGAGGCTTTCAATGTAAGAGCAGTTAACATCTGCAATGAACCACCCTTGCGAAGTAGTATTGACAAAGAGTGCCGCAGGGGACCATGGTTGTAGGAGAAAGAGGTTAGGGTTTTAGCGGGTATACGTTATACTGGCTTCAATGCAACGATTTAATCTTGCTTTGAAGTCATTGCATCGGGAGTCCCGCACGACGGCCAGCACGTGCTAGCTAAGTACGCAATGTATTTCCCCCCTCTTCGGATAAAAAAAAAAAAAAAAAAAAAAAAAAAAAAAAAAAAACACACCGGTGGTAGGTGTGTGTGTGTGTATGTGTGTGTGTGTGTGCACCGTAAAGAAAAGTTCGCTCACATAATAATTTTTCTTATCGATACATTTCACACAGCTTTAAGCCATGTAGAATGAAAACCATTACAAACCCCTATACGATATACTTGTATGGCATATCTTGACATTTAAGATAAATACTTATGGAATTGTGGAAGTTTTAATTTTCTATTGATGTGTATACGTTTGAAAATGACGCTTAAGCGTCGAAACTAGTCACGAATTGTGAATAAATTCAGTGATAGAAAACAAAGAAATTAGTTAGTTGATTGATATTGGAGGTTAGTATCAGATTTCTGGGACGTATTAAAATAAAATTGAAAATCGTATTCAAGAAATAACAAATTATTATGTGAAAAGTGAATTATTAGTATCAGACTTTTCCTAAATAATGGAAGGAATGATATGCAAATTTTACTATTCGATTTTTTCACGTTTATATGGCCATATTTTGGAAAATAAGGAAAAATTTAGTCATGGCGCAAATTTTGCCATCTGTTTATTATGCCGGCCCTGGGCCACTTCAGTGACGTGTGCAAATTCTATATCTATCAATTATTTTTCGCCGTCAGGTTGCTGGTAGTACACGTTGATTTCTATGGTGCTGTCAACAACAGATGTGTATGGAGTGACGTCATACTGTCAACCTGTCAACCGTCGAAGGTCGCTAGTGGCGCCTCTGTTGAGAGAAGTGTGTACTATGGAGTACCTTCGGTTTTTTGTTCATCTACCCTTTTTCATCCCACAAAACTGATGCGAACACTGTCTTGGCCTATTTCTGGAACATAACTTGTGTCTCTCGGTGCAGTTTTTCTGTTTTTTTTTTTTAAACAAAATGATCCACAATATTAACACCATGTTGGAGTCACTGGAGTCTCCGTACATCCCTGAGGTTGAGGTTTCGAACGACAACAGCTGATCAGTTGAAGTTTGCCCTAATGGTATCTGCACTTAGTCGGCACAGCTGAATTATAATACTCCGTGGCGGTGGTATAAAATAATCCATTCCATCTACATCATGTTCTACGAAAACAGCTGCCATCTATAGGAAGTTTGGATTCATCGTCATAATCGGAACTGTTTTCACTGCTCGATTTTCGCTTTCTAGGAACTCCCGACTATCGCTGCTACTACTATGGGTTCACGTACTTAAACGCTACACTTTGGAACAATCAACCTACGTTCGAACCTAAAAGCAAGATACAAACCTTCTCTAGTTAATTTTCAAGGCTGCCGCATGACTGCATTTAAATTTTTAATGGTGTGATGCTATGCCTCACAGCCGCCATATTTTTGTTAGTACAAACGACCGCCATGGTATGACGTCACTACTCATCGCTTCCCTGTTCTTATTTGTTACCTTCCATCTCTATGTTGTGACATAACTCTAAGGATAGTATACAAAGGATTGCTTGATCAATGTTTAAAAATGTCGAATATAGCCAGGTATTTTGTGACGATCACCGTGTCTTAGACACGCTCACGAGTTTCTGTGACGCTTTGTCTGTTGACAGTTGAAGAGTGTCACCGGTTTTGTTTCATCTGATTAGTGTGATATTGGTAACAACTTAGAAAAGGTTACGGTGCAAAAATTAGACTCGCAATATTTTTTAGGGCTAGAAACACACTACAAGCACCTGCGTCGGGTGCTGTTGAGTGTGTGCAGTGTGTGCAGGGCCTTTTAAAAATAGTAAAATAAGATTTGACTTAAGACGCGTTTCGTCATATTGGGTGACGTAGCGTTTCACAAGGTGTTTCCGCCTTAAGAAAGCAATTTCGGACTTGTGGCGACATCTAGTGAAAGGTATTGTATTAATTGTTGTAAAATTGGTTTTGTATTTCTATCCACAGATCATACAAGTATCTATCTGTATCTACCTATTCTCGAATTCAGGAGTGACTCAAGTATTATCCATGTTATTTAGGGAAATCGGCATTTTTATCCAAATTTTGGAAGAAAAATTAAAACTTTTTTGAACAAATCCTTTCAGTAAAAATTTTGTATTGACGGTAAATTATGTATTATTCTAATTTGGCTGAGCATTGTTTAAGAAACAGTTCATATGTTGAATACTGATAATTTCACACGTATACCTAATACAATGTTAATGATGTAACATTATAAAATCAGAAACTCATTGCAATAATTTCCACTTGTTTATTATTAAATCTATGTGTTAATATGGTGGCGCTAATGGCTTAATGTTTTCACTAACTATTCAATTAAGCCATATTCACATATATGTATGATTACAATATATTTCCTGTAAAATAATTGAAATTAATGAGTCATCACTGGGGTTACGGAAGTTATTTTGTACAGTTTGGCATTAAATTAAAAAGAATGGTGTTTCAGATCGACGAATTCAAGTTGAAGTTATAATTACAATAGTTTTTATTGTATTTGAAATTATACGAAACCAACAAATACACATTTCATTTAAATGAAGCTTGGTAATCCTAGTGGAATGAATTTTCAGCCCTAACTTAAGGAATGTTGACATTGTGATGTGTTTCTTTAATTTAATTAATTACTTTATCATTTAAGAAAAAAATGTAACTATAGCTACGGTTTTCTTTAAGATATGTCAAATTCAAACAAATTCAAAACCATGTCGGTTATTGAAATGTGCACCCTTTAACCTCATTTCCACTCCTAGAATAACGGATTTTTGAATTCTAAATAATATCTCTGAATCGAGATGGCCTAAGCTTCAATTAAAAAAAAAAGATTTTCATAAACATCTCTATTTAACCAGTAGGAATAGTCATCTATATATAAATTCTCCTCTGTTTCTCAACTGATTTTCTTCATTTTTGTTTTGTTTAGTAGCTACTGACGACCATCAGTGCAGAATTATAATATTAATTTATAATATTGGTTTATTCATTAAATAAAATATAATAAAAATTAATTATTTACGTCCATAATGTCAATGCCAAACAACTGAATGTGCCGCCGCCGCCAGACTAAAAAAACATTGAGTAATGATATATAGAGGGACCAATGCTGTTATCTACTTAGAGCATGTACTTCTGAAAGTGGCATGCAAGCGTTGTTATTGTTTAGTGGTAAAGTAATCGTTGTATATTATAATTATACAGGGCTATTCCAGATATGTTAGAAACCATTTTGTCGTGGGTGGCACATAAGCAGTTGCATATATAGGGTGTTTAAAATATAGAGTAACTAACTAATAACATAATTATATAGAGAAGCCCATTAGCGGTTGAATTTACAGTGTTCTTGGTATAGAAGGTGCAGTAGAATTACAGTTATACAGTGTGGTGCATAAAATATTATACATAGATGCATATACAGGGTGGCGGAAATGGAAATGCAACATTTCGTAACTCATAAGCAGTTGTATATATAGTTAAGATGAAATATAGGGTGAGAGGAATTATAGATATACAGGATGATGATAAAAAATGTTAGAAAAGGAAATGATTTATAGAGTACCCACGAAGAGTTCCATATATATAATGATTGAAATGTAGGTCGGAGTAGAATTATAGTTACAGAAGATAATTAAAAATTTCATAAACAAAAAGAGTAAATATGGTGGATCATAGGCAGTGGCATATACAGTATGGTTTACCCAGTGGTTCAAAAATGTTAAAAAATATTATGCGTAGTCCATGAGAAGTTGCATATACAGGGTGGTGGAAATATGTAATATGATGGAATTATTATAATGAGGATTTTAATAAATGTTAGAGAATTGAGTGCAATTACAGCTATACACGGAGGTTAGAAAAAATAAATATGTAAGGCAGCCCTTTAGCGGTTGAATTGTTGTCATATTAAATTAAGAATTACGAATTTGAACATAAATAAAATCCTATGAATTATATCTGAAAAAAAAACTTGAATTTCGTTACTTATTTGTAGAAGCGAGATGTAAGACCGACATCTAGGATTTTCGAGGAAACTATGACAAAGAGGTTCCGAATCTGGATCCGTTCCGTGTAATTGCTGTTCTCCCTAAAGTCCTAGGATAGGATGTCACGATAAAATTTTCAGGTTACTTAACCTGCTAGAGATATTGACATAATTGGTCGAATTTCTACCACTGGGTGACTGCTAGTTCAAATTAATTTACGAAGGCTGATGACCCTTTAGGAGACAGAAGACGATGTTGATTGGTGCTCTATTTTTATTCCATCGTCAAGCAATGACATTTTTGGATATTTTCTTGCTATTTTGTTGGTTTTCGAGATATACTAGAACGACATTTTTCAAAATGTCGCCCTGTATATTGAACACCCTCCCACAATCTCACAAATTATTCTTGCAAATAAAAATTCCCTTTTTACATATTTTTCCGCTGTGCATCAGTTAGATTATCACAAAACTAATTTAAAATCACCATTAAATTATTATCTCATGAAACTTGTAATTCACAAAGATTACCAGATTTTTCCCGGAAACAACGGATTTTGCTAACGAGCACATCAACTCCTCCACACCGCACAAAAAAAAGTTTAATGTACTCCAAACTTACTCTAACGTATAATCGCTAAAGTACCCGGGATATTATTATCCGCTGGACATAATTATGTTGGGAAAATTTAATATTCTTGGATAACGCTATGGATGTTCTGATTAAGATGAACAGGGAAATACGGCCAATTCACAGGGAATCTGTTTACGAAAAAAAAAAAAAATATAGATGTGGCATCTACAGATTTTTGTATATCCAATAAAGGATTTGCAATTTTTTATTTTTACTGATTTAGTTCAGTATTTGGCTGTTCTTCTTTTCTAAACTATCACAAATTGTCAATAATGTTGTAATAAGTTTTTTATAACTTTCATTAATTAAAAAAAAGTCGAGAATTGAATTCAAAGAAAAATAAAGACCGCGTAAACGCGTTATTAGGGTGCTGTATACAGGGTATTCCATCTCAAATGAACCACCTTGAATATCTTGGTTATTTTCAAGAATATTACAATAAGAAAAAACAGGTCGATTTTTGTTTGGAGGGGGAAATTTTTTGAGGTGAATTAGCGCTTGTGTGCATTCAACATAAACAGGCCAATTCAAAGACCTTGAGATTTGAGATTTGAAAATAGGTGTTGTCGTATACGAGGGCTGCCTTTTATATTTCGGGATTGGACAACCCTAGTGTTGCAATCTGACAAATGACAGCGCTATCGTAAAGTTTGACATTTTTGAGGTTATACGTACTCAGAACGTTTTGACATACGAGCGCTATGTGTTATTTACAGTAACTTAAAGGATTCATCTCGGCCAAAAAATGGAATTAAATCGTGAACATTTTCGTGCGATTATTTTTTCCAACTTTCGACGTGGATTAAGTCAGCAAGAGTGCATGGATGAACTTAATTTCATTTTTGGCGATGAAACCCCATCAAGGACCACTGTTTATCGATGGTATGGTGAATTCAATCGAGGTTCTTAGTTCACTCCAAGACGAATTTCGTGAAGGTCGTTCAAAAATAGTTGTTGTTCCGGAAACTATTGATGCTGTGCGCGAACTGGTATTGCAAGATCGTTATGTGACCTATTGTGAGATTGAGTCAACCTTACACATTAGTGGGACCAGCATACATTCAATATTGCATAAACATTTGAATGTCAAAAAAAATTGTTCACGTTGCATCCCACACAATTTGTCAATCGTTCAAAAAAAGGCTCGTGTCGATTGGTCGAAAGAAAAGCTCAAAAAATACGATCGCGGTGCTTCAAAACACGTTTATGACATAGTGACAGGTGATGAATTGTGAATTTACGCGTATGAGCCCGAAAGTAAACAGCAGTCGACTGTATGGGTGTTTCAAGATGAGCCGAATCCAACAAAAGTTGTTCGCGCACGAAACACTTCCAAGCAAATGATGGCCTGTTTTTTCAGAAAAACTGGACATGTCGCAACTGTACCACTAGAACAACGCAGAACAGTCAATTCTGAGTGGTACACAACCATTTGTTTGCCAGTTGTCTTCCAAGAAATGAGGAAAACCAACCGCCGAAGACGGATCACTCTTCACCACGACAATGCGAGCTCTCACACATCGGCTCAAACAACTGCATTTTTGACCACTCAAAACTTCGATTTGATGAGTCATCCGCCGTATAGTCCTGACTTGTCACCAAATGACTTCTTTTTTTTTTCCCGTAGGTAAAAAACAAACTGAGAGGTCAACGTTTTTGGACACCTGAAGAAGCGGTTGCTGCGTTTAGAATGCATGTTTTGGAGATACCTCAATCAGAGTGGAAAAAGTGCTTCGACAATTGGTTCAAACGCATGCAAAAGTGTATAGATCTTCATGGGGAATATTTTGAAAAACAATAAAGCAATTTTCGATAATTAATATTTGTTTTTGTTCTCTAATCCCGAAATATAAAACGCAGCCCTCGTATCATTTGAAAGCCCTTTTTACAGACTATACCGTCATAATAAAATTTTTTATTGCAATTTCTGTACATGTAACAGAAAACCTAACGGACCTAGTAGTAAAACTGGATTATTAAATTAAAAAGGAGTTCTTGTATAGTACGCTCTTAAAACATCCTGTTTCACTGCCGCACCCTGTAATAACACACAATGCAAGATAAACATTAAATGTAAACATTCATTATGTTATTTGTTGCTGATATTTACAACAAGTTTGTTTATCTGTTCTGACCTTTATTCGATCATTTGAAGCATTGTACATGTATCTGAAAAGTTATTACTTTACTGATTTGTTGACAATTGAAAAGATAATTATGGTATACACATTACAAGAACGTTTGAGCTGGTAAGTCTTTATTACCAAAATCAAAATTATGCTCGATCTGCTGCAAGGGTTTTTAATCAAAACCATCCCGAAAGTAAAGTTATTCATAATTACATATAGGAGTTGATTTTAACATTTGTTGAGACGGCCCCAGTAATGAATAAAAAAAGAGATCCCATTGGAATTGTAAATGATGAGGGGGTATCTGTGGCTACACTGGGCCATGTCCAACTTATACCAAACACGCAGTCTGTCCAGCAAATACCTACAGCTTCTGGTATTAGCAAAACTAACGTTTATAGAATTTTGCATAAGTACAAATTCCATCCGTGCAAAATTAAATTACTTCATGAACTGAATGAGGATGATTGGGATCGAAGGCAACAGTTTTGCGAAATTATGACCCAGCGTTTGATCGAAAACCCGAATTTATTGTATAATGTTTGCTTTTCGGATGGGTGCACTATTTCATTTCATGGGGAGGTTAACCGACATAACTATAGATTTTGGAGCGATACAAATCCTCATTTATTTCGAGAAGCTCATAGTCAACATCCGGTAAAACTAAACGTTTGGGCAGGGATTTTGGGAAATCATCTAATTGGACCCCTGTTTATTCCTGCTAATTTGAATGGTGAAATTTATCACAATATATTGGAAAATGAAATTAATGCATTGATAATAGAAAAAATAGAAAATGATCCTCTACTACATGAAGAGCAATTGCATTTCCAACAAGATGGAGCCCCTCCTCACTACGCAGCACCAGTTCGTCAATACCTCGATTTGGAATACCCTGGTCGCTGGATTGGAAGAAGAGGTCCTATAGAATGGTCTGCTCGATCACCTGATCTGAACCCTTTGGATTTTTTTTATGGGGACATGTTAAATCCAAAAATTTTATGACTCAGCCTGATAATTTAGACGAACTACGGCAACGAATTATAGCGGAGTGCCGCCAGATAACACCAATTATGCTGAACCATGTCAGAGACGGCTTTCAGTCAAGGTTGTACTATTGAACTGAAGTCAATGGAAGACACTTTGAACATTTGCTTTAGAGGCATTGTATTGTACTGTAAATTAGTTTTTTTTAATTGGCCTGTTTATGTTGAATGTGCGCAAGCGCTAATTCACCTCAAAAAATTTCCCCCTCGAAACAAAAATCGACCTGTTTTTCCTTATTGCAGTAGCTTTCGAAATAACATAGATATTCAATGTGGCTCTTTTGAGATGGATTACCCTGTATATACTTTCCGTCTTTTACATCACAGCAATTTTCTCCTAAACTACTGGACGGAAAAGGTTGAAATTTGGTATCAGTGTATAGTTTGGTGACCCGATCAGGAGACATATAGTAAATGAAGAAATTTTGATTTGACTTCTGGGGGGAAAACTAAAAAGTCAACTATTCTGTAAATTTTGCATTCGTAAATAACATTTGGATCAAAACTGTAACTTATAAAAAACAAAAAACCTGTTCGGTGGCCCGTTTTCGTTGTATTTGTATTTAAAAGATCATCTTTCACGCCTTTGGTTCAGAAATTATCATTGCAGATTAAGAACTGACACTGGAGCTCAATCAGAAGCACCATTCACAAAGTTGTGCAACGCCAACAGCCGATACTTCTCTCACTCCTGGACACTCCGCCTAAACATCTATCCGTATAACTAAAGGTAAACTTCCGCGTGGCAGTTGTTGCAGTTTTTGTTTCCAACTTAGTTTAGCAAACAGGCTTCTCTCTCTGATTCGTCGACAAATGAGATAAAGACCCACTTTGAATAATTTAATCATGTCGAGTCTACGACTCGATAATCAACATCTCGTGTAAAAGCTTGTGTTTCGCTTTGTTACACTGCAACAGAGAGCCAGGGACTTTCCGCCTCCAAGTTGAAGTTATGAAATTAACTATTATTGCTGGTGTGATTCTGCACTGGTGGAGCTGGAAGAATTGAAAAGAGGGCACAATGATTCAGGGGTTACGTAAGAAATCTGTTAAGGAACAAATGATTTTTGTTTTGTTTACAGTTTCTATTATGAAGTAAATTTTAAAGTTCTTCAAGAACTAGAAGTTTACTATGGCATTTCATGTAAAACTTTGACAATTATTGTGAGATCGAGAATATATATATATATATATATATATATATATATATATATATATATGTAATTAAGTTCTGGAAAACGGCTCTAACGATATCGATGAAACTTTCCCATTTGGAAGTTTTGATGGATAGAAATCGATTGGCGAGGGTCTCATCTTTGGGAAAAATCGTTTTACAGAGAAATTAAATTATTAAAAAAATTATTGAAGTTTGGCAATCAAGGCGGCTGCTTTGTAATTTCAAGGCGTTCAATACAGAGTAATTTGGTAACCTAAGTAAGAGTTACGTAAGAGTGACTCTTGTTGTAAAAATTCTTTTAATACAGGGTGATTTGGTGACCTATTTGAGAGTGAAACTTTTTTTAAACATTCTTTCAATAAAAATTGTGTTTGTAGGTTCTGAACATGTAACTATTTTATACTTCCGTCATATTTTCCTAGCATTATATTTTTATACCTAGACATTTCAAGTTTTCAAAGTGAAAAAATTAGCACGGTAGGCAATCTTTGGATGAGTGAGACCTCATGATTTCGCATATAATATGAATTGGTGGTGTAAAACTATAATTATAAAGGGTCTTTTAAAATATGTTAGATGGTCCGTAAGAGTTGCTCTGCAGGATATGGTTACAATATAGCTTCAAATGGAATTATAGTATAGTTAGAAAAAAAGCGAGAAAAAATAATTTTATAGGGTACCCCATAAGCAGTTAGAAATTAATGATAGCTGACATACAGGGTGAAGTAAAAGTATTGTTATGCAGGGTCGCTAAAAAAATGTTAATTGAATGTTATACTTATAGGGTAGCTTATTACCATTTACATTTACATGGTGGTTGCAATATAGGATGAACTGGAATTATAATTATACATGGTGGTTCAAAAAAAAATAGTTATACAGTGTGATTTAAAATATGTTATATTAGGTAGCCTGTAAAAAGTTGCATATATAGGATAGAGCGTAATTATAGTTATACAAAGTGTTTACAAAAATGTTCCAATTTAAATGAAAGAATTTGGAAACAAAAGTGTTTGTAGAATGGCCAAAGGCGGTCGCATATACAGGGTTGTTGGAATATGGAATCGAGTGAAAGTGTTGCGTGATTAAAAAAATGTTAGAAAAAAATGTTTGGATGGGTTTTTCATAAGAAATTGCATATATAGGGTGGTTGAATTGTAGTAACACCATGTAAATAAGAAATGTAAGAAAAAAATATTATGTTAGGGAGTTTAAATTAGTTTACATAGCAAATGTCCCATTATTTGGATATATGTACGTTTATGATAAAACCTTGAATTTACGAATGAAGCTCGGTCACCCAGGTACTCAATATATTAAACGAGCAAATGTAGGTTTGATGATCGTTTCAGATCACTTGATTAAATTTTCACTATTTATTTATTCTTATTTGACATATGTTTCGCTAAGTCTGGCTTCTTCAGAAATTGTAAATACAATGAATGCTAAAATTATATTTCTAACTAAGAAACTAAATGCAGGGGTATAAACTTAGATGTGGTCTTAATTGTAGGGAATTTCAGAGGAAGTGGGCGGGGTGTAGGTCAGATAAATAATACATTTGTGAAATATTGTTGACAACAGTTATAGATAATATAATATAGTATTATTTAGAAACGCATGTTGAGATTAAGTACGGGATACGGATTAGTATCAGTTTGATCAGTTTCGAGATTTGGATAATTTTTGTTTTTATTGATTTCGAGGGATTCAAGAAGATATAATTTTTTACTTTTGTTTTGTAGATGTAAAATTTCGAATGTATTTTGAGGTATATGGTTTTCTTTTAACTAAATGTAGATTTATTTTGTTTTGATTTTCTAAAGCTTTAGTGTGCTTGCGCCATCTTGAATTGAAAGATCTTCCAGTGTGACCAATAAAGAAGTTGGGGCAACTCCCACAGTTCAACCTAGAGATACCCGAGTTAGATTTTTGTCATTCTTATCTTTGTTATTTTTTATATGTCTGGATAAATTCTTGTTTGTTGAGAAGGCTGTATGTATGTTCCTGTTCTGAAGAAATTGGGAGATTTTTTGTGATGTAATTTCATTGAATATTTTATTTTATGACAACAACTTATTAAAACGAAAATTTGCTACTCCGGCGATTTCTTCTGTGTCGAATACGGTTGAAGGTGTGGGCTTGTGTGCATATTATATTAGGTGGCACATAAGTAGTTGCATATACAAGGTCTTTGAAGTAACGTTGGAGTAAAATTATTGTTATTCAAAGTGTATCAAAAATTTGTTATATAAGCATAAGCAGTTAGGATATTTGAATTATAGGACATAGGATGGGGTATAATTATAGGAATGGGTTCACAAAAATTTTAGAAGCAGTTGCATATACCGGGTGGTTGAAATAAATGGTTGAGTAAAATTATAGTCTCAAAATGTGGTTCAAAAAGTACACCATGAGCACAATAGAAAAATAGAGAGAGTCAATAGTGTGAAGAGGATTTGTACTTATACATATTGTGTTGAGTTGAAGTATAGTTGTACAGGGTGATTCAGAAAATGATAGACCAATAAGTTATATAGGAGTGACCAGTACACAGAACCATATAGAGTGTGGATGCAATACAGAGTGAATTAGTTACATTTATAGAAAGTGGTCCAAATAATGAAATAAATAAAAATGTTAAAATATATTTGGAAAATAGAATATGCTAAAATGTTCAATTGAATTGTACCTCAAATCAGATAAAAAAGAAGATATGTCTGAAAATAGTGATTGATTGCAATATTAGTACAGGTTGTCGTATATAAGTTACCATTATTAATGAAGATAATGAAGATTAAAAGTAAAAATGAACAAAAACTTAATCTATTTACGAAACAATACTTATATCTTCCTAAAAACGGTCCATTCCCGACAGCCCATTTTCATCTTTTGAGTCGAACTTTCAAAAAAAGACTTGAACTATATTTATTCCGAAATATTCCGTACAAACTATGGTATCCCTTTTCACTACCTTCCATCTGTTTAGGAGTTGAATTTTGAGAAAAGTGGCCTATATGTTCCTGAAATTCATATTGTCTATAAGTTTCTGCTTTATATAAAAAACTAGTTGGTCCGTCCGACTTTGTACTGAGTAGATAAATTGGTAATTAATTTTAATGCAAATATTGTAAAAAGTTTCTTGAAACCGATCGCAGCGCCCCTACTGGCTACAATTGTGAAGCTAAACCTGACAGGTACTCATTCAAACTCACACAAATAGCGTCATCAAAATCGGATCAAACGTTTCAGAGGAGTTAAAATATTTGGTACTACCCGATAGAAGCTCCCCATACTGGATCAAATTATAAATTTAACCCACCCAAACATACACAAAAAGTTCCATCACAACTGTTTATGTGGAATTCAAAATACTTTTCCTACAACCCGACCGATGCGCCACCTACCCGGACCAAGTGTGAATTTAAACTTTCCAGGGGCCCGCTCAAATATCCACAAAATAATTTCAATTAATCATCAAAAACAATTTCGATATAAAACAGTGGCCCGGCTGGGGTTCGAACCCGGGACCTTTGCTTTATTAACAAAACGTTTTAACCAACTAACCAATTAATGAATTTGTAAACGTGTGCCCGAGCGAGTATAGGAGTGACATGTCAATTAAACAATTATCGGCATATTTAAACAAATTACCCTGATAAATATTAAACTATATTATCTACACCTCCACAAAAACCTCAAAATTATTTCATGTATAGTTCTTTTTACAGTTTTAATAAAAGCATAACTCGCTGTAGCACTTTGTGAACTCAAATAGATCTTAGAAAATATATTTCTTTCCTAAAAATAGCAAATTTTCTAACATAATAGCGTAATATCGAATAATAATCTTCGACATTAATGTACTAGTTTTTATTAAAAATTTTATATTGTTAGCTACCGGTCTATAAACTCATTTATAGTTCAGTTTAATTACTCATTAGAGTGTGATATTGGACGTTAACATTTTCCACAACAACGCCGTAAATTTGGCAGTAACTTGCCATTTTCCAAAACGAAGTTGACTTTTCAATTAATGCTCTCATCGCAATATGAAAATCGAAACGAATACCAATTACATCCGACCGCTTTGTTATCGTGTAGTTGTTGAACGGATGACAGAGCGATCTGCCATTCAGTTCCGTTCAGATTCTATCGCAACGGTGGAAATGGAAAAGTTGTGCGGAAAAACGTCAGCACCGACACACGCCAATCAATGATGGAATGTCTAATTGAGCAAGAGATAGAGGAGAAACTACAGTTGAAAACACCGAAAAATTACTGGGTATGATTGTTTTGTGCCAATTTTGTGAGAAACTAAAACAATGGCATCCTCATCAGGCACGGAAGTTTTAGAAGAACACTTTTTTCAAACAACTGGAGTTACAAAACATTGGTTTCTGGTTTTCAGATTGCTAAGAATATTGTTGCACAGACGGGTAGTTTGCAATAAGAATATCTACAGAGTGAGTTTTTTTGATGATCAGTATGGAGATCTCGGAAACTAGCGGAGATAGAGCAATGGTTAAATTCGGAAAGATTTACAGGTTTACTGGCCCAATTTAATGACTCTTTCGGATTTTTGTAAAAAGTCATGGCCTAGTAGATGTTTTGAAAAAACAAAATTATGTCGATTTAATCAAATCCCTCTAGCTCCTTTGTTTTTGATTTTATAAAAAAGTGTCAAATATCAAAACATAAGGGAATTCTATCCCGAATATGATTGTCATGTCCTCGTTTGCGTGACAGCTCTCGTTTTCGAGATATGATACAAACTTATCTTTTTTGAATGGAAACCATAGTTGGCTATGATATCAAAAAATCGGACATTTTTAGAGCTTTTCAGCGATATACTACTCGATATAGTTATTCATAAAAATAACGGAGTTATGCATGCACTTCTCTCTTATTTTCACTTTTAACGTAGGTAGCCATGAAAAAGATTGTTTTCACTTTGACGTTTCTTCATTTGAGAGTAATTCCATTAGTAGTGCTGAACTGACAGTCGATATTGACAAGTTTTCGTGATAAAATGGAATATTCTAACGAAAAAAAACTGAATATGGTGGAATGTTATATCATATGCCATAAAAATTCAATTCGTGCAGCTAAGGAATACTTTCATAGATATTGTAATCATCGTCAACCTGCTCTATGTACATTTAACAGGCTTTACGTTAGTTTACGCAGATATGGATCTTTTCTAAACCACCAAAGGAACGTAATCAAATTAACGAAGCAGCACAAATAAATGTATTGACAATGGTAAATCAAAATCCATCTACATCAACTCGTGAGATTGCGGCAGAAGCTGGCACATCTCAACAAACTGTAGTTAAGGTACTGAGAGTGCACAAGTTCCACCCGTACAAACTTTCAGTTTCAAACTTTGCATGCTGGTGACGAACATCGAAGACATGAGACAATCCACAGTTTCCATTAAAGGTGTTATGGTCAGATGAAACTAGATTTACTAATTGCGGTATGTTCAATAGACACAATGAGCATATCTGGGCTAAAGAAAACCCTTTGCATGTAGAACAAAGACGACCCCAGATAAAATTTGGTTTTAATGTTTGGTGTGGTATCATAGGTTCTACTATTCTGGGGCCTTTTATCTATGACGAATCACTTACTGGGATACAATGCCCTTCAATTTTGATATTCACACTTTTTTTATGAAATCAAAAACAAAGGAGCTAGAGGGATTTGACTAAATTGACAAAATTTCGTTTTTTCAAAATATCTAGTAAGGCATTACTTTTTACAAAAATCCGAAAGTGTCATTAAATTGGGTCAGTGAAACTGCAAATCTTTCCCAATTTAACTATTGCTCTATCTCCGCTAGTTTCCGAGATCCCCATACTGATCATCAAAAAAAACTCACCCTATACAAGTCTGATCTGAAATTTCTTATTTGAAAATTTTGGTGAATGCGCTGGAAAATATTGGGTGTAAACGGTATGGTAGCAGTTTACAATAAATAAAATAAAAAAAAACAACTTCAAGAAAACAACTTAATTAAAAAGCATGATATAATAATTTGCTAAAACAATTAAATACTTTTTATGAAGTCGGTGCCAGGCTAAAGTGAAAATATCTTGGGAAATACTTGTACCTATAAGTTGTACTTCACAACTTCGCTGTTTAAATTGGCACCGACTAGAAAAAGTATATAATTGGAGCAATAAATTATTTCATGCTTTTTAGTTGTCATTTTTTTTGAAGTCGGTAACTTTTTCGACATTGCCTAATATAAGGTATTTTACATTTGAGCATCATTTATCAACAGGAAACGAGGTAGGTCGTTTCCTGTTGAATAGAATAACTTGTTAATTATACTCACATTCATTCCGTACATTTGATGCAATATTTACTATTATTGTAAAGCAACTTCTCGGCATTGTAGCGAAAAACAGATAAATTGAAGTGGATTTTATGAAGTTTCACAATATCTTTAGTATATCCCGGTCGGACTAGTCTCGTTAAGACTGTGGGTTGTGTAGAATATCTCTTTAAATTATTTGAATATCAAATCTTCAAAACTACTTAGTCAATATTCCAGTATTAGCTACCAGAAAATTATAAATTTTTGAAAAAAGTCCACTTTTGACCAGTTTTTCTGAGTTTACTCGGTAAAAAATGATTCAATCGGAATGTATAAACGCTCATTAACAAGTATTTTTTAATTTCTATAACTTTCCTGTAGACGGCAAAATGATTCCTCCATTACTTTTAATTATATAAGCAGTAAAACATTTAAAAAAATATATATAACCGACTTCTACCTATAACTAAAAAGCTAAAAATAATTATAACAAAATACAACTCTAGCAAATAAATTACACATTCAATGTTGTTAGGTACCTACCCAGGAATTAAAAAATGTAAACATTAAAAGGTGCTCATTCTGTACAAATTAATTACCTACCAATCTAGTATATTTTTGAAGCCGGTGCCAAGCAACTCTAAAATCATTCATTGCGTACTTATCTACTAATTCATCAAACGTGATTGTTCCTTGGCACCGACTTCAAAAGATTCGTAGGTAATTAATTTGTACAAAATGAGCACCTTTTAATGTTTACATTTTTTTTATTTGCTAGAGTTGTATTTTGTTATAATTATTTATAGCTTTTTATTTTTTTTAAATGTTTTATTTTCAACTTTTTAGTTTTTTTGAACTCAGGTAGTTTTCTTTCTTTATTTTTTATTTTGTATGTATAACCTTAATAGACAGAACCAGGTAACATCGAAAGCCTCAAAATTACACATGATACTTTCTCATTTAAATTGACACGTAAATCTTTATGAACAAAACGTACTAGTAAGAGTTGACTTAATAAGCCCAAAATATATTTATGCCTTATGGACTGCACCATGTAACTTTTTTCAACTTTTTTGGACAACCCTGTATAAATATAGATAATTCCCCTCCAACCTATGTACCAACCATCCTGTACATACGACTGCCCACGGACAAACATAAATTTGTTATCTGCCTTCTGTAAACTATAGGACGGAGTAGAATCCATCCCATATTTACATATAACTCCTTGTGGGCTACCCCATAAATTATTTAAATTTTAACATTTTATATTATCGCCCTGTGTAACATTAATTCCTCTCCAAACTTTGTGCAACTTTTTATGGGCTATAAAACAAATAATTTTTTAATCACACTGTATAAATATAATTCAACTCCAGCATATATTTCAACCATCTTGTATATGATTTGCTTATGTCCATATCGTATAACAGTTTTTAATCACCCTATATAATTTTAATTTCACATTTTTTTCAACATTTTTATGTCACCAAACGTCCAGTCTACCCTATATTCCAACAATCCTATATATACGGCTGCCTACGGACCACTCTCATTCTAGTCCTTCCTATATTTCAATGTTCATATAAATGCAACTCCTTCTATCACTTTACTTTGTGATTTTGTTTGCTATAACTAAACACCCTGTCTATAAACGCACCAAACAGCAGTTTAAAGTTTGACATGTGCTGTCACTGAATTTTCTATTAGGCCGGGAGAATGTGACATCCAAAAGCACCGTCTTCCCAAAATGGAAAAATTTGCATTTAAATAGGTATTTGCCTGGTATACAAACAAAACGAGCTTGGTACAATTTTCGGGGATTTTCTGCAAAACTGCAAGTTGCACGTCGCAGAAAAGTATATGAGATCACCTAAGGATCTTCCTTTATAGATTAAACGTTAAAAAACTATACACATCCATAAGGAGTTATCGAAAAATCGACTAAAATATTAGGGATATTGGTCGATTTCCATGCACGCATGTGTTCATTCACAAATTTCATCACTTTACCAATAGAATTCTTTTCCAAAATTTGAAGTTTCACCAATCCGGATATATACTCTATTAAAAAAGACCATATTCATTCAAAATGGTGCACCACAGGAGAAGAAATCAGGTAACATACATACAAAAAAAAAACGAATTGATAACCTCCTCCTTTTTGGAAGTCGGTTAAAAAACAAAAAAAAATCGATTTTTTGTGGGTTTTCATTTTAAATCGTTTACTTCCAAGAGTTTACTGTTAAAATCTTAGCAATAATTATCTATAAAATGTTACTGACTTGGTGGTATAAGAGAATTGCTGTTGAATTTTATGTCCGAAAATGAGCTAAATTTTGCTCTATAAACTGGTGTACAAGCCGATTTTTCGAATTTGTGGGTGAAATACAGCTAGCCACAAAGTTTGGCACAACCGCCTTTGGATAGCTTTAACAACATACATTGAATGATGCAAAAACATCTGAAATAATATTCAAGTAAGCTGTTTGAAAAAAAAATTGTATGATTTAACCACATCTAGAATTCATATTGCTCAGATTTAATACCTTTTTGTCTCTACAAAATGTTAAACGAAATTATTTGATCTGCATTTGAATTAAAACATGCAAATACAACGGGAGTATTTTTAATTAGCAATGTTATTTCTCTCCCTTTTCGGTTCCATTTGAGAATCTTTTAATAAACGAAAAGAATAAATTAGTGCTTCATCTATTAATTATTCCCTTTAATTTAAAGTAGAAAACGTTGTGTTTTAAGGATGATACAGGCGATGTTGATTAAGGTCGTAGGTTCCCTTAGTTTCGGGAGAATTTAGGAATAACAGTAACTTGGTAATTTGATAGGTAAAAGCGAATATTTAATTGCAAAGTTTAAAGATGTTTCAAATTGTGCTTTTATCGATGGATTTGTGTCAGTAGACGATGGGAAAGGTATTGGATTTAACTTATGAACTGTTTAAACAAATTGTTAAGAAAAATTAATAAGGCATTTTTGTTACTTAGTGAAAAATAAAATGAATTTGTTATAGAAAAACCCAAAATTCATTTATAGAATTTTTTTTATCTTTATATTTACGTATTCGTGCTTTTTGTATGTTACGTATTGAATTAATTGGCAAAAAAAATAACAGTTTTAGATTAACAGAATTACAGTGATTTTAGATAAAACATAGAATAAAAATAACAAAAGATATTTTTTTAAAGTTATAATAGAAAAAATGTGAAATTTTTTATTAGTGTTATTTTCAATCGCAAATATTTTTGAAGCGGTTGCTCTGACGAGCTTTGACCTTCAGATCTTTTTTGTAGAGCGTGAAATTTCCTATGCGATCTGAAGTTTTGGTACCGAGCAAATGAACCAGTTTGAGGTAATCAAAATTCAAAAATAAGAAAAATAATTTCCTGTGTTATTTAAATGAAAAAAAAAACAAATAAATAGAGGAAAACTTTAATATTAATATTAAGGGCTCTAATTAGTGCCAAAATTTTTGTTTTTTTATGTACTTTCAACTTTTCAACACCAAAAGAAAAAAAAATGTTTGCATTTTTGAGACACCCTAATGTCATGTCTATGTTTATAAATGAACAGACGACTTCCAAATTTGATTAAACGCCCTCGAATTCGTTGTACGAAAATGCATTAACGAAAGGTACATATTCTAAAATTCGATTCTTGTTTATTTTGAGAGCGGTCCCAGAAGTACACGAAACAAAATTAACGGAGAGCTCATATATTGAGTTCAAGTTGGTAAGTAATTATGCAAACTAATTCTTTTTACGCTTCTTGGTTCAGCGAACTGTGAAATGTGTTTTCCATTACAATCGAAATATTTTTGCGAGAGCTGAAGTTCAATTTATTTCAAATTAAATATTACGGTCAGCTTTTAAGTGTTTACGAACACTACAAAAGAAAAAAATAATTAGTGCAACGTTTTTATTGCTTTTCAAAATATGCTGTCTTGAAATTTACACAGCGTTCACACCAATTATAGAAAAACACTTTTTCCGTTTAAGTACTTTTTGTTCTTTGAACATTCCTGGAACCCTGCACTTATGCAGAAACAATTTTTAGCTCTTCTTCTTCTTCTTCTTCTTCTTCTTCTTCTTCTTCTTCTTCAGCAAGGGTGTCTCTTGCGAGACGGTTGTGGCTTTGATCTTTCCGATCTTATTAGCCAGAAACCAGTGATATTTATAAAAAAATTTCTATTTACAACGCGAGATAGCCTTGGAGTTTCGGCTACTACTAAACTAAACTACCACTAAACTAACACTTAATTCACTTCAAGAGCGTCTTAATCACTTTATAGCGTCTATGGGATGGGGATACAAATCTTATAATGGATTTCGAATAAAAAAAAAGTAAAACATTTTTCAACAATCTAAAGAATCTGGGGTTACTCATCATTGGTTTAGATTACTACACTAGTTACCTAACATCACTATTTACACTTATTACACATTTATTTTTATACAGGGTGTAAATAGTTTGACTGCATATATTTTAGGTGCAGATAGTACCCACCAAACAAAACAAAAAACTCTTATAACACTATGGTCTAAAGGCCTTAATAAGCAAGAAAATTTGAAATACATGTTAAGTAAATTATTGTCAATGTGGCAACGTCGCGCTAAAAATGAGATTTGCTTGTAGCGTGAATAATAAAAGAATGAGTCACCACAAAAAAATGAACACCTGTTATTTTTTTGTATTAAATAATTTCATAGTTTCGAGTGCCGGTAGATTTATTTAGGTACATAAAATTTTATGAAATATTATTTTCAAAAATGTACCCTTTTAATATCTATGTATTGAAATGAATATTTATATTTGGCGATTGATTTTATGCATCAAGTTGAAGAAGGGAGGATACAAAGTTGTTTACATTATGATACAAAAATAATGCGATACAAACTATATTAAACAAAACATTTCGTATATGTAGTTCTTTTATGTGTTAAATTCTTCGAGAAATAATTCTTACTAAGAAATTAATATTACTTATCTTAGACAAATAAAAACCTTTGACCTGCAGGATGTCATTATGATAGAGCTCTGGCGAGCAAACGGATTATTTATAGTAAATATTCAGGTCTTTACCTAATTGTATGATTTTATTTATTTTTTCAATTTATATTTTAAAATGAAAATCAAATAACTTACGCAATGTCGAATGTCACGCAAAAATCACTTTCACTTTTTTAAAAGAACCGGGCAGCAAAAAAGCATTCATGGCAGCGGCCAGCTGTAGTACTGAGTATATGCTATGTTGCCACATCTGATCGGAGAAACGTAGGGCAAATTATAACAGAATATTTAGAGTTTAAATAATAATTTTCTTTGTTAATACAGTTATTAAAGGTGTATACGCTATTGAGTATTTACATATTTAGCTTTACAATCATTTTGAAGCCGGAAATAATCTATTATTCACTGTAATAAAGGCTACAGAACTTCTAACTTTTTCATTTTTTTTTTTTGGCAAAACTATAGTTTATTTCTGAAAATGTTATAAAGCTTTTTGATTTGTTTTGACCTGAAGTATTGATCCTCAAAATCTTTGCACTCAAACCGTTTACAACCTGTAGATGTTGATTTACGATCAAACAATTTTATTTTGTTGAAGAACTCAATTTTTAGCTCAAGCCATTTACGTAATTATGTGACAAAATTAATAGTAGAACAAAACCGACATCAGCGGGTTCTAATGATAAAACTTGACTAATTGACATAAAATTGAACATTTTTTAGGTTCCGGTAAAATGGCGGGATAGCCACATTTACATATTTTCTGTGTATATAAAAATTGACAATTTACAAGTTTATTTGATATCAACAGTGATATATAAGTATATAAAGTGTACATAAGGAAGAATATAATCTAGTGAAGTAATAAACGTAGTGTTTAGTTTGGATCCTGTGATGATTTCCGAAATTTTGATGTTATAATTGCCCTCTAACCCTATTATCAATCTTAGTGATTCCTAAATCCACGATAAACGCTTATAAAGTGCTACACGCTAAATCAGTGATTAAAATAGTTGTAAATTTTTCATAATAAGTGATTAAAGATATAGATTAGGATGTCGGAACTCAAGAGCTATCTCGCCGTGTAAATAGATATGGATTGGAAAGAAAAGTTAATTTATTTCAAGAATCTCATTTTGTTTATCATCTGAATTCAAAATTTGTATATAAGGTGAAGGTTGAAAAAAGATTATAAGAATATTTTTTACATTTTATTCACTTGTGTCTGGTCATTAAGGTCGAAAGGACCAGGGCCATTAGCCTTGAGCTAAAAAGGCCGTAAGGCTGCTTGAAGAAGAAGAAGAAGAATAACATTTTTTATTGATGAGTTTTTGTTTCTTATCAAAAAACACAGCGAAAAATCGGTAACAATTTAGTTTTTTATTGTTTACACAAAATCCACCAATAAAACGGAGTTTGCTACTATGGGCAATGTTGAAGAGAAATGAAAAACCTACAAAATGCGCTACTATGCGCTCAATTTCGTTAAATGGTTTCTTAAATAATGGAATCTTTACCCGGAATTTTTTTATTTTATAGCTGAAACATTCTTTTTAACTGTAGCGAAGCATACCCAATTCATGTTCTAAAAATAAATACTGTGGCCCTAGTAGTTTTTGCAAAATTTCAGTCAATCCTATGGAAGACATATTTTTTTGAATGACCATACTACCTCACCGGATGACCCTATCATTATGAATAAACAACCGTTGGAAAGTAGAAGAGTTGGTCTAGAGACACCTCTCTCACTTTTTCAAAATTTAAAATATAAATACCTATAAGTATTGAAAATATTTGGCCATTCTGTAAAAATTGCTAAGGGTCATCCGGTGAGGTAATATGGCCGTTCAAAAAAATATGTCTTCCACAGGATTGATTGAAATTTTGCAAAAACTACTGGGGCTACAGTATTTATTTTTAGAACACGAATTGGGTATGAGAAGATCTACCGCTTCAGTTAATAAGAATGTTTCAGCTATAAAATAAAAAAATATGTAAACCATTATTTTTTTTTTGGAATTTCGGGTTAAGGTTCCATTATCTAAGAAACCATTTAACCAAATCGAGCGTATAGTACCTCATTTTGTAGGTTTTTCAATTCTCTTCAACATTACCCATAGTAGCAAACACGGTTTCATCGATGGATCTTGTGTAAACGATGAAAAACTAAATTGTTACCGATTCTTCGCTGTTTTTTTGATAAGAAACAAAAACGCATCGATAAAAAATGTTGAATTTTATGTCAATTAGTCAAGTTTTATCATTACAACACGTTGATGTCGATTTTGTGCTACTATTAATTTTGTCACCAAAAGGTTTTTTATCCGTAAATGATCTGAGCTATTTGGAAACTGACAGTTTCAGAAGGGGTTAAATAAAAAAAAATAAAACATTAACCAACTTCAAAAAAGTATCATATAATTAACAAAACATTACACATACACAAAGTAATAAATATGAACAATAACAAGTGCTTCTTATGTAAAAATTAATTACCTACCTATCAAATTATTTTTGAAGTCGGTGCTAAACAAAAATCAAATTTGGTGAAGTAGTTAAAACGTTAACAATGCGGGTTTTTACTACTATTAGTCACCTTTTTGCAAATCCTGTAAGCATTACCCCTTTACCTATTTAGAAAAATTGTGGGCGTCGTTGTTATCTGATGAGGTTCAATGGAAGGCCGAAACCTCTATACTGGGGGATACTCGAATCAGTTTAAAAAAAGAAGTGTACATTGTTTAAAATAAATGAGACATAATCCTCTCATACTATAAATTTTCTCATGAATTTCCCATTTAATCAAAATTGCTTTTCTACAACAGTCGCTGTAAAAAAATTCACCACTCTTCAATCGAAGAATTAATTGGAATTACTTATAAAAAATAAAATTAATATTTTGCAGATTTCAGCTGGTATTTAATATATTTTTAGGTTCACTAATGGTGAGGAAAATGACACATCATTAGCAACATCCGTCATAACTAATTGACGTCATTAAGGTGACTCATTGCGAACTTATTAAACTTTAATTTTGAAATTAAATCATCATTCTTCGTAAAACCTAATATATACTCACTGACAAAGAAATCGCAACACCCAGAAGAAGATGTTTAAATTTAATAAAGTTTGGTGAATGTTTCTCAAGTTTTTTACATTTTTTTTGCCAAAAAAAAACAAACTGTTTAATAATGTTAAAATGCCTAGAGTACGTGTATGTCGAATATATTGGCAGCTAAGTGAATTTTGAGTTATCCCTAACAGCACGAACAGAAATCCAACTACTGTTATGAGATGTTGTCAAGTGTGGTTTGATAATATGTTCAGAACAATAATTGAACTAGAGAAACTGCTCGTAATTTCAAGGAGAGGCATCTAGAAAGAAGAATCGATACCGTTGAAGTAGCAGCACATGTAATGGAACCGAAAAAATCTTTAAGACAAATTGGGTTAACATCAGGTCTTTCACGAATTCTGTGAACACTACACAGAATTCTGAAACGTAATAAGTCTCAGAATTAAGTGAAGACGACTTTGACAGAAGCATAGAATTCTGTGAAGCATTGACCAGTCACATAAACAACTTGCTACTTTAACGAAGTCTCCTTTTATTTAAATGGTAAATTTACTCCAGTATCGTTATAACTGCCGATACTGGAGTAACATTAATCCACAGTTATTTAGAGAGACTCATACTTAGCGATCTCTAAAGATAAATGGTCAGGAATCTTAGGTGATGATATCTTTGGACCCTTTTCCATTGATGACACTTTAAATGGAGAAAAGTATTTAGACTAACTTGTAAACTTTGTAGATACAAGAATAACTAAAATCTTGGAGGCAGACCCTCTAGTAAAAGACGAATTTGTTTTTCAGTACGACGGTGCCCCACCACATTATGTCTTGCCTGTTAGAGTTTCTGGATAATCGATTTCCAGATGGATGGATTGGAAGACGATCGAGTGGCCAGCAAGATCACCAGATAATACCCTTCCTTTGGATATTTTATTTGGGTGTATTTATGCTACTCCTCCAGAGCCACTGGATGATCTGAGATATGCTATCCAAGAAGAATGTGGCCGACTTACTCCAGATGGTATTCCAACTACGCAGTGAATTTCAGGTCCTATTATATCACTGCCTTGCAATGGATGGAGACCATTTGGAACATCTGTTATAATAAAATGATTTAAAACCCATTGTGAGGCTCATTTTTCTTGTCGTAATAGCAAAAAGTCATTTATATACCTCCGTCTGTAACTAGTACTGAACTTGAGTTGTTCCTGGATGCTTTTGAGCAATTCACTAGGTGACTTCAACATTCCGTTTCTCAACAGCACTAACATCAAGACTACTAGATTGCAATGTTTTATTGAATTTAATAACTTTAAACAAGAAAACAATATTATAAATGCCAATGGTGGATTGCTTGATTTAGTCTTGTCGAGTGTACCATGTGAAGTTAAGGCTGAACTAAACCCGCTAGTAAGTATCGACAATTATCACCCCCCCGCTTATTATTTCAATCAGAGTTCAAGTTCCACATACCAACCAGTTTCCGCTGGACTCCAGACAGAGAACACATAACTTTAGAAAGGGTGACTACCACGGCCTATACCTTGCTTTATGCAATCTTAACTGGAATTCCTTGTCTTCCTGTACAGATCCTAATGCAGCTTGCGACATCCTTTATAATATTCTTAAAGCATTGTTAGATCGCTTCATCCCGCCGTATAAAACAGATTTACAAAATACCCTACATGGTATTCCCACGATTTAATCCAAAATATTAAACTTAAAAACCACTATCACAAATTATTTAAAATGTATAACTTTGAATATTATTATCATAAATTTAGCGACATGAGAAAACTTGTAAACAAACTAATTAAGGATTCTTTCGACACTTATTTAAATACCCTACAGAACAATATACAAACCGATCCCAAGGTATTTTGGTCATTTATTAATCAAAAATGCACCTCCTCACGTATTCCAGGAAGAATGTCCTACCAGGAAGAATACTATACCAATCCCCAGACAATAGTTAATTCCTTTGCTCATTATTTTAAAAGTGTTTATTCCTGATACATTCGCCAAGGCTTGGTTCAAGAAATAATACCTATTTTTATCTGTTTGCAAACACAAATGTGCTTATAAAGTCACCATTATTTATCATTTGTAGAGCTTATAACAGCATATCTAGAATCTGTGATATTAACTATGACAATTTTGAATCAATAGCTGAAGCATATATTCAACAAATGTCAGATCAACCATGGTTCAGTTACTAATAAAAGTCTTTTGTCAACTGTTATTTCATTTCTTTTTTAAAACTCTGGGTAGAATTTAGGATGTAATATTTGTCAATTGTTATTTTATTTCTTTTTTAAAAAACTATGTGTAAAATTTATGTTGTAATATATGTAATATTCTCTGTTCTTTTAATTCTTGTTATTATTATCATTTTTTTAAATATTTAAGATTCCATAGTTTATTAGTATGTTTCATTACTTTATTATATTTGTCCTGTAATTGGATTTATTTCTGTTGGGCAATAAACTAAACTAAACTAAAAAGTCTTTAAGATTATAAGCGAATTATCTACTTTAAAAAATATTCAGGAATCACGTTTTAACTAGCAAACTCGTTAAATGATGATGGAATATCAGAAAGGAGACACCGTTGAATTCCTTTTTTAAATAGGTTTTTAAACCCAACCATAAGGTGTGACGTATGGTAGGGTTCAATTAAAAAAAAAAGTTTAGCTAGCGCTAAGGTGATGAGGGTGCAATTTATTTAACGATTAGTATGACCAAATATGCCCCCCTTCGTAAATCTTTGACGTGTTTTTGCAATTTTCAAAATATGAGTATTTTGGGCAATATTCTATGTGGCTGGTTTTCGTTGGTACAACCTGTTTAAACTAGCCTCTGTTTCATACATAGAAAACTAAGTTGTATGGGTATTTCCAGATCAAACAAGTGTGGTGTCGGTCGAAACGAAGTGTCGAAACAAATGCAATTTCAAATTTTGGATTTCATTACCATACTCATCTATTTTCATATGTGTAACTGTAGGCATCCGTGCAGAAGCTTTCGCTTTAGTATGGAGTAATATATCCACTTTTCGTGTAGATATACCATAAACAAAAGAAAACCAAGATCGTTTGCACTCTTAAGATAGGGGATGATAGCTTCATTATTAATTTTCTTTTAATCGGCATAACCTAAGTTCAGTACAAACAAGTATTACATTATTATTTCGATTTTTCGTGAAGATAAATAAGGTTTAAAGATTTGATGTTTGGATATAACATAATGAATTTTCAAAAAGAAGGAGCTTCTCAATTCGTCGGTATCTATGTTTTTTTTATGTTTGTTCACCGATTAGGAAACGGCTCGCAGAATATCGACCATTTTACGGGATCCTGTTTGGGGGGATAGTGAAGTGGTCCCAAATTTTTTTCATTAAAATAGCTTTTACCGTTTCTTAGAAAATGGGGAAAAACTATTTTTACCTATTCTCATATACTCTATGCCTTGGTGGAGAAGCCGGTATTATTATAAAATTTGAAAAATTTTATTCGGAACGTGGGACAAATTGAAAAAAGGTTGGATTAGTCCCGTGATATCTCAAAGTGGTCAAATTTTTTTTTCAAATAACCGTTTTTTATAGAATGGGGAAACACTTTTTACCTATTTTCTTATATTCTATGTCTTGGTGGAGTCGCCGGTATTATAAGATTTGATAGAGTTACTGGTATTAACTATTCGAAACTTGCGGTAAATTGTAAATAAGATGAGTTAAAGGCTCTAACGATTTCGATGAAATTTTCCTATTTAGAAGTTTCAATGGATAGAAATCGATTGGTTAGGGTCTCATATTTGAAAAAATCGTTTTGCAGAGATATTAAATAATTAAAAAAGTTATTGACAGTTTGCGACAATCAAGAGTTGTAATTTAAAGGTGTTCAATACAGGGTGATTTGGTAACCTACGTAAGAGTGAGATTCTTCTTGTAAAAATTCTTTCAATACAGGGTGATTTGAGAGTGAAACTGCTCTTGTAATCATTTTTCCAATACAAATTGTATTTGTATGTTCCGAACAAGTAACTATGTAATGCCCCCCTCATAATTTCCTAGCATTACATTTTTACACCTCGAGATTTAAAGTTTTCAAAGTGATAAAATTGCCAAGGCAGGCGATTTTTGGATGAGTAAAATCTTATGAATATGCATATTAATTTCACGCATATAAATATAAATTTGTGCAGTAAAAATAAAATTATATAGGATAGGTTTTAAAAATGTTAGGAGATCCATAAGATTTGCTATGCAAGATGGTTAAAATTAATGATAGCTGACATAGGGGGCGGAGTACAAATATTGTTATGAAGGATGGTTAAAAAAATGTTAATAGAAGGTTACAACTGTAGCTGTAACTCATTAGCAATTACAGTCATTGCATCACTGAAATTTGTTAAATAAATACATTTTTAAAAAAACAAAAACCGACTTCAAAAGGAAATTAACTAAAAAGCATTAAATAATATTTTGCTACAATTAAATACTTTTTATGAAGTCGGTGCCAATTTGAACAGCCAAGTTGCGAAGTACAACTCAGCAATGTACCTCACAAAATATTTTCACTTTCGCTTGGCACCAACTTCATAAAAAGTATTTAATTGTAGCAAAATATTATTTAATGCTTTTTAGTTAAATTTCTTTTGAAGTCGGTTTTTGTTTTTTTTTAATGTATTTATTCATTTTATAAACATGCAACGAAAAAAAAACGCAATTTTCTTGTTTCAATTGTTTATAATAAAGTAAAAAGCCTTAGTTGCGAGTGGAAAAATTAGCAAAATATCACTACAAATCATTCTTAATGTGATGGCACGGGCAGTATCCTGATAGTATTTTTGCACGAAAAAATCTCTTTTGATTGGTCTATTAACAATTGATTTGTTTTCAATTCTACGGATTAAACTCTAGGGGTAAGTAAGCGAAACAATCTTTTACAAACCCCAATTTTCTATTATCGAGATAAAAATTTGGATAAAATATTTTACGAATTTCATACTTCAAATTTGCACATGACGAAAATATACACATCCTAAATTGAGTGCCATCAATAACACCCCACGTCACTCTTCAACTTGAATCTGATATTTTCAATTAACTTTATATATATATACATCCTGTCAAGTGGCCTCTGAAGAATTTCCAGGGAAAATAAGCTCCACAGAGACACAATGGCATTTTTATTAAAAATAAGTTGATTTTATAACAGGTGATGTGATACTTCCCTCACATAAGGCACTTTCATTTACGAAATCCTAAAAAAATAACTTCATAATTTAAAGGTGAATATAATATTAAGTATAAATAGGGTTTATTAATGGTTGATATTTTGTAATTATTTCTTAATATATTTTTAATGATTTCTAAGTATTTTTGATAAGATTGAAGATATAATAAAACACTATAAAACTGTTGTGCCCCATTATTTTAAGCATACGATATTGTTCCTAAAGATATAAGTAGTATTTTTGAGTTTTAAGTATGTTTTAAAAACTTGATGGTGGAAGTCGTTACTTTGTGATACTCAATCATAATGTTTAATGAAGAAAAAATTAACTTAGTTTAATATCACTTTTTATTTTTCATTATTTAATTATCTGGTTAGTAACCTGCATAATTTTGACCACTCGACGCCATTTAAATACTAATATCTCACATAATGTGGCGGATCCATTTGGTTGTTTAGGATTAAATTGGACCAGCCCCCCCCCCAAAGCTTTGTAAAAATGAAAAGAAAAATAATAGTACACACTAGACTGAAAGAGTTAAGTTACATGATCGTAAAGTAGACAGGAAAGCAATAGCTTGTTAAACTGAAGGAGTATATGTCCAAGTGATAATCCGGGGTAACGTATCTTATTATCAAAAATTTTAATTCCCCCCCACCCTCGGGACCCTTCTAGATCCGCCACTGCTCGACGCCATCTATATTGATTTCTAGATAATCTAATAATCCTATCCTCAACAGAACAATATTTAAACACTGAAAGTACAGAATCACCGAAATACTGATAATTAAAAATAAAACATACTAATGTTTAATGAAGAAAAAATTAACTTCGTTTAATATCACTTTCTATTTTTCACTTCGCGTGACTAGTTTCGGCAAACTCTATGTTATTTGTCATTAGGAATCCTTTTAATTTTCTTGTTCATTTGTGTTAATAACACTGAAAACGGGGTCCGATTTAGACCTTGAAACGTTTGGACTATTGGAAATATAAAGACTTTCAAGTTTATGCGGTGTTATTCCAAAACTCAGAAAAAAATAAAAACTTCTGTAGTTAAATCCACTGCTATTGACCATCTTGAAGTTGTCCTAGATACAACGCAAAGAAAATCACTGTTTATTCATGAATGTTATGTTCTTAATTTCTTGAAGACGGTTAAAAAACCTACGCGAATATAGTAACCTGTTTTTTTCTGGGTAACTCCTTTTTGAAGTAGGAAAACTAACATTTATTTTAAATTTATTTAATTTTACAAGCAGAACAATAGAGATAATCCATTTACGTGATTTTAGTGAATCCAAAAAGAATTATTTAACTCAGTACATAAATAAAAAATATGTATGAACCAAAATTGCCCACAGTATGGAAGCTTTTGTTGCAACAAATGGCTCATAAACTTGTCTTAATGTATGTAGATGATATATTTGATGCGAATAACTTTAGTGGGAAATAATGTCATGTATTGAGTTACTATTGAACAGTGATAAGAATATACTCGGTGGTTTCGAAAAGTCTGCCAATTTATAGTATCGAATATATCGATTTTATGATTTAAAGTAATATGTTCAGACAAATCGAGCTCTCAGTACTGATCTATAGATCATCTAACCATTTTCTTAACATCCCTACCTAACATATATCGAACTGCGGAAGAACTGATATACCTAGTGTTCAGCATTATACTGAATACAATATATTGATTTTATGATTTAAAGTAATATGTTCTAAATTCTTTACGATTTTTTCGACATTTGAATAATTTGAGGGATCTGGTCTCTTACGAAAGTTTATAAAACATTAACGATATGAACTTAGAAATTTGCATTTTTAGTAATTTTAGGTATTTAATAATTTTACTTACCTTATCACGACTATTGGTAGATACCTACTTTCTTTACCGGTAATGTTACAAATAATAAAATAAATAGTTGTGAACTCGGTCATGGTTGCAGAAAATAAAGAAATTTTGTTAGCGTTGTTTATTTTTACAGGACCAAATCTAGAACAGCTATTTTATATCTATTTTATTTCGCATATACAATTTTCTTTAATTTCCTGCAACTTGCTTCACTCTTATATAATAAAGGATACAGGTAACAAAAAAATACTATTTATGAAAGTATAAAATATTTTATAATATTCAAATTCTTAAATTGATACATAACATGTATAATGACAAAAAAATATGCCCAAAAGGCTATCAAACACACGATAAAAGAGAAAAAAATAAATAAAAACTTTTTCCAATCGAGGAAATAATATACTGGGAAAGAATTTAATAATCTCTATAAAGACAATATAAATCACAAAGAAAGATCAGTCCAGAAAGATTTTAAAAATCCAAACCATCAAGTATGATTCATTATATAATTACAAAAATTATACGTAAGACTATGATATAAAGTTTCTCACTACATAAAAAGATTCTCGTAAACAATATTAAATAATCGTTTTTTTTTAAAATTTAATTTGACAATCATTTACAGTCCTTTGGTTTTATTCACTAATCCTTGGAGTGTAGTATCAAAATCAGAATACTAAATTGAAAATAGTACGAATACCCAAACCGTTTTAAAACACCCAGATTTCATTCAAATTGATTTGAAATCAATTCTATTTGTCAAACACACATTTAGTTTGATCCAATATTTTAAGATTACACACCTTGGAAGTTTTTAATTCTAGGAGATCAACTTTTGATTTCAACACATAAAACTTCATAATTTTAACCTTCAACCACTACATATACGTCTGCCCAATAACTCTACTTGCTGTTTTGACCAATGATCATTGAGGTAATCTATCGCTATTGGATAGTCAAGCAATGTTCGTGTTGAGGAGGAGAAGTAATTACCACCCCTCCTAGACCTCGATTACCCACCTTTGGCCACTCATGTCTGTCATATGAAGAAACGTTAGGTTTAAACCGCGGGAAATACAATGTGGCCCAAAACCGTTCTACTTAATTTTATGTTCATAGTCGAACGTCGAACTATAATCAACGGTCAAATAAATTAAAAATAGTAGGTTCAATTGAATATAATATTTATTTATTTAATTATTATTGTCATGACTATCTCTACGGTATAATTTTTTACATATTTAAATTAAATGGTAATAACAATTTTAAAATAACATCGTAGAGTTTGAGGACCAAAGTAACACCGTAGATTTAAATCGTTTAAACCACTAAAACTAAGTGTGAAAAACAATTTTCACAATTTGAATAAAAATTCTAATTTAATGGTACACAAAATTAGTGATTGGAATTGAAAAAAAACTATGGCATTGAATACTAAATAGTATTTACATATAAGAGGGAGTATTTGTGTTTATATTGGTTATAATTTTACGACGTTATCCTCTCTTTATTTTGTTCCGGGATCCGCCCCTGTATTACAGAACTGAAGGCGTTAATAACTGTTAAGAGAATATGCCCCTTCAATATTATGTAGTTTTAATCTATCATTAACAAATTTCCATTCTGTATTGTTTGTACGTTCCACGTATGTATTCTATTCATTTTAGTTCCTATTTTCTATATATCTACAAAAAATGTATGATTTGATTATATTGAAAAATATTTTACTGGTAAGAACACAGACAGAAGAAACCAAAATAGTAAGATTCCTTTGATATTGGAAACGATAAAGTAACAGAGTAGAATACAAAAAATAACAGAAACACAAAATATTGTTATCCGTATCTATCAAGGTTGCAAACAAGATCAAAAGTCTTGGTTTCTCATGTAAAAAAAAATGGAATGTTGGAAAAAGTTTAAAAGTTTGTTCAGCCTAATCTAGAAAATCCTACTTTTCGGTATATTTTTAGAGTAACATATAACTGTATATTAGTCTGAATCTATTAGACAATGTCCATCGTAGTTTCCTTGGACTTCCATCGTCTTGATAAGGTTGATCTCACAACGTTTCAATAGCAACGTTTCAATAGCCTTGTATCTGCTATCGTTATCAGGTGAATGATCATTCACCTGAACGTTTCAATATCTTTCAATAGCAACGTTTCAATAGCTTTGTATCTGCTATCAGATAGCAGATACAAAGCTATTGAAACGTTGTGAGATCAACCTTATCAAGACGATGGAAGTCCAAGGAAACTTCGAGGATATAACTGTATAATTTCGAATAAAAAAATGTGCAATAATCTTCTTTTTAAGCATTGATCTCTAAAATTAGTACGGCTAAAAATATGGAATATAGAGCATCATTGAAACAAAAAAATCAAGGGAAAATTCTAATGTTAATTTAGGAGTGCAAATTAGAAAATGAACCGATTTGTCTTTTCGAGCGCTTCATGTGAGTAACAAATGAATGGGCTCTTCATGAAAAATATAAATATATATTTTTTGTAATTTTAAAATGATGTTTAAAATAATATGTAAAAACTGACCCATCCCATTTCATTATTAATGCAACTGCGAAGCCCAAAATTATGAAAAATAGGGAACATGGGGTTTTACTCAATATTATATATAATACAAAAAATAAAATAATATATATAATAAAATGGACTAGTTCCGAGCTGGTCGAAATTGTTAAGCCTACAATTTTGAAAAAAAGGTACAAGAAAACCTGAACATTATAAAAATCATGATTTCTCTGTAAAATCAAAAGCATTATTTATTTTTATTAAATCACATTTTTTCCTTTTTATTGTTTTATAATGATTTTTTTTAATCATTCATGGCAATAATATACTTTTATAATTTATAATAATTTGTTTTTGTTTATACTAACAAAAATCCTTCTTATTTAGACTTCGAATTGGGATAATTTTTCTATGAAGTCTAAATATACTTTGTCTTTCCTGAATATTTCCCGCCGCCGTCTGGCGTGAACAAGAAACTTATTTTTAAAATAAAGTTTTTTATTTTAATTTAATCATGATGATTTACTTTGGCAACTTTTGTTTTTACAGCAATCTATACTTTAAATTGATAAAATAATGATTCCAATCGTTTTTAAATCATCTGAAGAGGTGTTAAACTGCCACAAAAGCGACCGTAAACGAATTTTTTAATGACATAAATATTAATTTAAGATAAATAACAAAATATTAGATAATGCAGTCATATTAAGGGAACAAAAGTTTTGTTGAAAATATTTGTTTTGATCGATTTTTCATAAAGAATTTGTAGTTATTTAATTAAATATTTAAGAACATGTTCGAAGGTGTGTAATCTAAATCTAAAAGTAGAATAGAAGATTGTGATATTTGTATGTGTCGTAATATATTGGATATTAATTAATTAATTATCAATTAACAAAAAAATCTAGTCATCATCCCAAATTGCATCAAGTCCTTTGATTAGCTATAACTTTAATTAAACTAAATGTTGGTTTGACTAAATGAGATGATTATGTAGTTACCTATAAATTAACAAATATTTAGCTGCCCTATCCAGAATGGATGAAATTTTCTGTACCTTATATTTTGATACTACACTCACCATACAATATCTTTGACACAAACCTTAAAAACAATTCCGTTTTATTACAAGGTGATTTTAGTTTCAATCCTGTCCCCATTTTCAGTAGGGCTAATCATAAACTTTTTTGGCTTTTCTAACGAATCCACATTCCTCTTAGCTCTTTTCTCCTTCCTAATTTCGCTGCTTATATTTGTACTCTGTGTCGTATTACCTATACTAGATTTAGACGTCAAGCTAGACTGACTGTCGTTCAGTCTACACGCATTGGGGCCGTGGCAGCTACGCTCCCACGTCAAAGACGATTTGGTTTCGTTGGCAGGTGTCTGGGACCCGGATGTCTGGCTGGACTTCGACCCGTGTTCGTGCCTCTGGGGACTGGTACTACTTTTGAAGTACGCCCCAGTCATAGACCCGCTTTGTTTCCAAACTCTCAGCCTGTGTACGATCTCGCTGAAGTTGGGACGTCTGTTGGCTTGTTCGGCCCAACATTCCACCATCAACGCGTAAGAGTAACTAGGACAGGCATCTGGACAAGGCAAGAGTTTCCTTGATCTGATCATGTTGATGACTTCTTGATTGTTGTAACCGTAATATGGTTGCAAACCATAGCTGTAGATTTCCCAAAGAACGACTCCGTACGACCACACGTCACTTTCAGTCGTGAATTTTCCGTACAGAATCGATTCTGGGGGCATCCACCTGACAGGTAGTAACGATTTCGATTGTACCCTGTAATAATCACAACTGTACATGTCCCTGCTGAGTCCAAAATCACTAATTTTCACTACTAAGTCCTTAGACACCAGACAATTTCTAGCAGCTAAGTCTCTATGGACGTAATGGTTGCCGGAAAGGTAATCCATTCCCTGGCCTATTTGAATGGCTATATCCAAGAACTGATCATGTGTCAAGCACTTTCCTTCTTCAGGAGAATTTGCTATCAGAAATTCATGCAGGTCTCCTTCAGACATGTATTCGAACAGCATGCACATTGGTTCTTGTTTCACCACAATACCAAGAAGGCAAATAACATTGGGATGTTTTAATTCAGAAATCAATTCAATTTCTCTTTGAAAATCAGCTTGAGTTTTGGCGCTAGCGTTTTCCTTCAATGACTTAACAGCCACAAATATTTTTCCCATTTTGGTCTTCAACTCTCCTTTGTAGACTTTACCAAAAGCACCTTCCCCAAGTTCTTCAAGAAATCTCACTTCTTTGTAAGTATACTGAGGAACAGCTTGATAATTATTTTTGTTTGAGTTGTGGTGATTCCTTTGGCTGGAATTATGAGTGGGTAGCAAAGTACTCATCTCCATTGGAGAACTAGGACCTGGATTTCCATAAATGTTCTTATTTGCCTGTGGTAACCCAACAGTTTGCAAATTCCTGGCCAATTTATTCTTTCTTCTGGTGTACCAGTATATCACACTGATAACAATAATCACCACAATGCCAACAACAAAAGCTCCGACATAAACACCAAAAATATAAACACATTTGTTGATGCCACATTTTTCAATTTTGTTCTGTTCAACAAAACAAAATGGTTCGTCCTCTGCTTCTCCTGGATTACGGCAGTAATTGTGGCCAGCCAGTTCTGGGTGGTCAGATACTAGTATTCGAAATTGATGGGCCCATCTTATGCATCTTTTACCCGACTTGGTGGTGTCTTGATTGCCCCTGTACAGTTTTCCAGAGTCCCAATAACACTTTTCATCTTTGTTAAGATTCATATCACCTACACCCAGGGAAAGACACTGTTTGGAGCTGGTTTCATGTTGCAAAGGTAAAAGTTCGCAAACTTCGAGTTCCAAAATTTTGCCCAGAATCACATGTCTTTTAGCCAAACTGTATTCTTTACTGCATAGTTCATTTTCCAACAATAAGCACTCATCTCGGCAAATCCTTCTTAAATAATCTGTCAAAGTATTTTTGATATTTTTCAATTTATGTTTATTACCCGAATTTAATTCACTCTGATGATTGACTTGATATAAATTGACTTTCTGTTGATCTAAGCATAAAGGAAATGCTGAAAAACAGATACTAGGCTGAGCAAATTCGTTGCATGTCTGAGACAGATCGTTGGACTGGGAAACCACTAAAAAAGCACTGTCAAGTTTTTCTTCTATTTCTTTTTGTGTATATGGGGGCTGAACAAACACAAATTCATTGCCTAAATACTGCTTGCATCTCTTCCCTGTATATCTTTGGCAAAATGGCTCAGAACTGTTATAAAGTGGCGGATTTTCGATAATATCACCACTTGGGGTCAAATCAAATTGCATCGAAGTCAAAAATGGTTTTGTATTACCCTTATTATTTGTAAATAATTTACTAGAGTCTTCATTCATTTTTGCGATTGAATTTGGTAAAAACGTTGTTATTTCAGAATAACTGTCCAAGCCATTACCACTTATTCTTAAGGTGTTCATGTCAGTGCTACCATACTTATGAGGCTCAGGTGTTACAAACAAAAAACTTCTAGAACTTACTTTGTGAGCACCAATACTAGCGATACATTCGATCATGCCTTGATCAAAAAAATCAAGCTTAGAAATACTTAAAGTTGAATTTGCTATATTGTCCTTGTACTTGTTCCTGATTTTGAACCTTTCCTCAGGATCCACCTTCACTTCATTGTGTTTCCACCTGAATTTTACTTTAGTGTTTGTATTGTTCGAGTCAGAGTTTTTTACTTCACACACAAATCTCACAAGTGTCCCTGGGTCTTTGGTGACATTTACCAGTCTTTTTGTGAATTCTAAAGTTCCGTTCAGTGTACTATTTGTGTTAGGAAATTCTTCATAATCATCTTCATTTTCTTCATACTCCTCACATATCGTTTGTTTGAGCAATAATGACAATATAATCACTGTTGCCAGTATCATCATAGAAGTTGGTTTGTACATTTTATTGGAGATATTTTATGCACACATTAACCAAAACTGCATTTTATAAAAACTGTAGTTACGCACCTAATAATCCTTAAGACTGTAGAATCTCACTTTAATTAGCCAAATGAGCCTTGAAGAGTAGTTGTACAAAAATATTTATATACTTATTCCATCACAACTTGAATGCAATAATGTGATCCTAGGAGGCTTGAAAAAGTATATTTGTGTCAGGTGAACGTCCGCGAGCCTAGAAATTACGAAAAATGAGTTCAGAGAACTAAAAAAAAGTGACTTACCTACTTATAAACAACTGTTGTGTTAGTTTGATAGCGAGTTTAGACTTTAAATTTATCGGTTCACTTTGCATATCCGAGTAACGGTTAATTAACTTCAAATCATACCCGAAACCAGTGATGTTTATTTCACAAAATTGTGTTTTCAAAATATTGTAGTAGGAGTGGTTTTTGTTGACAAGTATTTCACTTCTCCATTGAGGAAATATTTTGACATTTCCCTGACAGCAAAGTTGACGGATGACATAGACCATAGAACGTTAACCAAGACGTAATCAACTTTTTTAGGAAATTTTCAAGTTTATTCATAGCTAATTATTAGATAAAAGAGATGAATCTTTTGACAAGAATGAACATTTTATTTTGAAATAATGTTGCGAACTGAGTTATTGATCTGCGCAATTCCGTTATGAGAGGGTAAATCAAAGGCGTGGCGAATGTGGCGCCTCCCAATCAGCGCTTCTACAAATGATTCTCTACGTTCTCTACCCGCACGATCGTCCAATAGATACAGTTTGTTTCAGAGAGTTTCACCCAAATAAGTTTTAAAAAGCAGAAGTTCGAATATTATTATTACTTAGCAGTTGTTGAACATATTGAATATTTAAATTATTGAATAGGAGTAATTATACTACCTTTTTGAGATTTTACAATCCATTGAACACAAGACAATATATTGTTTCTAGTTGAGAACCTTCATCAGTTACGTTCCCCCTTAATTGATGGAAATCTCGAATAATAATTTATGTTTTTATTATTGAATATAATATTTTGTCGCGAAATGAGCTCAACATCTAGGAGTTTGTGAAAAAATTAGCTCACAGAGGGAATCCTGCAATTAAATCTCACAAAGGACCAGAATACGAAAAAACTAAAAGCTCCTAATGCGAAAACGGCATAATCAGCGCTTTCTCCTTAGTCAAATAAACAGCCTCGTCTAAAAGAAATAGTTAAACAAGAAATGGTTTTAGTGGAAATCAGAAGTTTCTGCTAATCCTGCTAAGACCTAATAACGAAAGATGCACGTGTTCAAACATGCGGCTACAATGTGGAAAGGAGGTTTGTTGGCACATCCTCACCAGCGCCGTTAAACGGTCAAATGAAATTAGAGAGAAAAACGTGATACAACATCCGCGCATAATACTGGGTAAGGCTTCTATAGACCACAACTAACAGCATTGTAAGAATGCCAGACGAATGCTCGGTTCCTCACCCATAGGCAGGCAAAAGAGAATGTCTCGGAAAATCTCTTTGAAAAATGCAATAAAAAATTCCCTTGAAGCTGTAAAATTTGTAGACCAATATTCGGAAAATGTCAAAAATGTAAATATTGGTAAAATGCGTCAAAAATGTCAGAATTGGCAAAATTATGACAGTAATGTAACAATTTCATGAATAGCATAAGTGTCAAAAAGATTTTGACATAATTTAATAATTTGTTACAATTTTGGCAATGTAACAACAAATATATAAAGCCACTCAAAATCTTTTACTATTTTACTAAACACTGTCATCCATTTTGAAGCTAACAGTAATTTTAAACTCTCCTCTTTTCCGTTTTGTGGATGTGGTCCGGCGGTTTTCAAATTCCAACAAGTCGAATAATTATGTATGCAACAAAGTGACCTGCTGCGGGTATAATTAGAGTGCGATTTCGTGGTTACCTTGATAACACGTTGGAAATCCCATTAATGCAAAACAAGAATAAACAATATTGTGTTGAAATGATGTTTGTCGTCTAACTGATGTGCCTTACAAAAGGAAAATTTGATATGACTAGTTCAGCTCTGATAATATAAATTGTTCTGGCATTAATTTCGTTTACGTTCATTGTTGTGTCAATTATTAATTAATGTTGAGATTATCTACTAGGTCGTAACTGTTATGTTTTAGAAGAAATTTTAAATAGTTTTCCTGTGTAATATATGTGAATGTATATTTCAAATATACTTATCAGTTTAAGGAATTTTTAATGTTTGATTTTTTATCAGGAATTGTTGTCGAACAATGTTTTTCTGGAGGTAATTGTCAATTTGCTGGACAATATTGCATGTTTCCTTATGAACTAATGGGTGCTGAAGTTTTTTTTTTGATGTTCATTATACAAGATATGTTGTCCTGATGCATCTATCTTTATAGAGGGTGGGCTCAACTTTTTCATTGTTGAACAACATACATTTAATTTCATTTTTCTTTTCTTAGTTTGTTCTTCTTAAAGTAATATCTTGGTTTTGGCCCAGTCAAAAAAAAAAAAGATAAGTCAATCTCGATCTGTTTAAGTCTTCTTAAGGTCTCGTATTGTACTTTTTTCCTTACTTGTTGTTTTTTCGGTATATGTGTATATGTTCTTATAAATTTCAAGTGAGCACCAGTACCCCTAATTATTTGCAACATTTTAGGTACGAGGGTGAATCAAATATGAACCGGACTTTTCTGTTTCTCGCCCTGTAGGTAATTCGAGTGGCGTGACGTCGCGATATATGTTAGGTAGGGATGTTAAGAAGAGGGGAGTTCGTCGGTTTGGCGAGGCGTAGTCGATGCGCTGTTAGTAGCATCATGTCAGAGCAAGAGGTGCATACGTCTGTTGCGCAACGTGTTGTTATCAAATTTTTGGCGCGGGAGGGCCTTAGACCGTCTGAAATTTTGCGTCGACTATCTGCACAGTTCGGCAATGAAACACTTTCAAGGACCCAAGTGTACGACTGGCACAAAAAGTTTTCAGATGGCCGAGAAACAGTGGAAAATGAGCCTCATGCACGCCGTCCCACGACAAGCATCAATGAGGCGAATATCTACGCAATTCGTGAGCTGATTGAAGGTGACCGCCATCTTACAGTATTGGCAATTGCTGAACACGTTGGAATATCATACGGGAGTGCTCAATCAACCATTTCAGATGAGTTGGGTTACCGAAAAGTGTGTGCAAGATGGGTTCCTCGCCTTCTAAGGGAAGATCAGAAAGCTAACCGTTTTGCCGTGTGTGAAAGGCTGTTAGCAAGATATGGAGCAGAGGGGGATCAGTTTTTGAGACATATTGTCACCTGTGATGAGACATGGGTGCATCATTATACCCCGGAGTCCAAACGTGCAAGCATGGAGTGGCGAAAACCTGGAGAGGCAGCACCGCGGAAAGCCAAGACCCGTCTTTCTGCAGGGAAAATTCTTGCAACAGTTTTTTGGGATTCGAAAGGCGTACTGCTGATCGATTTTCTGCACGAACGCCGTACAATTAATGCTCAGTATTACTGCGAACTACTCCAACAAGTGAAACTTGTCTATCGGCAAAAAGGGCGGGATATGTCTATCCGAAGTGTGATTCTGTTTCATGACAACGCTCGGCCACATACAGCTGCATTGACTCAAGGAAAATTGAATAAAATGCATTGGGAAACCCTTGAACACCCGCCTTACAGTCCTGATTTGTCGCCATGTGACTACCACATGTTTGGGCCACTTAAAGAAGAACTGGGAGGCCACCACTTTGAGGACAACGAAGGTGTAGAACCGTTTGTGCGCAATTGGCTATCGACATCACCAGTTTCATTCTTTGAGAAAGGTATTAAAAAACTTCCGATTCGGTGGGAAAAATGTATACATAAGAGAGGAGACGATGTAGGAAAATAATATGTATTAAAATTTGTATTGATCGTACCAATAAAATTTTTAAAACAATAGTCCGGTTCATATTTGATTCACCCTCGTAGTATGGTTTCGGAATTAAACGAAAAATGAGAATTTTTTATATCTTTATGTTAATATCTTGTAAATAATTAATTTTAAAAATATGAAAAATATCTATTTGTATTCCTCATAATAAACCCTTTGATTTGATGTATTGCATGATGCGTTACAAAATATTTTCTTATTTTCCGTTTAATTCTATAATTTGGCCCCAATATTAATATTAGAGATTTCTTCGTATTTTTTCTGTAAACAAAAAAAATTAGGTCCTGTAGTTTGGGGAATAACGGGGGAATGGGTAATTTTTTTTGAAATATTTTTTAATATATTTTTTTATATTATTTATAAAAAAAATTAAAAAATATAATTGTATTCGTCATAGTGTGATTTGATATATTACATGATCCGTTAGAAACAATTATAATTTTTTATTTTCCATTTAATTCTATAATTTGGCCCCAAAATGAATATTAGGGGTTTATCCTTATTTTTCCAGTAAAGTTCAGGTGAGGGGCTATACCTCCATTTTTTTCAAAATTTTCCAGCTTATGGTTTCGGAGATAAGGGGGGGGAGTAATGGGTAAAATTTTTTATGTTTTTGTTAATATCTTTTAATAAATTCATTTTAAAAATTTTAGAAATATAAAAAAATATATTTGTTTTCGTCATAATGAGCCCTTTCATTTGATATGTAACATGATGGGTTAGAAACAATTTTAATTCTATATTTTCCAGTTAATTCTGTAGTTTCGGAGATCAAGGGGGAACGGTCGATTTTTTTAGTTTTTCCCCCCCAGAAGTACCCCTTAAATCAAAATTACTTCTTTTACGATATGAACTCTTGATGGGGTCACCAAACTATACATTGATACCAAATTTCAACCTCTTCCGTCCAGTAGTTCAGGAGAAAATTGCTGTGATGTGACAGAGGCAGAAATCCGGAGTGATATTATAAGGGTATCCGTATATTGTATGTACGGAACCCTACCAAAACACCCTCGCCAAATTAATCAGTAACTGATTCGTCGGACGATAATTTCGGCAGTGCGGCTTCTAAAATCCAACGTGTTGCTAAAAAAAAAACGAAGAAAAACATCGTTAATCCCCAGAGACAACTTCAATTTAATATTTCGCCACTGACACTGTAAAACTCAATTACGCGTTTAAACAAGTTGCCTTATATCTTTCGTTTTTACAGTCCTTCCGGCTACTAGAACTCATCCGAAGCCCATTCCTCGAGAGGCTTTTAGGGAAGCAGGGTGCGTTCCACAGGGTCGATTATTTCGAGTTCGGCATCATCGTTTACCAAAAGACGGGTCGTCGGCTGAGAGCTTCGATCAAGATATCTAAGGTAAAGTTTTTTTTTCGTTTGTTTTATCAAAAAAACTTCCTCATTTTCATTAGATGTTGTTGCAATGTAGAAAAGTTCGTAATATAAGGGAGACCTGACAACTCGTTGTTTCAACGACCGGGAGACGACCAAGGATTTTTATCGCATGTATTCGTCTATAGGGTTTTGCATAAAAATTATAGACATAGTCAAGCTCCATATTTCAAAAATTCGTAATATGCATACTATTTCAGAAAGTCACAGCATGCCAAAGTGTTTTTTAAAGCAACACCCTATATATCATCTTGAGTTTGAACATATTCCCTATTTCGGCAATATAGGGTTTGATGAGGTTACTGACCAATTTTATGTGAAAATCTTAATAAAATCGTCACCCTGTATTAATTAAAATCAACAAACGTGGGTTAATTTCTCAAGGTTAGAAAATTTAGTAATAATCTAGTTTTGATGCATGCAACTCATCATATTTTTGTTATATTTCATTTTGTATACAGGAAGACCTAAAACTCACGACTAAGATTTTCTATGATATTTCAAATGGAATACCCTGTATCTTACATCGTTTTCATGGTTGGTGCCAAGATGAACAGCAAAGTTGCAAAGTACAGCTCATTAATATACTTTCCGTATTATTTTCACTTTGACTTATGCACCGATTTCAAAAAAAGTATTTAAATGAATAAAAACAACACAATGGCTATTTTTATGTTTTCTTGGGAATAACACCACAATTGAAATAAAAAGCTGTATATTGAAAGTTTATTTCTTTATTTTGATAGAAATAAAGACATTTAAAGTGAAAGTGAATATTTATGCAAATTTGATTTGAACCCACAGAATCTATTGCAATATGATAGTATATCTCCTTATATACGGCAGATCAGATCATCAGATGGTTAAAAATAAATAAACTGTGCTAATTAAATTTTCTTGTTCTGTTATATCGCCTTCTAAAGCATAAAACTCCATCATATCTTTTAGAGAAAATTATTTTTAGAAAAGGTACCCATGATCAAGACATTCGTCACATTACACTCACACTGCCACGCCATTCTTCTGTATGTTTGAAGGCTCATTTACATATAATATTGTTAAAATCTACAATACATTTTTTTCGGTCATTTCGATGTCAACTGTCAATGTCAGACAGATATCTCAAATTCTGATACCAACCTCGTAAAGATACATTTTCAATTTCACTATCACGGGTTTATCAACCTACGACTGATAAAATTTACACAATTCAGCGAATCCCAACTGTATCCAATGCATCACTAATCTTATTTCATTACTCAAAAGACATTACTCGAGCTCTTTGGAGAAGATTTGCCAGAAGCGTGAAAACGGTACCATTTAATTTATTTCATTTCAACCACTATACTTGCACACCTAAATCTTCCACCTATCTTTAAACGATGCGCTGTACCGTTAAATTAAATACATTATGTGAGAATAAAGTTGCAAATAGTCATATACAAGGTGCGGCATTAGTGCTATTTAAAATATGAACCATTAACATGGGCCCATGAGTATTTAGGAAATTGTTTTAATTTGTATTTTTTGTTGTTGTTGGGTTATAAATTTATTCACTGAACACAAACGTCTTTAATCAACCAAAATAATTCACAATACGTTCCATTTATCAACAACGATTACTAATATCGAACAGATGATCGCTGCGCGGCTTTTGATTCAACTCGAGTTCAACCGGGCTGTTTTTCTATCACCTTCTTATACCTTCATAGCCTTCTGGATTTTACTCTGTCCTATTAATTTATAACAAAATTATTGTAACTTATTTTTTGTAGTTCTAACTTTCTAAGTTACAATCTCTAATTTTATTATGATGCTAATTACATGTAGTATGTCGTTGGTAAGGGGTGAAGTATAGACGTTATAGCATACGTTTAAGTTATCGGTGTGCCTTAATTTTTTTTAACCCACTTCAAAAAGAAGGACGTTCTCAATTCATCTGTATCTATGTTGATTTTTATTTTTTGTTGAGCGAATACGGTTATTACTGGATCCTGTTCCAGGGGATCGCGAGGTGATCCAATAGTTGTTCAACAACATAGCTTGTTTTATAGAAAACCGGGAAAAACTTTGTTACCGACTTTCTTATAAATTTAAACTTGTTCCAGGAGATCTCGAGGTGATCCAATAGTTGTTCAACAACATAGCTTGTTTTGTAGAAAACCGGGAAAAACTTTGTTACCGACTTTCTTATAAATTTAAACTTGTTCCAGGAGATCTCGAGGTGATCCAATAGTTGTTCAACAACATAGCTTGTTTTGTAGAAAACCGGGAAAAACTTTGTTACCGACTTTCTTATAAATTTAAACTTGTTCCAGGGGATCTCGAGGTGATCCAATAGTTGTTCAACAACATAGCTTGTTTTGTAGAAAACCGGGAAAAACTTTGTTACCGACTTTCTTATAAATTTAAACTTGTTCCAGGGGATCTCGAGGTGATCCAATAGTTGTTCAACAACATAGCTTGTTTTGTAGAAAACCGGGAAAAACTTTGTTACCGACTTTCTTATAAATTTAAACTTGTTCCAGGAGATCTCGAGGTGATCCAATAGTTGTTCAACAACATAGCTTGTTTTGTAGAAAACCGGGAAAAACTTTGTTACCGACTTTCTTATAAATTTAAACTTGTTCCAGGGGATCTCGAGGTGATCCAATAGTTGTTCAACAACATAGCTTGTTTTGTAGAAAACCGGGAAAAACTTTGTTACCGACTTTCTTATAAATTTAAACTTGTTCCAGGGGATCTCGAGGTGATCCAATAGTTGTTCAACAACATAGCTTGTTTTGTAGAAAACCGGGAAAAACTTTGTTACCGACTTTCTTATAAATTTAAACTTGTTCCAGGGGATCTCGAGGTGATCCAATAGTTGTTCAACAACATAGCTTGTTTTGTAGAAAACCGGGAAAAACTTTGTTACCGACTTTCTTATAAATTTAAACTTGTTCCAGGAGGATCTCGAGGTGATCCAATAGTTGTTCAACAACATAGCTTGTTTTGTAGAAAACCGGACTTTCTTATAAATTTAAACTTGTTCCAAAAAATAGTTGTTCTTTGTTACCGACTTTCCGACTTTCTTATAAATTTAAACTTGTTCCAGGAGATCTCGAGGTGATCCAATAGTTGTTCAACAACATAGCTTGTTTTGTAGAAAACCGGGAAAAACTTTGTTACCGACTTTCTTATAAATTTAAACTTGTTCCAGGGGATCTCGAGGTGATCCAATAGTTGTTCAACAACATAGCTTGTTTTGTAGAAAACCGGGAAAAACTTTGTTACCGACTTTCTTATAAATTTAAACTTGTTCCAGGGGATCTCGAGGTGATCCAATAGTTGTTCAACAACATAGCTTGTTTTGTAGAAAACCGGGAAAAACTTTGTTACCGACTTTCTTATAAATTTAAACTTGTTCCAGGGGATCTCGAGGTGATCCAATAGTTGTTCAACAACATAGCTTGTTTTGTAGAAAACCGGGAAAAACTTTGTTACCGACTTTCTTATAAATTTAAACTTGTTCCAGGAGATCTCGAGGTGATCCAATAGTTGTTCAACAACATAGCTTGTTTTGTAGAAAACCGGGAAAAACTTTGTTACCGACTTTCTTATAAATTTAAACTTGTTCCAGGGGATCTCGAGGTGATCCAATAGTTGTTCAACAACATAGCTTGTTTTGTAGAAAACCGGGAAAAACTTTGTTACCGACTTTCTTATAAATTTAAACTTGTTCCAGGAGATCTCGAGGTGATCCAATAGTTGTTCAACAACATAGCTTGTTTTGTAGAAAACCGGGAAAAACTTTGTTACCGACTTTCTTATAAATTTAAACTTGTTCCAGGGGATCTCGAGGTGATCCAATAGTTGTTCAACAACATAGCTTGTTTTGTAGAAAACCGGGAAAAACTTTGTTACCGACTTTCTTATAAATTTAAACTTGTTCCAGGGGATCTCGAGGTGATCCAATAGTTGTTCAACAACATAGCTTGTTTTGTAGAAAACCGGGAAAAACTTTGTTACCGACTTTCTTATAAATTTAAACTTGTTCCAGGGGATCTCGAGGTGATCCAATAGTTGTTCAACAACATAGCTTGTTTTGTAGAAAACCGGGAAAAACTTTGTTACCGACTTTCTTATAAATTTAAACTTGTTCCAGGAGATCTCGAGGTGATCCAATAGTTGTTCAACAACATAGCTTGTTTTGTAGAAAACCGGGAAAAACTTTGTTACCGACTTTCTTATAAATTTAAACTTGTTCCAGGGGATCTCGAGGTGATCCAATAGTTGTTCAACAACATAGCTTGTTTTGTAGAAAACCGGGAAAAACTTTGTTACCGACTTTCTTATAAATTTAAACTTGTTCCAGGGGATCTCGAGGTGATCCAATAGTTGTTCAACAACATAGCTTGTTTTGTAGAAAACCGGGAAAAACTTTGTTACCGACTTTCTTATAAATTTAAACTTGTTCCAGGAGATCTCGAGGTGATCCAATAGTTGTTCAACAACATAGCTTGTTTTGTAGAAAACCGGGAAAAACTTTGTTACCGACTTTCTTATAAATTTAAACTTGTTCCAGGGGATCTCGAGGTGATCCAATAGTTGTTCAACAACATAGCTTGTTTTGTAGAAAACCGGGAAAAACTTTGTTACCGACTTTCTTATAAATTTAAACTTGTTCCAGGGGATCTCGAGGTGATCCAATAGTTGTTCAACAACATAGCTTGTTTTGTAGAAAACCGGGAAAAACTTTGTTACCGACTTTCTTATAAATTTAAACTTGTTCCAGGGGATCTCGAGGTGATCCAATAGTTGTTCAACAACATAGCTTGTTTTGTAGAAAACCGGGAAAAACTTTGTTACCGACTTTCTTATAAATTTAAACTTGTTCCAGGAGATCTCGAGGTGATCCAATAGTTGTTCAACAACATAGCTTGTTTTGTAGAAAACCGGGAAAAACTTTGTTACCGACTTTCTTATAAATTTAAACTTGTTCCAGGGGATCTCGAGGTGATCCAATAGTTGTTCAACAACATAGCTTGTTTTGTAGAAAACCGGGAAAAACTTTGTTACCGACTTTCTTATAAATTTAAACTTGTTCCAGGGGATCTCGAGGTGATCCAATAGTTGTTCAACAACATAGCTTGTTTTGTAGAAAACCGGGAAAAACTTTGTTACCGACTTTCTTATAAATTTAAACTTGTTCCAGGGGATCTCGAGGTGATCCAATAGTTGTTCAACAACATAGCTTGTTTTGTAGAAAACCGGGAAAAACTTTGTTACCGACTTTCTTATAAATTTAAACTTGTTCCAGGGGATCTCGAGGTGATCCAATAGTTGTTCAACAACATAGCTTGTTTTGTAGAAAACCGGGAAAAACTTTGTTACCGACTTTCTTATAAATTTAAACTTGTTCCAGGAGATCTCGAGGTGATCCAATAGTTGTTCAACAACATAGCTTGTTTTGTAGAAAACCGGGAAAAACTTTGTTACCGACTTTCTTATAAATTTAAACTTGTTCCAGGGGATCTCGAGGTGATCCAATAGTTGTTCAACAACATAGCTTGTTTTGTAGAAAACCGGGAAAAACTTTGTTACCGACTTTCTTATAAATTTAAACTTGTTCCAGGGGATCTCGAGGTGATCCAATAGTTGTTCAACAACATAGCTTGTTTTGTAGAAAACCGGGAAAAACTTTGTTACCGACTTTCTTATAAATTTAAACTTGTTCCAGGGGATCTCGAGGTGATCCAATAGTTGTTCAACAACATAGCTTGTTTTGTAGAAAACCGGGAAAAACTTTGTTACCGACTTTCTTATAAATTTAAACTTGTTCCAGGGGATCTCGAGGTGATCCAATAGTTGTTCAACAACATAGCTTGTTTTGTAGAAAACCGGGAAAAACTTTGTTACCGACTTTCTTATAAATTTAAACTTGTTCCAGGGGATCTCGAGGTGATCCAATAGTTGTTCAACAACATAGCTTGTTTTGTAGAAAACCGGGAAAAACTTTGTTACCGACTTTCTTATAAATTTAAACTTGTTCCAGGGGATCTCGAGGTGATCCAATAGTTGTTCAACAACATAGCTTGTTTTGTAGAAAACCGGGAAAAACTTTGTTACCGACTTTCTTATAAATTTAAACTTGTTCCAGGAGATCTCGAGGTGATCCAATAGTTGTTCAACAACATAGCTTGTTTTGTAGAAAACCGGGAAAAACTTTGTTACCGACTTTCTTATAAATTTAAACTTGTTCCAGGGGATCTCGAGGTGATCCAATAGTTGTTCAACAACATAGCTTGTTTTGTAGAAAACCGGGAAAAACTTTGTTACCGACTTTCTTATAAATTTAAACTTGTTCCAGGGGATCTCGAGGTGATCCAATAGTTGTTCAACAACATAGCTTGTTTTGTAGAAAACCGGGAAAAACTTTGTTACCGACTTTCTTATAAATTTAAACTTGTTCCAGGAGATCTCGAGGTGATCCAATAGTTGTTCAACAACATAGCTTGTTTTGTAGAAAACCGGGAAAAACTTTGTTACCGACTTTCTTATAAATTTAAACTTGTTCCAGGAGATCTCGAGGTGATCCAATAGTTGTTCAACAACATAGCTTGTTTTGTAGAAAACCGGGAAAAACTTTGTTACCGACTTTCTTATAAATTTAAACTTGTTCCAGGGGATCTCGAGGTGATCCAATAGTTGTTCAACAACATAGCTTGTTTTGTAGAAAACCGGGAAAAACTTTGTTACCGACTTTCTTATAAATTTAAACTTGTTCCAGGGGATCTCGAGGTGATCCAATAGTTGTTCAACAACATAGCTTGTTTTGTAGAAAACCGGGAAAAACTTTGTTACCGACTTTCTTATAAATTTAAACTTGTTCCAGGAGATCTCGAGGTGATCCAATAGTTGTTCAACAACATAGCTTGTTTTGTAGAAAACCGGGAAAAACTTTGTTACCGACTTTCTTATAAATTTAAACTTGTTCCAGGGGATCTCGAGGTGATCCAATAGTTGTTCAACAACATAGCTTGTTTTGTAGAAAACCGGGAAAAACTTTGTTACCGACTTTCTTATAAATTTAAACTTGTTCCAGGGGATCTCGAGGTGATCCAATAGTTGTTCAACAACATAGCTTGTTTTGTAGAAAACCGGGAAAAACTTTGTTACCGACTTTCTTATAAATTTAAACTTGTTCCAGGGGATAGGTGATCCAATAGTTGTTCAACAACATAGCTTGTTTTGTAGAAAACCGGGAAAAACTTTGTTACCGACTTTCTTATAAATTTAAACTTGTTCCAGGGGATCTCGAGGTGATCCAATAGTTGTTCAACAACATAGCTTGTTTTGTAGAAAACCGGGAAAAACTTTGTTACCGACTTTCTTATAAATTTAAACTTGTTCCAGGGATCTCGAGGTGATCCAATAGTTGTTCAACAACATAGCTTGTTTTGTAGAAAACCGGGAAAAACTTTGTTACCGACTTTCTTATAAATTTAAACTTGTTCCAGGGGATCTCGAGGTGATCCAATAGTTGTTCAACAACATAGCTTGTTTTGTAGAAAACCGGGAAAAACTTTGTTACCGACTTTCTTATAAATTTAAACTTGTTCCAGGGGATCTCGAGGTGATCCAATAGTTGTTCAACAACATAGCTTGTTTTGTAGAAAACGGGAAAAACTTTGTTACCGACTTTCTTATAAATTTAAACTTGTTCCAGGGGATCTCGAGGTGATCCAATAGTTGTTCAACAACATAGCTTGTTTTGTAGAAAACCGGGAAAAACTTTGTTACCGACTTTCTTATAAATTTAAACTTGTTCCAGGGGATCTCGAGGTGATCCAATAGTTGTTCAACAACATAGCTTGTTTTGTAGAAAACCGGGAAAAACTTTGTTACCGACTTTCTTATAAATTTAAACTTGTTCCAGGGGATCTCGAGGTGATCCAATAGTTGTTCAACAACATAGCTTGTTTTGTAGAAAACCGGGAAAAACTTTGTTACCGACTTTCTTATAAATTTAAACTTGTTCCAGGAGATCTCGAGGTGATCCAATAGTTGTTCAACAACATAGCTTGTTTTGTAGAAAACCGGGAAAAACTTTGTTACCGACTTTCTTATAAATTTAAACTTGTTCCAGGGGATCTCGAGGTGATCCAATAGTTGTTCAACAACATAGCTTGTTTTGTAGAAAACCGGGAAAAACTTTGTTACCGACTTTCTTATAAATTTAAACTTGTTCCAGGAGATCTCGAGGTGATCCAATAGTTGTTCAACAACATAGCTTGTTTTGTAGAAAACCGGGAAAAACTTTGTTACCGACTTTCTTATAAATTTAAACTTGTTCCAGGGGATCTCGAGGTGATCCAATAGTTGTTCAACAACATAGCTTGTTTTGTAGAAAACCGGGAAAAACTTTGTTACCGACTTTCTTATAAATTTAAACTTGTTCCAGGGGATCTCGAGGTGATCCAATAGTTGTTCAACAACATAGCTTGTTTTGTAGAAAACCGGGAAAAACTTTGTTACCGACTTTCTTATAAATTTAAACTTGTTCCAGGAGATCTCGAGGTGATCCAATAGTTGTTCAACAACATAGCTTGTTTTGTAGAAAACCGGGAAAAACTTTGTTACCGACTTTCTTATAAATTTAAACTTGTTCCAGGGGATCTCGAGGTGATCCAATAGTTGTTCAACAACATAGCTTGTTTTGTAGAAAACCGGGAAAAACTTTGTTACCGACTTTCTTATAAATTTAAACTTGTTCCAGGGGATCTCGAGGTGATCCAATAGTTGTTCAACAACATAGCTTGTTTTGTAGAAAACCGGGAAAAACTTTGTTACCGACTTTCTTATAAATTTAAACTTGTTCCAGGGGATCTCGAGGTGATCCAATAGTTGTTCAACAACATAGCTTGTTTTGTAGAAAACCGGGAAAAACTTTGTTACCGACTTTCTTATAAATTTAAACTTGTTCCAGGGGATCTCGAGGTGATCCAATAGTTGTTCAACAACATAGCTTGTTTTGTAGAAAACCGGGAAAAACTTTGTTACCGACTTTCTTATAAATTTAAACTTGTTCCAGGGGATCTCGAGGTGATCCAATAGTTGTTCAACAACATAGCTTGTTTTGTAGAAAACCGGGAAAAACTTTGTTACCGACTTTCTTATAAATTTAAACTTGTTCCAGGGGATCTCGAGGTGATCCAATAGTTGTTCAACAACATAGCTTGTTTTGTAGAAAACCGGGAAAAACTTTGTTACCGACTTTCTTATAAATTTAAACTTGTTCCAGGGGATCTCGAGGTGATCCAATAGTTGTTCAACAACATAGCTTGTTTTGTAGAAAACCGGGAAAAACTTTGTTACCGACTTTCTTATAAATTTAAACTTGTTCCAGGGGATCTCGAGGTGATCCAATAGTTGTTCAACAACATAGCTTGTTTTGTAGAAAACCGGGAAAAACTTTGTTACCGACTTTCTTATAAATTTAAACTTGTTCCAGGGGATCTCGAGGTGATCCAATAGTTGTTCAACAACATAGCTTGTTTTGTAGAAAACCGGGAAAAACTTTGTTACCGACTTTCTTATAAATTTAAACTTGTTCCAGGGGATCTCGAGGTGATCCAATAGTTGTTCAACAACATAGCTTGTTTTGTAGAAAACCGGGAAAAACTTTGTTACCGACTTTCTTATAAATTTAAACTTGTTCCAGGAGATCTCGAGGTGATCCAATAGTTGTTCAACAACATAGCTTGTTTTGTAGAAAACCGGGAAAAACTTTGTTACCGACTTTCTTATAAATTTAAACTTGTTCCAGGGGATCTCGAGGTGATCCAATAGTTGTTCAACAACATAGCTTGTTTTGTAGAAAACCGGGAAAAACTTTGTTACCGACTTTCTTATAAATTTAAACTTGTTCCAGGAGATCTCGAGGTGATCCAATAGTTGTTCAACAACATAGCTTGTTTTGTAGAAAACCGGGAAAAACTTTGTTACCGACTTTCTTATAAATTTAAACTTGTTCCAGGGGATCTCGAGGTGATCCAATAGTTGTTCAACAACATAGCTTGTTTTGTAGAAAACCGGGAAAAACTTTGTTACCGACTTTCTTATAAATTTAAACTTGTTCCAGGGGATCTCGAGGTGATCCAATAGTTGTTCAACAACATAGCTTGTTTTGTAGAAAACCGGGAAAAACTTTGTTACCGACTTTCTTATAAATTTAAACTTGTTCCAGGGGATCTCGAGGTGATCCAATAGTTGTTCAACAACATAGCTTGTTTTGTAGAAAACCGGGAAAAACTTTGTTACCGACTTTCTTATAAATTTAAACTTGTTCCAGGGGATCTCGAGGTGATCCAATAGTTGTTCAACAACATAGCTTGTTTTGTAGAAAACCGGGAAAAACTTTGTTACCGACTTTCTTATAAATTTAAACTTGTTCCAGGGGATCTCGAGGTGATCCAATAGTTGTTCAACAACATAGCTTGTTTTGTAGAAAACCGGGAAAAACTTTGTTACCGACTTTCTTATAAATTTAAACTTGTTCCAGGGGATCTCGAGGTGATCCAATAGTTGTTCAACAACATAGCTTGTTTTGTAGAAAACCGGGAAAAACTTTGTTACCGACTTTCTTATAAATTTAAACTTGTTCCAGGGGATCTCGAGGTGATCCAATAGTTGTTCAACAACATAGCTTGTTTTGTAGAAAACCGGGAAAAACTTTGTTACCGACTTTCTTATAAATTTAAACTTGTTCCAGGGGATCTCGAGGTGATCCAATAGTTGTTCAACAACATAGCTTGTTTTGTAGAAAACCGGGAAAAACTTTGTTACCGACTTTCTTATAAATTTAAACTTGTTCCAGGGGATCTCGAGGTGATCCAATAGTTGTTCAACAACATAGCTTGTTTTGTAGAAAACCGGGAAAAACTTTGTTACCGACTTTCTTATAAATTTAAACTTGTTCCAGGGGATCTCGAGGTGATCCAATAGTTGTTCAACAACATAGCTTGTTTTGTAGAAAACCGGGAAAAACTTTGTTACCGACTTTCTTATAAATTTAAACTTGTTCCAGGGGATCTCGAGGTGATCCAATAGTTGTTCAACAACATAGCTTGTTTTGTAGAAAACCGGGAAAAACTTTGTTACCGACTTTCTTATAAATTTAAACTTGTTCCAGGGGATCTCGAGGTGATCCAATAGTTGTTCAACAACATAGCTTGTTTTGTAGAAAACCGGGAAAAACTTTGTTACCGACTTTCTTATAAATTTAAACTTGTTCCAGGGGATCTCGAGGTGATCCAATAGTTGTTCAACAACATAGCTTGTTTTGTAGAAAACCGGGAAAAACTTTGTTACCGACTTTCTTATAAATTTAAACTTGTTCCAGGGGATCTCGAGGTGATCCAATAGTTGTTCAACAACATAGCTTGTTTTGTAGAAAACCGGGAAAAACTTTGTTACCGACTTTCTTATAAATTTAAACTTGTTCCAGGGGATCTCGAGGTGATCCAATAGTTGTTCAACAACATAGCTTGTTTTGTAGAAAACCGGGAAAAACTTTGTTACCGACTTTCTTATAAATTTAAACTTGTTCCAGGGGATCTCGAGGTGATCCAATAGTTGTTCAACAACATAGCTTGTTTTGTAGAAAACCGGGAAAAACTTTGTTACCGACTTTCTTATAAATTTAAACTTGTTCCAGGGGATCTCGAGGTGATCCAATAGTTGTTCAACAACATAGCTTGTTTTGTAGAAAACCGGGAAAAACTTTGTTACCGACTTTCTTATAAATTTAAACTTGTTCCAGGGGATCTCGAGGTGATCCAATAGTTGTTCAACAACATAGCTTGTTTTGTAGAAAACCGGGAAAAACTTTGTTACCGACTTTCTTATAAATTTAAACTTGTTCCAGGGGATCTCGAGGTGATCCAATAGTTGTTCAACAACATAGCTTGTTTTGTAGAAAACCGGGAAAAACTTTGTTACCGACTTTCTTATAAATTTAAACTTGTTCCAGGGGATCTCGAGGTGATCCAATAGTTGTTCAACAACATAGCTTGTTTTGTAGAAAACCGGGAAAAACTTTGTTAACTTTCTTACTTGTTCCAGGTGGAGTCGCTTGGTATTAAATAAATTTAAACTTGTTCCAGAAAAAAAACAACATAGCTTGTTTTGTAGAAAACTTTGTTCCGTATAAATTTAAACTTGTTCCAGGGGATCTCGAGGTGATCCAATAGTTGTTCAACAACATAGCTTAAAAAGTAAATTGAATTAGTTCCATAAATTTAAACTTGTTCCAGGATCTCGAGGTGATCCAATAGTTGTTCGAAGTTGTTTACCGACTTTCCTTTGGCGGAGTCGCTGGTATTAAAAATATCTTTTCTGTTCGTAATATGGGGCATACCAGGGGATCCCGAAGTGCTCCCATATTTTTTTCAAAAACATATCTTGTACCCTGTTTTAGAAAATCGGGAAAAGCTTTTTTAAAGACTTTTTATACAGTAAGCTTTGGTGGTTTTGCTGGTATTAAAAATATGAAAATGTTTTTTTTCGGAAAATTGTAAATAAATTGAATTAATCAAAATAAATGTCAGTTAATGAGTTTCAATGTGAAGATTTTCGAATAGATTGTATATAGAGTGTGTATTCATTAATTATTTCTTATTATTAATAATTTTGTCATTGCACTAAACATTGTATAATAAGTATTTATGTAACTTTTCCAACTGTATACTAGGTTTCAAAAATATATCAATTTTGTTTATTTTTTATAATACCTCTAATTGTAATCAAGAAAGTTTATTTTAGAATTGAAAACTGCATCCAATTGTGCTGTATTATTAAAAATTGTAATAAATTGAAAGTTGATTAGAAATAAAATAAAATACATGTCCGTTAATCAACTTTAAAATGGAGGTTTTCAATTGGTTTCTATATACAGTGTGTCTTCACAAGTTGGATTCAAACGGAAAAGGTTCGTATGAATATTATTTAGAAAAAAACTTATTCTTCATAAAATTATTTGCATGAGCATAAGCGTATACTCTAATTATTACATGTCACTTTTTCAACTGTATACGAGGTCAGCAATTATGAATTTTGTAGTAAAATACCTTTATTTTTCATAATATATAAAATTCTTAAATAATTTCGAAAAGATTGTTGAGGAGGTCTTGTATTATTTTGTCTGTTCATTGGGGTTTTCTCTCCTCCAAATTTTTTTCTGTAACAGATAAGTATTTAATAATTGTATATGTAGAACAAAGTGTGGTAAGGCAATTTCGTAAAATTGGCCGGATTACTGACTGCCCGTACAGAAATTCTTCCTCATAGTTATTCCGAGAGAAAGAGATGTCTTAAAATGATCAACCAGTATTCCTATATATAAATAGTGCATGGTATAGTGTTATACTTATCTATTTGGAGACGTTTCAACTCCGACTCTGGAGTCGTTGTCAATCGTTTTGTTGAGTCTTTTGAGGTATTTTCAAAAAAAATTTGCGCTGATATGAAATTTGTTGTTTGTAAAAAACTTTACATTGACAATATGTCATTTGCCGATCACTTGATACTGAGGGTACCATTCTTTTGCTCTTCTAGCAATAGATCTCTCCAGCTCAAATGAAGGTCGATCGAAGGGGCCCCGATTTCCGTATTGTTTATCATCATACAACTGACTTTTTTAAGTTTTTTCTTTTTTAAATTTTTCAACATATTTGTTTTATCCCAATCTATCCTATGGCTTCCGGTGCTGGTTAATACATGGTTGGCCAAATTTGACTTGTCCACATGTCTTATCGAAATGTTATATTGGTGTTCTTTTCTCCTTACTTCTAAAGGTCTTGAAGTTTCACCGGTATAAATCAACTAGAAAGAAAGAAAATCGCAACAACAAACCAGCACAAATAACCAACAGAACACTAATACCAACCAAACACAAACAGAAAACAAAATTATGAATATAATTCCATACGTCCCAGGTGTATCCGAAAAAATTAAGCGGTTAGGAAATAAATACGATATTAAAACTGTTTTCAAAACAAATAATACATTGTGCTCTATCCTCACACATACCAAGCCATTTAACGCAACTCAACATTCCAAAAATTGTGTGTGACTCTGGCCATAGTTATACCGGTGAAACTTTAAGACCTTTAGAAGTAAAGGAAAGAACACCAATATAACATTTCGGGAAGACATGTAGACAAGTCAAATTTGGCCAACCATGTATTAACCAGCACCGGAAGCCATAGGATAGATTGGGATAAAACAAAGATCTTGTTGAAAGAGGAAAATTTAAAAAGGAGAAAACTGTATGAGGATAAACAATACGGAACTCGGGGTCCCTTCAATCGACCTTCATTTCAGTATCAAGTGATCGGCAAATGACATATTGTCAAATTTTTTTTTTGACAAACAACAAAATCCATATTAGTGCCAATTTTTTTTTGAAAATACCTCAAAAGACTCAACAAAACGATTGACAACGACTCCAGAGTCGGAGTTGAAACATTTCCAAACAGATAAGTATAACACTATACCATACCATACACAATTTATATACAGGAATACTTGTTGATCATTTTAAAACATCTCTTTCTCTCAGAATAATTGTGAGGAAGAATTTCTGTACAGTTCTGGACAGTCAGTAATCCGGGCAATTTTACGAAATTGCCTTACTACACTTTGTTCTCCAAATACGATTTTAAATTCCTATCTGTTGCAGGAAAAAAAATGAGGAGAGAAAACCCCAATGGACAGACACAATATAAAATTCTTATCAAACAGGAGTAATAAGAAGTATAAAATGCATCTAATTATGCTGTATCACTAAAAATTATATAATAAATCTTCATGTCACTTTTCCAAATTGTGTACTACGTTTGATAAATAATATAAATTTTGTTTGAGTTAAGTGCTTTTATTTTTAATAATAACTCAAATTGTTATCAGACAAAGTTTATTAGAATTGAAAACTACGTCCTATTATGATATATCAATTAAAACTGTATAATGATTTATTATAAGACTATTAAATGAATGTCAGTATAATTAACAGACCTAAAGAATGATGATACTCAGGTCGTCTACAATATAGTGGATCCATCTAAGTTAGAATCATATACGAAATTTTCTTAATGCATATACATATATAGAAAACAAGTTATTTTATTCAACAGTAAACGAGGTTGGTCAAATTAATAAATGATGTTTAAAAGTAAATTACCTTATTTTAGGCAATATCGAGAAGGTTAATTAAATTTGAAAACTGCATCCAGTTTATCCATTGCATAACTAAAAATTATAACTACAACTTATAAATATGCTTTCCAAAATATTTTTATTTTAGCTTCGCACCGATTTTATTGTTGATTAATTGTTGTAGCAAAATATTATTGATGCATTCTAGTTAAGTTATTTGTTTAAAGTCGTTTTTTTTTGTTTTTTTAAAAATGAATTTTTTGTAAAGTGTTTAACTTATGGGACCTGTTATGGAATCTCGCCTTTTATGGACTCATATTATTATGTTATTCATTTATTTATGTCAAATTTGGATAGCAAAAGAGCAAACAAACCCCATAGATTAGTTTCTTTGCTTAAGTTACAGTGAAAAATAAATCAGTTACAAAAGTTGAAAATTTGGGAATTTAGAAAAAAAAATAATAACAAAAAAACCGTAAGATATCCAGCTGTTAATCTACATAATATAGCATCTGAGTCTACCTCTCCGCCCTATAAGTTTGGCGAACCTTCTACAAAACACCCTCTATATAAGAGCCAATACATTGATTCATTAATGCCATTCTTTTAAATTGTCTTGCAGGGATTTTATGCCTCAGGGGTTACGGAAAGATTTAACTATTTTGATTTGATATCCGATACTACTACAGGAAAAAAGTAAAGGGTGACTTATTTATCCGTCTTAGTTCTCCAAGATTGTGGTTTTATTGTCAACTCCCAGATCAAAGAATTAAAAGTTCGTGACAGTGAATATTTTTTTGATAATATCATATTTCCTGAATGTAAAAGTTTAGAAAAAGAATGAGGTTAAAAGGGATGCAGTATATCACATTACAGTTTCTCTTTTATCAAAAAATTTAGGTAACTTGGTTTTGTCTAGAGAAACAGGTTATTAAAGCATCAGGTGTCCTGATTTTGACATACTTTGCCAGATGTCAGGTATAATCTATAGGATTTGTTAATAATTAATATTTAAAAAAGAACCAACTTCAGCTAGCTTAAAATAAAAATCGTGTACAGTCAATAACTATGTTCAGACATTCTTTTTTTCACGATTTAATTGATTATTATAGCGTATTCTTATCTCTCTCTTTCTTTAATTTGTATTCCCCCCCCCTGTATATGCTTCTGTGTATTGGTCATCCCTATATAACATATTACAACGGTCCTGATATCTTTAAAACCACCCTGTATAAGTATTAATATAAGTATACCAATGATATTACTTCGCCCCATTTGTCTAGTATTCAATTTATGCATCTGCTCATGCTCTACCCTATATAACAAATTTCACCTTTTTGAACCACATTGTACCCCGTCCTATGTCCTATAATTCAAATATCCTATCTGCTTATGCTTATATAACAAATTTTTGATGCACCCTGAATACAAATAATTTTACCCCAAACTTCAAACACCTTGTATAAGCAACTACTTATGTTCCAAATTATATAACTTTTTTAAACCGCCCTGTATAACTGTAATACTACTCCACGTTATATTTCATCCATCCTGTATATTCAACTGCTTCTGACAATTTTTAAATCCTTTTGTATAACAGTAATTATTATCCGTCCTATAACGCAAATATTCACTCTGTATAACCATAGTTTGCTCCACTCTTATTTTAATCACCTTGTATACACAACTACCTATGTGCCACCCAATTTTAGAATCCTGTATAACTAGTTCAATTCCAATTATATTTCAACCATCCTATGTATACAACTGCTTATGTACCACCTAATATCACATGCACGCACGCACACACCGTATACCATATAGAACAGTTCGCAGACATATCAAATTTTCGTTTCGATAAACTAACGGAATATTTTCTGCCATTTCACGCGCCTATAAGCCCCCTAACTTAACTTCGTCTCAAAAAGAAACTTACTTCAAACATATCAAAATGAAAACCATTACAAACATCCTGCACGATATTCTTTCATGGCATATCTAGATATTTAAACTAGACATTTATGATGAAAATTTGACATTTACCATGATGTTTACCGTTTTTTTGCATATAGTTTTTTGATTTTCAGAAAAATGGTAAGTTTTACGTTGTCGAAAAATATACGGAATCAAGCTGGAACATATCTTTGTAGAATATAATTTATAATATTCAAATTTCTTGAGCGGTTTTAGAGAAAACAGTGAAGATTCATTAAATTTCACTGAAATCTAGCCCATAATTTACTTTTTTTTTCTGATTTTCTGGAAAACTAGATAAATCTCTTGTTATAGACAATTATATGGGACCTTCTGTAATGTTCTTTAATATAATACAGTTCATCAAAAATTGCCCAATCCGTTTTTGAATAGTCGTTCGTCATACATAAAAAAAGTTTCAAACGAATTGATGACCTCCTTTTTGGAAGTCGGTTAAAAATAGTAAACATCGTTGACAAAATATGAAGTTTCTTAGCTAAATTTATGGCCATAACATACAATACTAACTTTTATAATATGTTCGGTGTTTTAATTACACAATAGTTTTCCAAACAAGGCAAGCTCTTAACATCATCCATGAAACTGCCGTTTTAATTATTTTGTCGTGTAGGTGTTAAATTTTCATGGTTTATATAAAATCACCTTTATTTATAGTCGCGTACAGTGAAAAGGTTAGTTTTATTATACTAGTTTAACCTTTATGTATACCAACATCTTAACATATCAGTTATTATAAATGTCCCACGTTTTTAAACATGATGTTTAATGAATAAAAATTAACAGATTAAAGATAATGTAACTGAGCATGCCACCTCTCCAATGAGGTAATACAATATTTATTAAAGTGTGTACATGTTTCGCCCCAAGTTGGGGAGCATCTGCAGGAATGAATAAACCTTATAACTACAAAGATAAAAGTAAATAAAAATTGTGAGATCTGACAACCCTAATCGCGTACAAGCTTTAGAAAATTGATACTTTTAGTTTGACAAATGACAGTAAGCGACAGTACTGTCAATTTCTCTCAACAGCGTCACCTCTCGGTAAAAGGCGTACTTAATGACCGACTCTCGTATCCTTTAGTCATTCAAATGTCGTCAGAATAAACCATCAGCTAGAGAAAGGAAAACGAAAACGTCCTTGCAATTGTTGATTAATGTCTCTTTCAATAACAGACACTAATACATAATCGACGTAAATATTGGGCTTTTCCCCACAACAGCGAAATTAGTTTGGCTATATCGAAAATACAATACAAAGGAAGTGCAAACTGAGATCGATACGCTATCTAATAATCAAGTAATTTCTTTTAATATAGTGTTCTTAGAATTTATGACACATAAAGAGCAACGTTATATCCTATATCGACAACAGAATGGCAATTGTTAAATGGTGTTGTCAAGTCCTTTAAGCATTACGAAAATATGGTCTTATCAATAGATCTTCCTGAGAAAAGTCATATATAAAACAATGCTAAATCGAACGTTTAAAAATTAAAAAAAAGTAGAGTAAATACATAAATAATTATAGAAATAAAATTATGGTGGATGCGCGGGTTGTAACTAAAAAATATAATATTAAGGTAATTCTACGTTTTAAAAATTAAAAAAAGTAGAGTAAATACATAAAGAATTATAGAAATAAACTTATGGTGGATGCGCGGGTTGTAGCTAAAAAATATAATATTAAGGTAATTCTACTTTTTTATATCAAATCAGCTCCAATATATAAAATTATTGTGTTGTTATTCAAACTACATATAGCTGCCAAGTTTTATTCCGAAAAAACAATTAGAAATTGTTTAAAATTGTCTTTCAAAATGTCTTTGATATATCCCGATCGGACTGGCCTATTTAATAAGGTTCGCATTTCAAAATATTTTTCAAAATTATTTAAATTACATTTATTTTGTCTGTTCATTGGGTTCTCTCTCCTCCAAATTTTTTCCTGTAACAGATAAGTATTTAATAATTGTATATGTAGAACAAAGTGTGGTAAGGCAATTTCGTAAAATTGCCCGGATTACTGGCTGTCTGTACAGAGATTCTTCCTCACAGTTATTCTGAGAGAAAGAGATGTCTATAAAATGATCAACCAGTATTCCTGTATATAAGTAATGTATTATATATTGTGTAATACTTATCTGTGTATGGAGACGTTTCAACTCCGAGTCTGGAGTCGTTGTCAATCGTTTAGTGTTGTTTTCGACAACAAAACAATATTAAACATTGACACAATTATGGAACTAACCGAACTTTGCTTAAACACTACATATTTTCAATTTGAAGGAGATTTCTATAAACAAGAATTTGGTATGGCCATGGTTTCTTCTTTATCTCCTATAATCAGTAATATATTCATGACATATTTTGAAGAAAGATTCATAGGCAAATATAAAAATAAACTAAAAGTGCGGTGGAGATACGTTGATGACATTTTTGTGGTTTGGGAGTATGGTGCTGAAGAACTGCACTCATTCCTAGATCACATCAATAATCAAGAACCCACAATAAAATTTACAATGGAGATGGAAAATTTGCATAAACTTGCTTATCTTGATGTACTTATAGATAGAACAAACAACACAATATGTACAAGTACTTATCGAAAACCCACAAATACTAATAGATATTTGAATTTTCACTCCAACCATCCCTTAAATGTAAAGAAAGGTGTTGTAAAGTGCTTATATGATAGAGCAAAAAACATATCTTCATCCACCCAAATCTTTAACAAAGAAGTCAATATTATGAAAGAACATCTACTTCAAAATGGATATCCCCCAGACTTTATAAATAAAACTATAAATCAGTTAGAAAGAAAATTGCAACAACAAACCAACACAAATAACCATCACATTAATACCAACCAAACACAAACAGACAACCAAATTATGAACATAATTCCATATATCCCAGGTGTATCAGAAAAAATTAAGCGGTTAGGAAATAAATACAGCGTTAAAACTGTTTTTAAAACAAATAATACCTTGCGCTCTATCCTCACACATACCAAACCGTTTAACGCAACCCAGAGTTCTAAAAATTGTGTGTACAGTGTTTTGTGTGACTGTGGCCATTCTTATACCGGTGAAACTTCAAGACCTTTAGAAGTAAGGAAAAAAGAACATCAATATAACATTTCCAGAAGACATGTGGACAAATCAAATTTGGTCAATCATGTATTAACGAGCACCGGCAGCCATAGGATAGACTGGGATAAAACAAAGATTTTGTTGAAAGAAGAAAATTTAAAAAAGAGAAAACTTAAAGAAGCCAGCTGTATGATGATAAACAACACTGAAATCGGAGCACCTTCAGCCGACCTTCATTTGGACTGGAGGAATTTACTGCTAACAGAACAAAAAAATGGTAACCTCAGCGTCAAGTGATCGCCAAACGACAAATTGTCAGTGTCAAATTTTTTGACAAACAACAAATTCAAGATCAAAGTGAAATTTATTTTTTAGAAAAAACCTCGAAAACAACACTAAACGATTGACAACGACTCCAGACTCGGAGTTGAAACGTCTCCATACATAGTATTACAGATAAGTATTACACAATATACAATATATTACTTATATACATAATATACAGGAATACTGGTTGATCATTTTATAGACATCTCTTTCTGTCAGAATAACTGTGAGGAAGAATCTCTGTACAGACAGCCAGTAATCCGGGCAATTTTACGAAATTGCCTACACTTTGTTCTACATATACAATTATTAAATACTTATCTGTTACAGGAAAAAATTTGGAGGAGATAAAACCCAATGAACAGACAAAATAATTCAAGACCTCCTCAATAATCTTTTCGAAATTACTTAAATTACATTTCTTCAAAAACTACTATTAGACAGCAAAAGTCTGAATCCAATATAAACTTAACACCACAAACTATCGTTTTGAAGACGAATTAATGTTCCATGACGTAATCCCTGATATACTAGCATATATTTGAGAGGTTTCCCGAAAATAACTGGCTGTTGATTAGTCCCAAGTTTGTTCAATCAAGAACTTTTCACATATCTGTGAATTTATTTGCAAAATTAAACATAATTACGGTTTTATTGTCACAGAAACAAACAAGGAGAGCAGTCACATGTCTATCTTGTTAGTGTATGAACAAGTATTCTGAATATTCAAATATATTTCAGGAACTTGTTATTATTGTTAGAAATTCTATTCCCATGTCACCCGAGTAGGATATATCCTACAAAAGCACTTATATGCAAATTAGAGACGTAATAATAAGATTCCTCATCATTTATTTTTTAATTGCAATTCACTGTTATTAAAAACGTTACTTTGGATTTATTTTTATTTTCTTCCACTGACAATAATAATTTGTAACTATTCATATTTGTGGCATATTTTTCAATGTCTACGTACTTGTTGGAAAATAACACCACAGTTAAGAAAATTGCTGTATATTCCAAACGTTTCGGGGTCTAGGTCCGACCCCGTTGTCAATGGTTAAGCAACTGTGGATATAAAAGGCATAATTCTAAGATTTAAATTAAAATATTTGACAATATATATAATTTGATTTCTGATGTAACTAAGTGAATTTTATTTGTAATATACAGGGTAGGACAGAAACTTCTAAAGACCATATAATCATAAAGTTCCTTTCAAATTGGAAGAATTTGAAAGGGAGATCTTCAGAATTTTATATGGCGCTCCTGGGTGCGACTTTGTTATAAGATGCCAAAGAATTTTGTTGGTTCAGTGATCCCATTAAAAGCATAAGGGAAAACCTGTCTGTAAAAGTTAAACACAAAATAAGCAATATGTAGTAAACAGTTTTATTCTGTCTATAATATCTTTGGAGAGCCTCAATACAGTTATATTGAATTGATCACCGATAAACGACTGTATACTCTAGACATGTAGATGGCATGTTTTGCATCCAAAGGTATTATACAAAAACACTTCACGGCGTAGTAATACGCAGAGACTGTCTCAAATGTAACGGTCCTTATCTTGGATTTAGTGTGTGTATTGATAGCATAGCGGAATTTTTCGCGGCTTTGTTGAAGTGGCACAATGATGACAATGCTATAAATACAAACATGGCAATCATGTGGTCGACTATGAAACAAGGAGTCAGTTATTTTAGGCTTTCAATTTAAAAAAAAATATATTCCCCTTCCTAATTTTTTTGACGTATTTTTGCGTTTATCCAAATAATGAGTATTTTGGTATATTCCAGGTGTCTTAGTTTGGTTGGGACACCTTGTAGCTGACTAGGTAAAATTTCGAATTCTAGAGCAACGCTTGGTCACCCAGTTATTACTTGTTATTCAAGTTTGTTCTACAACAGATAGTTATTTTAACATGTTTCAGATTAAACTAGATTACAGCATCTATTTTGAAGAATAGTCTAGAGATGATTTTATATTTCAGAAATATCTCCTTGAATGATGTTGTTATAATTTAATCTGTTAAAATTAAAGTAGCCTCGTTATAGATTATCAGAATATTAAATAGGTGAAGTAGGTTTGAATTATTATAATGCAATAAATGTTATACTGTAATTAAAAATTAATTTATACCTTATATATTCTATTGCAGTTATATTGAGGGGCGTATCTTCGTATTTTGATTGAGCGCAAGAATAGATGAACATTATTATTGGAGATGGGGCAATAAAAATAAAATAGTTAATTTAGTTGATCATCCACATTGGGGGGGGGGGGCAACTGCCCCCTTGCCGTAAATACGCCTCTGGTTATATTCAAATTAAGAACTAAGTTTAATTAGGGTTTAATACTTGACTTGTAACAAAATGGTTACAGTTATTTTAATTTTCCTGAAATTTGTGTCTATTAGTACGAACGACACATTCATTCTATGACGGCCGCTCTTTTTAGCCTTTCACATTGCAGCAATTTTCTCCTAAACGAGCCGGAAGAAAAGCTTGAAATTTGGTAACTGTGTATAGTTTGGTGACCCGATCAGGAGTACATATCGTAAATGAGGAAATTTTGATTTTAGGGAAACTTCTGGGGGCAAAATCAAAAATTGATCACTCTCCTCCTTTATCTCCGAAATTTTGAAAAAAATAGGGAATATGGAACGTTGCCCGAACTTTACAGGAAATATAAGGAGAAACACTAAATTTTAAGTTTGGGGGCAAATTATAGAATTTTATAAAAAGTTATAAATTAAAAAAAATTCAAACGCATCATGTAATATATCGAATGAAACAGCTCATTCTGAGGAACAGTAACACATTTTATTCATATTTTAAAAATTATTAGTTTAAAAGACATTAAAAAATATACAAATATTTGCCCATTCCCACTCCTACATCCGTAAAATTTTGAAAAATAGTAGAGATATAGGGCCTCACCTATATTTTACCGGAAAAATAAGAAGAAACGCCTAACATTAATTTTGTGGGCCAAATGACAGAATTAAATGGAAAATATAAAATTAAAATTATTTTTAACGCATCATATAATATATCAAATCAAAAAATAAAAATATCCATTCCTCTCTTTATTTACAAAGCCATACGACATAAAATGTTATAGGATAAATAAGCAGAAATCCCTAATAATAATTTTGGGTGGCAAATTATACAATTCAATGGAAAATAATAAATATTTTTTTAAAACATTGTGTAATATTACTAAAATACAAATTTATATTTGTCAGATTTTTAAAATCAATTGGTTAAAAGATATTAACAAAAATGTAAAATGTAGACTATTCCTCTTTTTATCTTAGAAACTAAACGCCCCAAAATTTTGAAAAAAATGGAAATATAGGGCCTCAATTGAACTTTACATGAAAGATAAGGAAACAACTCTGATCTTAAGTTTGGGTTCCAAATTACAGAATTAATTGAAAAATTAAATTTATATTATTAATAAGGAATACAAGTATATTTTTTTCATTTTTTTTAAATAATTTGTTGAAAAAAGATACAAAATTCGATCCAGTAAGAAAAATAAAACACAAATTCTAACAATAATTTATAAAGTTAAATGAAAAATAAAATGTTGTTTTATTAACTGTACCCGTAAAGGAATGTATCAAATGAAACGAATCTTTATAAAATACAAATATATTTTATTTATAATTTAAAAGAAAATTGTTTGAATCATTTAATAATTTATTATTTACATTTTGACCCAATGTCCCATTTATCTTCCTAGAATTAAGACAAAAGATTATATAGGGCTTCACTGAAAATTTATTGGTAAAATAAAGCAAATATCATAATCTTAATTTTGTGGCCAATTAGAAAATTAAATATATTTTTATACAAATCAAGCGAATCATATGGCAAATAAAAAAAGACTGTGTGAGAAATAAAAGTGTATATTGTTTATAAATTTAAAAAGCTTTCAAATTTATTAGGGTAAATATAAGAAAATACACTCATCCCCTGCTTGTTTAAAACTGGAATATTAGAAAAATATATACTTTGATTTACCTACGATTGTATCAAATTTCAAAGTTGGTACGGAACCCTTAGTATGCGAGTCCAGCTCACGCATGACCAAATTATTTATTTAGAATTATAATTGTTGCGTTCCCGCAATTTGTTTAGTGTATTGTTTAAATTTGATTGAATTACTTCATTGATTTTTAAACTTCTGCACCTTTTCCAAAACCTTCCGTCGCGCTAATGCTAATTTTAAATGTTTTGTTGCGTGTAAAATAAAGACAGTATTTTTTTTGGTGTATTGACTTCCGAGCTATTCGGACGCTTTTTTGATTCCGTCTTAAGACGGCCGCCTTTTGTTGTTATTGTGTTACAATTTCGCGAGTTATAGTTCCGGTCGTAACAACCGCTAAACCGCTTTCATTTTGTTTCTTTTGTGTTTACAAAAGCGCATCATTTGTTGTTAAACACTCATTTTTTGTTTGCTCAATCAATGAACATTACGTCGCTATTTTTTGTGTAACGTGTTGTCCAGACGAAGCTTTAAAACAGTTCCTGCAGCTGCGGGGCTAGCCTCTGAAGAAAGAAGAACCAAGGAAACACCACCTGCAGGGCTTCGACTTAAAAGGTCGGTGATTAACTTTTATTTGGTGATTTCATTTACGCGACGGCACGTGTTTTATTGATTGTTCCGCTAAAGGTCCTTCGTCAATACTTGCATTGAACCAGCATTGAACACTAAAACCGAAACACCTAATTCATACATTTTTTTAGATATTATATGTAATGTGCCATCGAAGACATTTCAATAATATTACGGATGTTATTTGGTGTTCATTTAAGATTTTTATACCCATTGGCGTGATCCTATCAAACGAGACAACATTTTTTGTCTAACCCTGTATGTAAATTATGGATGTAACAGTAAGATTCCTCTTCATTTATTATTTCATCCAAAACAGTTTATTACTACGACAATCATTATGTTTTCTGACTGTTATTAGAAACGTAACGAAATATTACTTTAGATTTTTTTTTTCGTTTTATTTTACTGTTCATAATAATTTAGACCTGACGAGCAAAAACGACTAAATATTTCCACTACACAATATCCGCGGAGTTGCTCTTCATCCACAACCCAAAAGCTCGTTAACTTTAGCTTCCAGGCACTGTGGTAATCAATTTTTTTAACATCCAGATTACCGTTGCAAACTCCGATTTCCCAGCAGGAGGAAATAAGATTTAAATCTGGAATATAATTACTTTATATAATATAAAACGGCGAGGTGAAATCGTAGAGAAACAGCCGAGATTTATTGAAGAGTCAGATTGATTACGCACTTTGGTGTAACTATCACTTAAAGATCGAAATATGTTAGGATAAATTGAAATGTCGAAGATCATTTGTTGATTTTGAATGAATCGATTCGATTTTCTCAGATGTATAAATTTAAATTGATTGGGGTAATTTAACAGAATTGAATTTGTACTTTTGAGATAAGTAGCTGATAGTTACCAGTACAAAATACATTTTATCAAATGAGTAATATACATGGGTCATTCCATGTCAAATCGACAAATTGTTGGACGCGACCCCCACCGATTCGGATGAATTTTGGTGGAGTATTTTGTCTCATCATAAAACGAAGTTCTGCCAAAGGAAAAAAATTTAAAAAATTTTTCCTAAGAGATATTCAAAATTAAAAATTTCACAGTTTTTCCGATTTTATTAGTTTAGTTATTTAATATTTTCGAAACTACTGGATATTAAAAAAAAACTCTAGTACATTTTTAGAAGACACTTAGAGGTATGACAAAAATTTTTTTTGAAACAAAATTTTGAAAATTTGCAAAATTAAAAAATTTTGAATTTTTCAAAATCGTGAAAAGTAACCATCGCGGGAAAATTCTCTCCTCAAAATTTTTTATATTTTATCTCTAACATATCTAAACAAATTCTGAAATTTTCCTTTCAAAGATATGAATTTTTGAATTTTGGCAAAATAGTTTTTTTCTATTTTTTTAACTTTTTTTTGTTGAATATCATTATTCTACCACATGATTACCGAAATTTGAGGTCAAAATTGTAAGTAATTATCTGATTATTTAGAATCCCATAAGGTAGCACATTAGCAACTGCATTTACAGGGTGGTTACAATATAGGATGTACTGAAATTATAATTATATATATAATATTATGGTGGTTCAAAAAATATTACAATGAGTGCCATAAGCAAATGCATATACAGGGTAGTTAAAAACATATACTGGTGTAATATTATAGTTATACAGTGTGATATAAAATATGTGCATAAAAATGTTGTATTTGGTAGCTTATAAAAAGTTTCACATATATGGTGAATCGGAATTATAATTATAGGAAGTGGTTAAGAAATGTTTAAATAAATGTATTATAGGGTAGCTTGCTTGTAGAGTGGCCTAAAAGCGGTCGGATATACAGGATGGTTGGAATATGGAATCAAGTGGAATTTTAATTATACAGGGTGATTAAAAAATGTTTGAATGGGTTATCCATAAGCAGTTGCATATATAGGGTGGTTGAAATACAGGAGAGAGCAGAATTGTAGGATTACACAATGTAATTTAAAAAATGTAAGAAAAACATATGATATTAGGTAGTTCAAAATGAGTTTACATAGCAAATGTCCGATTATTTTGTTATATGTATATTTATGATGGAACTTTGAATTCACGAGTGAAGCTCGGTCACCCAGGAACTAGTAATAATAATCATAAGAAATAGGACTCTCTAGTGAATTTTGGCATGGACTCTATCGATAATAGTGATTTCACTGATGGGAACATAGATGGCAGAGTGTGACAATTTTAACATTATTTAAGTTTTGATTTAAAGTTAAACCTATAATATATTTTGAGATATTTATGGTTTTACATCCCATTAACATAAGAAAAATGTTTTAGACCTCAAATTTCGGTAATCATGTGGTAGGATAATGATATTCAACAAAAAAAGTTGAAAAAATAGAAAAAAAACTATTTTGCCAAAATTCAAAAATTCATATCTTTGAAACAAAAAAGAACACCCCTCTGAAAATTTCAGAATTTCTTTAGATATGTTAGAGGTATAATATAAAAAAATATTTGAGGCCAGAATTTTCCCGCGAAACTTACTTTCCACGATTTTGAATTTTTTTTTTAAATTTTGATAATTTTCAAAATTTTTTTTCAAATTTTTTTTTCATACCTCTAAGTGTCTTCTAAAAATGTACCAGAGTTTTTTAGTAATATTCCGTAGTTTCTGAAATATTAAATAACTAAACTCATAAAATCGGAAAACCAGTGAAAGTTTTTATTTTGAATATCTCTTAGGAAAATTTTTTTAAATTTTTTCCTTTGGCAGAACTTCGTTTTATGATGAAACAAAACTCTCCACCAAAATTCATCCGAATCGGTGGGGGTCGCGCCCAACTATTTGTCTAAAGGTTTAGAGATATTTAGTAATGCCTCTATGAAGTCTTCATATTAAGATCACAGAAACGGTCATAAAAATCTACAGAGTGGTACTTTTTTTGGGGACACGTTTCTTTCTGCCCCTACACTTTTTTTTCCAGTACCCGTCTAGCAAATGACAAAAATTATACATGAATCACTTCTGAATTTGCAATCTTTTTTATTTATTTAGTTTTTTTCATATCGACCACTGTTTTTGTGTAAAAAAATGATCAATTTCATGTGTACGCGGCTGTCACATTAATTCACTTTTTCAGCCAATTATTTGTGTCAAATATTTAATGCAGAAGAGCAAACAACCATCATAGATTAGATTTAAGTTTATTTGGTAAAGACACAGTAAAACAAATAAATTATAAAACTGTAAGCAGTCCAATATCTGACTAGGGACTGCATAATATACGAGGACTGCCTTTTATATTTAGGGATTAAAGAACAAAAACAAATCCTAATTATCGAAAATCGCTTTATTGTTTTTCAAAATATTCCCCATGAAGATCTATAAACTTTTGCATGCGTTTGAACCAATTGTCGAAGCACGTTTTCAACTCTAATTGAGGTATCTCAGGTGTCGAAAAATGTTGACCTCTCAGTTTGTTTTTTACATACGGGAATACAAAGAAGTCATTTGGTGACAAGTCAGAACTATACGGCGGATGACTCATCAAATCGATGTTTTGAGTGGTCAAAAATGCAGTTGTTTGAGCCGATGTGTGAAAGCTCGCATTGTCGTGGTGAAGAGTGATCCGTCTTCGGCGGTTGGTTTTCCTCATTTCTTGGAAGACAACTGGCAAACAAATGGTTGTGTACCACTCAGAATTGACTGTTCTCATTTGTTCTAGTGGTACGGTGGCTACATGTCCAGTATTTCCGAAAAAAACAGGCGATCATTTGCTTGGAAGTGCTTCGTGCGCAAACAACTTTTGTTGGATTCGGCTCATCTTGAAACACCCATACAGTCGACTGCTGTTTACTTTCGGGCTCATACGCGTAAATCCACGATTCATCACCTGTCACTATGTCATAAACGTGTTTTGAAGCACCGCGATCGTACAACCTTACACTAATGTGTAAGGTTGACTCAATCTCAAGATGGGTCACATGACGATCTTGCAATATCAGTTCGCGCACAGCATCAATGGTTTCCGGAACAACAACTGTTTTTGGACGACCTTCACGAAATTCGTCTTGGAGTGAACTACGATCTCGATTGAATCCACCATACCATCGATAAACAGTGGTCCTTGATGGAGTTGCATCGCCAAAAATTAAATTAAGTTCATCCATGCACTCTTGCTGACTTAATCCACGTCAAAAGTTGTAAAAAATAATCACACGAAAATGTTCACGATTTAATTCCATTTTTTGGCCAAGATGAATCCTTTAAGTTGTTGTAAAACAACACATAGCGCTCGTATGTCAAAACGTTCTGAGTACGTATAACCTCAAAAATGTCAAACTTTACGATAGAGCTGTCAGTTGTCAGATTGCAACACTAGGGTTGTCCAATCCCGAAATATAAAAGGCAGCCCTCGTAGTACATGAACCCACCTATCCGCCCTCTATGTTTGGGAATCTTCCACAAAACACCTTGTATGTGGGCTTAAGATGGGTACGGTCAGATAAGTATATTATGAAAATTTTACTGATTAATTTTACATAGCCCAGAGTATTAACCATGCTATTCCGATCCAGATAAACTAAAGCTAATTTCAAAGTTAATGTAAACACGTCAATTTGTCTATTTTGGATTTTCGTTATAATCCCCGGAAATTGTTTTTAAATAGTAAATATTTTACGTCACTGCAACGGAAATCCAAGATATTTAAATGAAATTGCACTTTGTATTTTCAGACTATTTGGCTAAAAATTATTTGTTGCAATTCCGCACGATCTACAAAAAGATCGATCTTGAGACTAATTAATGTTAACTTCATAAGCTATCATTAGGAAGTAGAATGATGCTCCAGCATTTAATTCAATAAATATATTGTTACAGACTCCATAGGTTCAATTACATTTACTCACAATGAACGTCTTTATTTGACCGAAAGTATATACAAATAACAAAATGACTAATACTCCACGGCTGACCGGGCCGTATTGCCATCCTCTTCTTCTACCCTCGAAGCCTTCGAGATGTGTCACTGTGTTCTAATATGTTAATTAATTTCTGCTTGCGGAAAGACGTCCAACTCATTTCCTTATCGCCTTTTTAACCGACTTCCAAAAAGGAGGAGGTTATCAATTCGTCGCGTATTTTTTCGCTTTTTTTTTGTATGTATGTTACCTGATTTCTTCTCCTGTCGTACACCGTTTTGAATGAATCTGGTCTTGTTTAATAGAATATATATCCGGATTGGTGAAACTTCAAATTTTGGAAAAGAATTCTATTGGTAAAGTGATAAAATTTGTAAATGAACACATGCATGCATGGAAATCGACCAATATCCTTAATATTATAGTCGATTTTTCCATAACTCCTTATGGATGTGTATAGTTTTTTAACGTTTAATCTATTAAGGAAGATCCTTAGGTGATCTCATATTCTTCTGTGACGTGCAACTTGCAGTTTTGCAGAAAATCGCCGAAAATTCCAAAAATTCTTATCAAAAATTTCATCGAAATGACATAACGGACATTTCCTCATAAATATTTTAATTTCAACGTAATAGTGCGGTAATTTTAGGCACTGGAAGTTTTAATTGCGAATTTGAAAATGTTCTATGTATATCTCAAACATATAGGTATTAAAGCATAGTATTTTCGGCTTCTTAAATCAATGAGTACCAAGCTCGTTTTGTTTGTATACCAGGCAAATACCTATTTAAATGCAAATTTTTCCATTTTGCGAAGACGGTGCATTTGGCTGTCACATTCTCCCGGCCTAATAGAAAATTCATTGACAACACATGTCAAACTTTAAACTGCTATTTGGTGTGTTTACACACAGGGTGTTTAGTTATAGCAAACAAAATCACAAAGTAAAGTGATAGAAGGAGTTGCATTTATATGAAGATTTACATATAGGACGGACTAGAATGATAGTGGTCCGTAGGCAGCCGTATATACAGGATGGTTGGAATATAGGGTGGACCGGATGTTTGGTGGTATAAAAATGTTGGAAAAAATGTGAAATTAAAAATTATAATTGTTTCTAACGGGTCATGTAATATATCAAATCCCAGGGCTCATTATGACGAATAGGTACAAATATATATTTTTTTAATTTTTTTAAAATGAATATTTTAAAATATATTAAAAAATATTTTAAAAGAATACCCATTCTCCCCGTTATTCCCCAAACTCTAAGACCCCATTTTTTTGTTTATAGGAAAAATATGAAAAAAATCCCTAATTCTATTATTTGGCCTCCAAATAATAGAATTAAACGGAAAATAAATTACTAGAAAACCCCCATAGTAATTTTAGGGACAAATTATAAAATTAAATGGAAAATAAAGAATAAATTTTCAAACGCATCATGTAATATATCAAATAAAAGGCTCATTATTTGAATTACAAATATAAGATATTTTTAAATCATTTGTATAAAAGATATTAAAAATATTAAACATCGACTTAATTCCCACATTAGAAACTTCACTATTTAAAATTTGAAAAATTTATTTTATTTATATTTTTAAATAATTTGAATAACAGATTTAATAATTTATAATTTAATCTTTGACCTATTTTGCCGTTTTTCTTCCAATCTACACAGCCTCAAAACTCAGACAGTAGATTATAAAAGGCATTTCTGAAAGTTTATTAGTAAAATAAAACTCTAATGTTACTTTTTGGGGGCCAAATTAGAAAATTTAATACATATGTATTGTGATAAAAATCAAGCGAATCCTAAAGCAGATAAAATAAAAAGTCTATGTGTGGAAAATCAAAGTGTATATTTTTTATAAATTTAAAACGCTTCCTTTAAAAGATATAAGGGTAAGTACAAGAAAATGCACTCATTCCCTGCTTGTCTGAAACTGGAATATTCGAATCTTGAAGGTGGTACGGAACCCTAAGTATGCGAGTCCAACTCGCACTTGACCAAATTATTTTTATATATTGCTCTGTTAATGGTTAGCTATTGGGCAATAAACGCTAATAAATAAATAAATAAATAAATAAAAATGTTTTGACATAATGAATTTTTAGGAAAAAATAGATTTACCGGTTTTTAAGGATTTCCTAAGTGAAAAATGTTCGGATTTAGATTTGTAACCACTAATTTAGACAATTTTCTGATTCTTCACAACTTCTCGTTGATAGCATCATTACTTTTCACAGCAGTCTCTTAGTTAGGTGATGACTCTAGTTATATAAATCCACATGAATTATTCGCATCAGTTAAAACATTTTCGATGAACTACAAAAAATCTATCATTCCAAACTGTATATAAATTTTAACGCCAATACAAACTATAATCTGATACAGAGCAGAGATAAGTGAAACACATATATTAAGGAGATAATATCCACATCGTTTTCAAAATATATCGGTAAATCTTTATGAATCCCAAAGCGCGTTCCATCCACCTGGGCCTTTTCAGAGGGACACACGTATCCAGAATCGGCATTCGCCATCTATTTACGAACAGCCGAAAACGTGAATAACGACAACACTCTTCGTCGAACGGTCATCAGGTCGTTTGTTTGGTTATCGCTGGCAATAAATTTGAAGGAAATAATGCCGGGATGTAGTTTCACTGTATGCTTATAAAGGATCATATTTTTTGAAATGTCCCTGCTGTAAATGAACAAATTTCCAAGCACTTAGTTTCTTAATGTCAATGTCGATTAACGGGGGCTTGTTTAGATCATCATTTGTACAAAAAAAAGTTTAGGAATGGTATTTCAGCCATTTGAAAAAATAGCATTAACTGCTGACATCATTTTATGAGTTTGATATTAACTAACAGAACCAAGTTGGAGTTCCAAATTCCTACAAGTTAACTTTATTTTCCTCTAAAAATACTGTATTTTCCCAAAAATCAAAAATAAATGATTGACCTTACAATATAACCTACAACACACAATCTTTTTAACCTACAAATAGAAAAAATATTCCTACATGTCTAAAAGATCAGTTCAGTGGACTCTACACCATGTACCAAGCAAAATAACATCAACGAAAAATCAGATGTATTTCTCCAAATTTTTCTCAGCATTTTTTATTTTCCCCAACAAGAATCTTCATATAATTCTACTCCAAATATAGTCCAAAAATATTATTTTTCCACAAAAATGGGGAAAATCCCCAATCTCGGAATTCTAACAACCTATCATCTTATGACCCTTATATTACCTAGCACAACCAGGTTCCAAGATTTAGGGTTAGGTTAGGTTAAATGCTATATTTCTGTTGGATATTAACTCGTTATAAAAAAATATTAACTAACCATTTAAAAAGCAATGAACTGAGTACAGAATCCAAACTTGGTCTTAATTTTATGTAACTTCTGAGAATTCAGTATGAATTATATTCATTTGTCTCTATTGTAATAGGAAGAAATTAATAATTGCTTTATTTCGACCTGCAATTCAATTATAATTGTTGGACAAGATCTATTAGAATTTGTTAAAAGTTTGTTATTTGACTAGATTACTAGTAATATTTTAAACATTTTTAGGGTTCCGTATATAGAATATACGGATACCCTTATAATATCACTCCGGATTTCTGCCTCTGTCACATCACAGCAATTTTCTCCTAAAGTACTGGACGGAAAAGGGGTTGAAATTTGGCATCAATGTATAGTTAGGTGACCCGATCAGGAGTACATATCATAAAAGGAGAAATTTTGATTTTAGGGGTACTTTTGGGGGAAAAACTAACAAGATCGACCTTTCCCCCCCTAATCTCCGAAACTACTAAGCCTAAAATTTTGAAAAAAAAATAGGAAATATAGAAGGTTGCCCGAACTTTACAGAAAAAATAAGGAGCAACCATTAACATTAATTTTGGGGGGCAAATTATAGAATTAAATAAAAATTTAAAAATAAAAAAATTTTGAAGCGCATCATTTAATACATCAAATAACGAACACAAATATATCTTTTTCATATTAAAAGAAATTAATTAAAAAGATATTAACGAAAATATACCAAAATTTACCCCCTTATCTCTGAAACTATAAATCGTAAAGTTTTGCAAAAAATTAGAGGTATAGGGTCCGACGTGAAGTTTACTGGAAAAATAAGGAGAAACCTCTACTCTTAATTTTGGGAGGCAAATTACAGAATTAAATGGAAAATATAAAATTAAAATTGTTTCTAACGCATCATGTTATATATCAAATGAAAGGCCTCATTATGGCGAAAACAAATATTTTTTTTCATATTTTTAAAGTAAATAAATTAAAAGATCTTAACAAAAATATAAAAAAAAATTACCCATTCACCTCCCCCTCATCTCCGAAACTATAAGTTGTACATTTAAAAAAAAATAGAGGTATAGCGCCTCACCTTTAGTGGAAAAATAAGGAGAACCCCCTAATATTCATTTTGGGGGACAAATTATAGAATTAAATAGAAAATAAAAAATTATAATTGTTTATAACGGATCAAGTAATACATCAAATTACAGGGCTCATTATGACGAATACAAATACATATTTATTAATTTTTTTTAAGTGAATATTTTAAAATATATTTAAAAAATATTTATAAAAATTACCCATTCCCCCCTTTATTCCTCAAACTATAAGACCTATTTTTTTTGTTTACAGGAAAAATACGAAGAAATCCCTAATATTAATATGGGGGGCCAAATTATAGAATAAATGGGAAAATAAAAAAAATTAACGCATAATGCAATACATCAAATGAAAGGGCGCATTATGAGGAATAGAAATATATATTTTCCATATTTTTTTAAATTAATTTATTACAAGACATTAACTTAAAGATATAAATAAATTTCATTTCTCGCTTTATTTTCGAAATCATACTACCTAAAATTTTGAATAATTAAAGGTACTGAGGCTCACTTGAAATTTAAACGAAAAATTATTAGAAAACCCCCATAGGGATAAATTATACAATTAGATGGAAAATAAAAATTCAATTTTCAAACGTATCATGTAATATGTCAGATAAAAGGCTCATTATGTGAATTACAAATATAACATTTTTTTTAAATCATTTGTTTAAAAGATATTAACAAAAATATTAAACATCGACTTAATTCCAACTGTATAAACTACACTATTTAAATTTTGAAAAATATATTTTATTTGTATTTTTTAACAATTTGAATAACAGATTTAATAATTTATAATTTAAAACTTGACTTATTTTGCCCTTTATCTTCCAATTTACAGAGCCTCAAAACTCAGACAATAGATTATAAAAGACTTCTCTGAAAGTTTATTAGTAAAATAACGTTAATTTTTGGGGGCCAAATTAGAAAATTAAATACATATGAATTCTGATAAAAATCAAGCTAATCCTGAAGCAGATAAAATAAAAAGTCTATGTGTGGAAAATCAAAGTGTATATATTTTATAAATTTAAAACGCTTCCTTTAAAAGATATTAGGGCAAATATAAGAAAATGCACTCATTCCCTGCTTGTCTGAAACTGGAATGTTAGAATCTTGAAGGTGGTACGGAACCCTTAGGTATGCGAGTCCAACTCGCACTTGACCAAATTATTTATCTTTAAAGCAATACAAAATTAAGGCAAAAAATAGAAGGTTATTTTATATATGAGGGATAAATTACACATATTTCTACACATATGTTTGAAATTGTTGTCATTTGTCATTTTTTTGTATAATATTCAGTAACAAAAAGCAATTGCTATTATCGTTGTATAGATACAATTACTGATTTGATCAACATCAATACAGCCATGAACAATACACAAAAAACTACCATTTAAACGCAGACATATAAATTTTTGATATTGCTAACAATACATCATACTTGTTAATAGACCATTATGATGCAATAGTTTTATTTGAAAGCTGAAAGAGAATAGAAAAAAATCTTTCATAAATTTGAATAAGACTAGATAAAACATATTTCACTGAAAATTATTAATATTGTGCATGTTGTTGCCAGCTGCAGTTGATAAAAATTTAATGAATTTGTTACAAATTATAAAAGTTTTCAAAGGACACAACTTTTAATTTCGTCATTAAATTTCTAGGAGTCTCAACCGCTGCTTATGGATAACAATAGTTTCAGGCGCCAAGGCACAATAGAGGCTGCTTCTTAATAGATTATTCAATACAAGCAGGATTATTCTGCAAAGCTACTCGCAAGAGAAGCTGGGATCTCCACAGCTCAGGTATAATTTGCTTGGAATGTTCAGAAGCAAATTCCACAAATTGTTAGCACTAAGTTTTATATATTTTACTCAAATATTATATTTTAATAATTCGTTTTTAGAAAGTCTTAAGTGGTGTCCTTTGATTGAAGTGTTTCTTGTTTGGACCCCATTTCCCTTTAGTGAGCTTTGGTGAAATTTTGCCGTATCCCTATCTCTTCTTTATGAGGAAAAATACTACAAACAGAGAACTGTAATGTTTATTAGAAGGAAAAGCATTTTTTTGTTGGTATTGTATATTAATTGGATGATATATTTATTTATTTACTACAATATATTGAAATGGAAATGCATGCTGTGGAACCTTTGGTGTCTCAAAAATTTAACAACATAGTTTTGCACACTAACACCAAACCTTTATTTAAACACTCAAGGCCATTTCAACAACTCATCATCAAGGAGTAAACCAAACTAAATCTACATTACAATTTTTTCTAATTTATACTATATGATGTTAAAACTCTTTTTGTGAGGCAGAAATTAAGTTAAATTAATTTCTCTTACAAATTTATGTATGAGCCAAAATTGTTTTTAGTTTGGGGGAAAGAAGGAAGGGCAATGGAAACCCCTTGTCCTCGTACCTTGCCAATCTCTTCAAGGACAGGTTTTAAGTTGAAGCAAAAAATGACTCCCAGTATTTTCATAGGGTATGGATACAGTACGACATATTTGATATATTTAATACTAATGAGTTTAATGTTAATGATTTTGTAATGCATCTTAACAATAGGTTTGCTTCTATTAAATTTACATATGAACAGAAAAATACCATTTTTGGATGTATTAGTTTTAAATAATGATAATAATAACTTAGAGTTTGAGGTATATAGGAAGGATACTAGCATATATAGATATTTACCTAATAATTCTTTTCACGTTCAACAACATTAAATAGTGAAGATTAATTTTGAAAAAGAAAGAGAAATAGCTGCATGCAATGGTTATCCAACATACATTCTAGATAAAAGTAATTAGGAAAAAACAGCTTCGGTTACGAATGAATGAAGTGTCAACTTTTCAAAATGATTCACAAGAACAAAAGTTTGTCTCTGTCCCGTACAGTCGTTATACCATGGGCTTTAAGACACCTTTTAAAGAACTTGGTATGAAGCCGGTGTATAAAACAACTACAACACTACAGAAATTGTTGGGTAATCCTAAAGATAAACTTGCAGATTTCGAGAAGTCGGGTGTTTATGAAATCAAATGTAACGATTGTGATTTAAAGTATTATGGACAGACACGCAGATCTATCAGTACCCGTTTAAAAGAGCATATTGCCCATTTGAAATACGGAAGAGCGGATAAATCTAGTGTTGCACATCATGTTTTAGAACATAACAACTCCGTAGATTCAATTTCTTTAAAATGAATTACACAAGTAAATTCTTTTAGGGAACTGGACTCTTACGAAGGCATAATGATTTAAACAAGTACTGATAATTCGGACAAGGGTCCTATCCCATACAGCTCATTGTATAGTTTACTTTGTAAGAATTCATAAAATAGGTATTAAACTGTCATTACTTCATAATGTAGGGAAACAAGTACATAATTACATTATACAAAATCTTTGCATTATCTGTGAAATCTGTTATTTAGAATTCAGGTACTTGGGATTTACCCTTTGTACTGATTACTGTAAGCTGCTAATTGTTGACGAGTAGGTATAAATTAGAGAAAATTGCAATTTAGATTCAGTTTAGTTTACTCCTTGATGATGACAAGTTAGAGTTGTTGAAACGCTGTTGTGTTTATATAAAGGTTTGGTGTTAGGATGCAAAACTGTGTGTTTACATTTACAATATATTGACTTTCTATAAACGAAGAGACTCTTAATATGAAAATTAAGTGATCGAAATTATATACTAACAGCTCCTGCCTCCAAAAATATTTACTTAAACCCAGGATAAATAGTTTTAATCAAGTTTCATTATAAAAATTCTTCATATTATATCTAGCATTGCACATAAATTCGTTTTAGATTAAAACGTAACATTGGAACGTAGCAGGAAGCGTACAAGTTAAATTTTGCGTAACTGAAAAAGGCTGATTTGCAATTCAAAGCTATCACTTTTCGACATTTCTGATTTTCAAAGGAATACTGCAAAAGGACCTTTGAGTGCTTTAACGTAGCGTTCACCAATTGAAGTGTATCAACTATAAAAAGAGGTTTGTGTTACATAATATTGATCGATAATCCTAATGTTTTTAAATACAGTGAATCCCTGGTAAAAAAATCTAACAATGAGTCCTAAAGGGTGTAAGATAATACAGAGCAGATATTTAGGTAGGTGATAGAAATTATTAGTATGAATAAAAATAGTCTGATATGATACATGTCACAAATTTACGATTTTTTGAGAAAATAAGTTGGCAACTATAGTAAACACTTACGTGGGAATTTAACCATTTGTTTGTAACAGAACAACGAATTTATCAACAGAAAAAAACAAAAAAGCTCCACCATTCTTATTAAATTAAGGGATATATGAGACAAAAGTTAATAAAATAGGAAACATTGCAACATTGGATTAAAGTTCCTTTCGTTCGACAAGTGTAGAGCATAACCAACACATCATTATGGAAGGTTCTGTATTGCAAAAATATAATGTGATAAATTTATTTGTTTTGAATGCAATGCTTTAATGTGGCTTGGTTTTCTGAAGAAAGTTTTATTTCAACAGTAAATTTGACCATTTTCTGTGGGTGTTTTTCAATTGTGTAGAGTAATTGTTGTTTATGTTTAGAAAACATGTGTGGAAATGTTACACATGTAATAAGAAACAACTGAATTCTTGGTGAGTTTTTTATGATTTTATAAATTCATGTTGCTTCTAAAATTTCTCAATTATATGCCAGCAGTACCGGGTATGATACGTGTTAACCTATATACTTCTAAAAAACATCATACAAAATTAACACTTAAATACATTTCGAATTTTAGTGTACACTTTTCGTAGCGTACCGGTTGCAAGGTTGCCAGATGTATTTAAACTAAAAAAACGTAAGAATTGAGTGGTTCTTTTATTATAAAATACATATGCATCATGTCACCGATTGAGAGTGTTTAAAATAATAAGCGAATTATCTATTTTAATTATTATTCACAAATTCCTTAAATGTTGATGGAATATCAAAAACGGCACACTGTTGAATTCCTTTTTAAATAGGCTTTAGAACGAAGTTTCACTTATGATGGGGTTCCGTTAAAAAAAATGAATAGCGTTGGGATGATGAGGATGCAAGTTAACGATTATTATGGCCAAATATGTCTCCCTTCGTAAATATATTGACGTGTTTATGCGATTTTCAAAATAACTGTAGTTAAGGTACTGAAAGCGCACAAGTTCCACCCGTACAAACTTTCAGTTTCTCAAACTTTGCATGGTGGTGACGAACATCGACGTATTTTGTTTTGTACATGGTTTAGAGACATGTGCCTTGACAATCCACAGTGTCCATTAAAGGTTTTATGGTCAGATGAAACTAGATTTACTAACTGCGGTATGTTCAATAGACACAATGAGCCTATCTGGGCTAAGAAAACCCTTTCCATGTAGAACAAAGACGACCCCAGATAAAATTTGGTTTTAATGTTTGGTGTGGTAACTTAGGGTCTACTATTCTGGGGCCTTTTATCTATGACGAATCACTGACTGGGGAGCGCTACTTGAATTTCTTGCAATACACTTTGCATAATTTGATGTTGAGAATTCGTTTAGAAATTGAGTGGTTCCAACATGATGGAGCACCTGCTCATAACTCGTTATTAGTAAGACAACCCTTATATAATATCTATCCAAACTCTGGGATAGGAAGAAATGGCCCACGCGAATGGCCACCCGGTCTCCCGATTTGGCAGTTATAGACTTCTATTTAGGGGGTGCGCTAAAAAACAAAGTATACAAAAGAAAGTATGAGACAGATGGTGATCTAAGGGTATTACAAGCAATTGAAGAAATCGATAGGCGGTCTGTGAGGAAAGCGGTAATGTTAATCTTAAAAAGATGCAATTTTTGTCTAAATAACAATGGTGGACAGTGGTGAACATAAATTGTAACCATTATTATGTACTTTAATTTCTTAAGTTTTAGTAAGTACCTACTTATTTAGTTTTTTCGTTTTATCTGATATACCTAATAAAAAAATCGTTCAATGTTTTTTGGTATAGTTATTAATAAATCAATCTATTTCATGACTAACTACGTTTAAAGTGAAAAAAAGAGAGAAAAGCACCCATAACTCCTTTATTTTTATGAATAACTATATCGAGTATAATATCGTTGAAAAGCTCTAAAAATGTCCGATTTTTTGAGGTCATAGCCAACTATGATGTCCATTCAAAACAAGATAAGTTTGTGTCATATCTCCAAAACAAGAGCTGTCAAGCAAACGAGGACATGACAGTCATATTCGGGATACAATTCCCTTCAATTTTGATATTTACACTTTTTTTATAAAATCAAAAACAAATGAGCTAGAGGGATTTGACTGAATCGACAGAATTTCGTGTTTTCAAAATATCTAGTAAGCCATAACTGTTTACAAAAACCCGAAAGTGTCATTAAATTGGGCCAGTAAAACTGCAAATCTTTCCCAATTTAACCATTGCTCTATCTCCGCTAGTCTCTGTGATGTCCATACTGATCATTAAAAAAAAAGTCACCCAGTATATAGAAAAAATAATTAGTTGGCCGGTTACATAAATTTTACTACCCAGGGAATGAATGATAAACAGAGCTGTCCGAAATCTCCGTAACAACATAGCCAAACATAAGTCGATCAACTATTAGGCTTAATTTAACGTCAACTTTCAGCCAATGTTTGTCATTATACTCACGAACGTAAATATTGATTTTATACATGTATCGTATCGCTCGATTTTCTACCAAATGGAATAGCTTTTAATGAAATTAATCATATATAGGTATAATAGTGTAGATAATGTAAATTCTAACGCTATCAAATTGAATTTGTTTATTTCTGTTGTATGCAGTATAATAATGTTGATTGTCGTCAAAATGGTACAGATTTGCTAAAACTTACCGAAAATGTTGATGATAACATAATGAATTTAAAGTGTCTGTGAGAAGAATTGGACGTTTTACTCTTTTTTGAGTCATCTGTAAGTAATCTCGAGAAGAAACTGGATAAGTCTAGAAGCACCGAACTCGAGAATAAACGAAAATAATTAATATAATTGAAAAATTGAACCGACCAAAAAAAAATGTTACTGATATGTATATTTCAAGTCAATCTAAGTAAGTATAAATATATACCCACTGACAAAGAATTCACCACACCCTCAAGGAGGTGTTTAAATTTAATATTGTTTTGGTAAAACATTGATGCTATAGTAAGGAGTAAATGATTGAAATTTTATTAAAAAATACCAAGGAGTTTAATCTATTAACCGAATTAAAAAAGAAGGAGGTTGTCAATTCGTCTGTATCTGTTTTTCAGGGGATAGCGAAGTGGTCCCAAATTTTTTTCATTAACATAGCTTGTACCGTTTCTTAGAAAATTGTGGAGTCGCCGGAATTATTAAAATTAAAAAATTTGGAAAAAATTTTATTTGGAACGTGGGACAAATTAAAAAGAAATTGGATTAGTTCCGCGATATCCCAAAGTGGTGAGTATTTTTTTTCAATAACACAGCTTTTTACCTTGGTGGAGTCGTCCGTATTATAAGCTTTGATGGAGTTGCTGGTATTAACTACTTACAATTTTGGGGGGCAAATTACAGAATTAAATGAAAATTATAAAATTAAAAATGGTTCTAACCCATCATGTTATATATCAAATGAAAGGGCCCATTATGACGAAAACAAATATATTTTTATTAAAAAAAAATAAATTAAAAGATATTAAGAAAAATATTTAAAAATACCCATCCCCCCCTTATCTCCGAAACCATAAGCCGGAAGATTAAAAAAAATGTAGGTATAGCCCCTCACCTGAACTTTACTGGAAAAATAAGAAGAAATCCCTAATAATCATTTTGGAGGGCAAATTATAGAATTAAATGGAAAATATAAAATTAAAATTGTTTCTAACCCATCATGTTATATATCAAATGAAAGGATTCATTATGACGAAAGCAAATATATATTTTTTCATATTTTTAAAATAAATAAATTAAAAGATATTAACAAAAATATAAAAAAATTACCCATTCCCCTTCTTTATCTCCGAAACCATAATCTGAAAAATTTTGAAAAAAATGGAGGTATAGCCCCTTTACTGGAAAAATAAGGAGAAACCCCTAATATTCATTTTGGGGGGCAAATTATAAAATTAAATGGATAATAAAAAAAATAATTGTTTCTAACGGATCATGTAATATATGAAATCTTTGGGCTCATTATGACGACTACAAATATATTTTTTTAATTTTTTTTAAATGAATATTTTAAAATATATTAAATTTTTTTTTAAAAAAATTGCCCATTTCCCCCCTTATTCCCCAAACAATAAAACCTAAATTTTTTTGTTTACAGAAAAAAATACGAAGAAATCCCTAATATTAATATTGGGGGCCAAATTATAGAATTAAAGGAAAAAAAAATTTTTAAGTCATCATGCAATACATCAAATACATCAAATGAAGGGGCTTATTGTGAGGAATACAAATATATAATTTTCATATTTTTAAAATAAATTGTTTACAAGATATTAATATAAAGATATAAAAAATTTTAATTTTCGCTTTATTTCCGAAACCATTCTACCTAAAATTTTGAAAATAATTAGGGGTACTGGGACTCACTTGAAATTTATAAGAAAAAATATTAGAAAACACCTCATAGTAATCTTAGGGACAAATTATGCAATTAAATGGAAAATAAAAATTCAATTTTCAAACGCATTATGTAATATATCAGATAAAAGGCTTATTATGTGAGTTACAAATATATCATATTTTTAAATCAATTGTTTAAGATATTTGAAGACGCGAGATGTAAGACCGACATCTAGGATTTTCAAGAGAATTAGTACACAGAGGTTCCGAATCTGGAGCCGTTCCGTGTAATTGCTGTTCTCCCTTAACTCCTAGGACAGAATGTCACGATAAAATTTTTCAGATTACTTCACCTGTCAGAGATATTGAATACTCTCTTCGAGGTGTCATTCCTTTGTCTTGCGTACAAAGGAATGACACCTGGAAGAGAGTGTTTAAGATATTAACAAAAATAATTAACATCGACCTAATTCCCACTTTAGAAACTACACTACTTAAATTTTGAAAAATATATTTTATTTGTATTTTTTAATAATTTGAATAAGAGATTTAATAATTTATAATTTAAAACTTGACTATTTTGCCCTATATCTTCCAATGTACAGAGCCTCAAAACTCAGACAGTAGATTATAAAAGGTTTCCCTGAAAGTCTATTAGTAAAATAAAACTCTAATGTTAATTTTTGGGGGCCAAATTAGAAAATTAAATACAAATGTATTCTTATAAAAATCAAGCCAATCCTGAAGCAGATAAAATAAAAAGTCTATGTGGGGAAAATTAAAGTGTATATTTTTAATACATTCAAAACGCTTCCTTTAAAAAATATTAGGGTAAATATAAGAAAATGCACTCATTCCTTGCTTGTCTGAAACTGGAATATGAGAATCTTGAAGGTGGTACGGAACCCTTAGTACGCGAGTCCAACTCGCACTTGACCAAATTATTTATATATGTCTATATATTGACTAGAAACATAGACAAAAATAAAATCAGAGGTACATGAAGTTTTTATTTAAATCTTTCTAGCGGCAACCGTGATTTAATACTGGCGCATTCACCAAATCGTATTTTAAAGTTTATTTTTCGATTTTCTGAAAAAAATAAAAAACATATGGGACCAACCTGGAAGTATATTCTTTCAAATCAATAAAGACTTATCGAAATTGGTTCATAAGTTATGAAGTTATGAGGTAACAAAGTGTAAAAATACACCAGAATTGAGATTATTGCCTCTTTCTGAAGTCTATTAAAAAGTAAAGTCTGGACCTTATTAATAATAAACAATAAAACATTAAAAAAAATATAACCGACTTCCACCTATAACTAAAAAGCTAAAAATAATTATTACAAAATACAAGTCTAGCAAATAAATAACACATTCAATGTTGTTAGGTACCTACCCAGGAAGTAAAAAATGTAAACATTTAAAGGTGCTCATTCTGTACAAATTAATTACCTACCAATCTAGTATATTTTTGAAGCCGGTGCCAAGCAAATAGGAAATCCTTCATTGCGTACTTATCTACTACTTTATCAAACTTGATTGTTTCTTGTATAACTATAGATAATTCCATTCCACCCTATGTACCAACCTTCCTGTACAAACGACTGCCCACGGACAAGCATAAATTTGTTAGCTGCCTTCTGTAAACTATAGTATGGAGTAGAATCCATCCCATATTTACGAAGTCAAATACGTCCTATATTTCAACCATAGTATATAACTCCTTGTGGGCTACCCCATAAATTATTTCATTTTTAACATTTTATATTATCGCCCTGGGTAACATTAATTCCTATCCACACTTTATGCAACTTCTTATGGGCTATAAAATAAATAATTTTTTAATCACACTGTATAAATATAATTCAACTCCAGCATATATTTCAACCATCCTGTATATGATTTGTTTACGTCCACATCATATAACAGTTTTTTAATCACCCTATATAATTTTAATTTCACACTTTTTCCAACATTTTTATACCACCAAACGTACACTCCACTCTATATTCCAATCATCTTGTATATACGGCTGCCTATGGACCACTCCGTCTTATATTTCAATCATCATATAAATGCAACTCCTTCTATCACTTTACTTTGTAATTTTGTTTGCTATGACTAAATATCCTGTGTATAAGCGCACCAAATAGCAATTTATAGTTTAACATGTGTTGTCATTGAATTTTCTATTAGGTCGGGAGAATGTGACAACCAAAAGCACCGTCTTCGCAAAATGGAAAAATTTTCATTTAAATAGGTATTTGCCTGGTAAACAAACAAAACGAGCTTGACACTCATTGATTTAAGGAGCCGAAAATACTATGCTTTACCGCACTATTACGTTGGAATTAAAATATTTATGAGGAAATGTCCGTTATGTCATTTCGATGAAATTTTTGATAAGAATTTCGGAATTTTCGGAGATTGTCTGCAAAACTGCAAGTTGTACGGTGCAGAAAAGTATATGAGATCACCTAGGGTTCTTCCTTAATAGATTAAACGTTAAAAAACTATACACATCCATAAGGAGTTTTCGAAAAATCGACCAATATGTTAGGGATATTGGTCGATTTCCATGCACGCATGTGTTCATTCATAAATTTCATCACTTTACCAATAGAATTCTTTTTCCAAATTTGAAGTTTCGCCAATCCGGATATATACTTTATTAAACAAAACCATATTCATTCAAAACGGTTCACCACAGGAGAAGAAATCAGGTAACATACATACAAAAAAAAAACGCGGCGAATTGATTACCTCCTCCTTTTTGGAAGTCGGTTAAAAATACGCGACGAATTGATAACCTCGTCCTTTTTGGATGTCGGTTAAAAATACGCGACGAATTGATAACCTCCTCCTTTTTGGAAGTCGGTTAAAAATACGCGACTAATTGATAACCTCCTCCTTTTTGGAAGTCGGTTAAAAATACGCGACGAATTGATAACCTCCTCCTTTTTGGAAGTCGGTTAAAAATACGCGACTAATTGATAACCTCCTCCTTTTTGGAAGTCGGTTAAAAATACGCAACGAATTGATAACCTCGTCCTTTTTGGAAGTCGGTTAAAAATACGCAACGAATTGATAACCTCCTCCTTTTTGGAAGTCGGTTAAAAATACGCAACGAATTGATAACCTCCTCCTTTTTGGAAGTCGGTTAAAAATACGCGACGAATTGATAACTTCTTCCTTTTTGGAAGTCGGTTAAAAATACGCCACGAATTGATAACCTTCTCCTTTTTGGAAGTCGGTTAAAAATACGCGACGCATTGATAACCTCCTCCTTTTTGGAAGTCGGTTAAAACACCTCTTATTCTATCATAAAAGTATCAAAATAATGAACTCTTGGCATTGTTTCAGTAATTTTGAAAAGGATCTACATACACTACACCGTTCTTCAATCCTCATCTGCCAGCACATAATTTGTCAAAAGTATATTTTCTGTATAATTTACGACCTATAGCGTTGCATATTCATTATTATGTTTGTTCCAGCACTCAGTCCTTTCCGCAATTGTTTATTCCTCATGACGAACGGGATGTATCTGTAAACAGTGACAGTAAATGCCCACAATCCAGGAATAATTCAAAACGGCATTGGTTAGCTTCGGGTTGGAGACGGGAGACAGACGCAATAAACTCGAAGCTGTAAACATTTTACATGCTTATAAGCTGCGGGCAATTTTTTCCCCGCGGTCTTTAAAACGTTGAGACGGAACGACAAGGTGGTGGAATTGCAGAGTGAAGAAAAGGGAACATGTTTAGAGGAAAATGTTGTTGTGTTTAAATTTACATATTCAGTTATGAATATTTATTCTGTCAACGAATGCGTTTTGTACGTATGTTGAACTATAAAGTAATTGGATCGCTTTTTATAAAGTTTGATCTGCGATGGTCTCTCAAAGGTCATCGAAATAAAACCTTGCAATGAAATAAATATAAAAAAAATCATTCAAGAGATCAAAAATACATATTGTTACGAGAATTCATCCGACAGCTGGTGCAATCGGCTATCAACCAATTCGTGGAAGGGACAATATTCCGATACTTCTGGGAATCCCAAATGTTTTGTCTCTCAACAGACCGACCGCTGCCGTTACTTGGAATTCCCTTAAAGCTTCCAGAACACATGAAGTTTCCCGATGGTTCGTGGACTTACCAGACAATTCCGAGAGAAATATATAAATATGGACAGCTGGCGATAGGAGGCATTCAGTTTTCGACGGTCGTATTGTATAGTTAAGATAAAATGTAAATAGTTCGTGTGAATATAAATTGTGTTAAAGTAATGGAAGAAATTAGAGTGTGTTGGACTGTGTTTTTAAATAAATCCAAGAACTGAACTGAACACGAGTGCGAAAATAAAAACATTACAATATTAACTTTTTTCCTTAATAAATTCTTAAATGAGTTGAAAAATGGAGGAGGTTTTTAATACGTCTGTATATATATATATGTATATATATATATATATATATATATATATATATATATATATATATGGGAAGCAGCCAAAGGACAACACACCGAATGAAAAGAAATCAAATGTAGTGTACTCTATTAACTGCAAAGACTGTCAAGCTAGCTATGTTGGGCAAACATCTAGAAGCCTCAACAGCAGAATCACCCACACACATAAGAGTGATATCAGGCTTGGCAAAGAAAGCTGTGCTCTTGCAATACACTGCATCAACAACAATCACACTGCCGATTTTAAAATGCAAAAGTATTAGAACAAGAAACAAATCTTTTCAAACGGAACTTCCTAGAGATGGTTTGCATTAATAATCAAGTCAACAACATAAATAAAAGAACGGATTTACAAAATCTTAATGTTATCTATTGTAACTTGTTAGATATTGAAGTAAAAATTTCAAAAAAGGTCACACCAAATATATCAAATGATCACTCATGACAAATATTTTTATAATAACTTAATTCTCTCTTTTTAGAATATTTATGTAAGGTCTGGCATTCGTTGAAATCAAATTAAGATTATTATTACGATGCTTTCAGTTAGATTTTTCTCGAATCATATCCCTTTCCAATAACTTCAAAACAAACTAATGTCAGTCAATCATGAAATATCTAACAAGAATTTTATTAAAACGTCAATAGTGCAATTTAACGAATAAGATGAGTTTTATATTAGTATGGCCTTTTTTTCCTCTAGTAATCTTAGTGTGAATAAGAACCTCGCATTTCGTAAGTTTATATTCAAAAAAATTTTAACAATTCTTATTGTCATTTTATATGTAATTTTTAGTTGAACTGACGAAGGAATAAACATATTCTGAAAACTTTTCAAAGTAATAAAGAGTATTTATTTTTAACACCCTAGTGAACTGGCTGCTGTTGTTTCGAGTTTTTTATAGTGAATCCTGTTCCAGGGGATCGCGAATTGTTCCCTTTTTTCTCAGTAACATATCTTAAACCGTTTCTTAGAAAATGGGTAATTTTTTTTACCTACACTATGCCTTGGCGGAGTCGCCGGTATTAAAAATATGGAAAAAAAATATTCGGTGCATGGGACAAATTGAAAGGAATTGAATTAGTTTTAGAATACCCCGAAGTGATAGTGATAGAAAATCGTGGATAACTTAAAGACATTCTTATACCGTAAGCTTTGATGGAGTTGTAGGTATTAATTGTTCGGAACTTGGGATAAATTGTAAATAAATTGAATTAATCAAAATAAATGTCATTTAATATGTATATACGGGATGTTTTCATAAATCAAACGATATCTTGTTATTAATAATTTTCAGAGAAAAAGTTATTCTTCATAAACAGATTTGTATGGTCTAAAACGTAAACAGTAATCATTCCATGTCACTTCCTTAACTGTAGACGAGGTTTGTCATCAAAGAGGAATTTTGATTACAATTTAAAGTATCTTAATTTTTTTAAAGATCTAAAATCCTTATGAAATAGAAGTAATTAGACTTAAATATTGAATCTACTTATGCCATTGCACTAAAAATTGTTTAATAAGTATTTCTGTGACTTTTCCAACTATATACTAGGTTTCAAAAATATATGAATTTTTTTTAAAAATGAGGTACTTATATTTTTTATAATATCTCAAATTGCAATCAAGCGAAGTTTATTAGAATTTAAAACTGCATCCAATTGTGCCTTATTATTAAAAATTGTAATAAATTGAAAGTTGATTGGAAATAAATCGTAATAAATGTCAGTTAATCAACTTCAAGGTGGAGGCTCTCAGTTGGTTTCTATATACAGTGTGTCTTCAAATTGAATTCAAACGGAAAACGTTCGTATGAATATTATTTAGAGAAAAAGTTATTCTTCATAAAAATATTTGCATGATGGGAAACGTATACTGTAATCATTAATCTCACTTTTTCAACAAATCTGAATTTTGCTTAAAAGGAAAATACCTTTATTTTTCATAATATATAAAATTCTTATCAATCTGGAGTAATAAGAATTATAATATGCATCTAATGTCACTCTTCCAAATTGTGTTCTAAGTTTGATAAAGAATACAAATTTTATTTACGTATAATAATAACTCAAATTGTTATTAGACAAAGTTTATTAGAATTGAAAACTACATCCTATTATGCTATATTAATTAAAACTGTATAACGATTTATTATAAGATTCCGCGGAGGGGAGACAATTAAATGAATATCAGTATAATTAACAGACATAAAGAATGATAATACTCAGATCGTCTACAATATAGTAGATCCACCTAAGTTACGAGGGTGAATCAAATATGAACCGGACTTTTCTGTTTCTCGCCCTGTAGGTAATTCGAGTGGCGTGACGTCTCGATATATGTTAGGTAGGGATGTTAAGAAAAGGGGAGTTCGTCGGTTTGGCGAGGCGTAGTCGATGCGCTATTAGTAGCATCATGTCAGAGCAAGAGGTGCATACGTTTGTTGCGCAACACGTTGTTATCAAATTTTTGGCGCGGGAGGGCGTTAGACCGTCTGAACACTATCTGCACAGTTCGGCAATGAAACACTTTCAAGGACCCAAGTGTACGACTGGCACAAAAAGTTTTCAGATGGGCGAGAGACAGTGGAAAATGAGCCTCATGCACGCCGTCCCACGACAAGCATCAATGAGGCGAATATCTACGCAATTCGTGAGCTGATTGAAGGCGTACTGCTGATCGATTTGCTGCACGAACGCCGTACAATTAATGCTGAGTATTACTGCGAACTACTCCAACAAGTGAAACTTGCCTATCGGCAAAAGAGGCGGGATGTGTCTATCCGAAGTGTGATTCTGTTGCATGACAACGCTCGGAAACCCTTGAACACCCGCCTTACAGTCCTGATTTGTCGCCATGTGACTACCACATGTTTGGGCCACTAAAAGAAGAACTGGGAGGCCACCACTTTGAGGACAACGAAGGTGTAGAAACGTTTGGCACCGACTTCATAAAAAGTATTTAATTGTTGTAGCGAAAAATTATTTCATGCTTTTTAGTTGATATTTTTTTGAAGCCAAAATACGTGTGTCTCTAAGAAGTGTCATATTTGCTTGGTCTAAACTTAAACTTTCACCCTACAGTTATTATTTATTCACAGAAATTCGTCACATAATGGCATAACATTTCAAATAGATCGATACCAAGAATGAAGTTTCCCGAAAATCATCCAAATACTACTCCACTTATTGAAATGGAATGAACGATGTTTCCATGTAATTGCTTGAATGAAAACCGGACGTTATACGATATTTTCAAAAACGTTCTGAATAAGGCACTAAAAATAATACAATGATGATTTTCTACACATGTATATATATAGCCTAACTTTAATGTTTGTTTTGTATCTTACGTACAAGGTATGACAGTTTAATTTCCTAAGCAGCTGCATGGTGTGGCTCTAGCGCCTCGTATGGCGATTCACCTGGATCAGGTGAGAAATCGTGTTTATACTTGTTTTAATTAGAACGTCGTAAATCGTCGGACAACGGAGATTTATTCCTTACAGAGCTGTTAGTGCTGCAAAATACGTTTGCCAGCAATGTGTTGTGATCTATTTTGCAGCATTTGACCCGCAAGTAACAAGACAAGAATGTATTGTTTGTTGTAACACTTCAACAAGAGAAAATAATAATAAATTTTATTAAATAGGAAATTTCCTAATATTCAAACAAACAAGTCCATTAAGGAATATGCAGTGAGGACGCCTGGGTTGGCACAAATTCTGGTTTTTATGACTGTTGGCGGTATTTTAGTCGCATGAATTGAAACCCTTTTTTTGACCGACTTCCAAAAAGGTGGAGGTTATCAATTCGTCGTGTATTTTTTTCCCTTTTTTTGTATGTATGTTACCTGATTTCTTCTCCTGTGGTGCACCGTTTTGAATGAATATGGTCTCGTTTAATGGAGTATATATCCGAATTGGTGAAACTTCAAATTTTGGAGAAGAATTCTATTGGTAAAGTGATAAAATTTGTGAATGAACACATGCGTGCATGGAAATCGACTAATATCCCTAACATATTGGTCGAGTTTCCGAAAACTCCTTATGGATGGGTATAGTTTTTTAACTTTTAATCTATTAAGGAAAATCCTTAGGTGATCTCATATACTTTTCTGCGACGTGCAACTTGCAGTTTTGCAGAAAATCGCTGAAAAATCCAAAATTCTTATCAAAAATTTCATCGAATTGACATAACGGACAATTCCTCATAAATATTTTAATTCCAACGTAATAGTGCGGTAATTTTAGGCACTGGAAGTTTCAATTGCGAATTTGAAAATTTTCTATGTACATTTCGAGCATATAGGTAGTAAAGCATACTATTTTCGGCTCCTTAAATCAATGAGTACTAAGCTCGTTTTGTTTGTATAACCAGGCAAATACCTATTTAAATACAAATTTTTCCATTTGCGAAACGGTGCTTTTGGTTGTCACATTCTCCCGCACTAATTGAAAATTCAGTGACAATACATATCAAACTTTAAACTGCTATTTGGTGCGTTTATAGACAGGGTGTTTAGTTATAGCAAACAAAATCACAAAGTAAAGTGATAGAAGGAGTTGCATTTATATGAAGACTGAACTATAGGACGGACTAGAATGATAGTGGTCCGTAGGCAGCCGTTTTACAGGATGGTTGGAATATAGGGTGGACTGGACGTTTGGTGGTATAAAAATGTTGGAAAAAATGTGAAATTAAAATTATATAGGGTGATTAAAAAACTGTTATATGATGTGGACATAAGCAAATCATAAGCAGGATGGTTGAAATATATACTGGAGTTGAATTATATTTATACAGTGTGAAAAAAATATTTCTTTTAGAGCCCATAAGAAGTTGCATAAAGTGTGGAGAGGAATTAATGTTATACAGGGCGATCATATAAAATGTTAAAAATTAAATAATTTATGGGGTATCCCACAAGGAGTTATGGTTGAAATATAGGACGGATTTGACTCCGTAAATATGGGATGGATTCTACTCCGTCCTATAGTTTACAGAAGGTAGCTAACAAATTTATGCTTGTCCTTGGGCAGTCGTATGTACAGGATGGTTGGTACATAGGGTTGAGTGGAATTATCTATAGTTATAAAGGGTTGTCAAAATAAGTTGAAAAAAGGTTACATGACGTAGTCCATAAGGCATAAATATATTTTGGGCTTATTAAGTCAACGTGTACTAGTACATTTTGTTCGTAAATATTTACCTTTCAATTTAAATGAGAAAGTATCATTGTGTAAGGTTGAGGCTTTCAATGTTACCTGGTTCTGTCTATTAAGGTTATACATAAAAAATCAAAAATAACGAATGAAAACTACCTGAGTTCAAAAAACTAAAAAGTTGAAAATAAAACTTTTAAAAAATATATATAACCGACTTCTACCTATAACTAAAAAGCTAAAAATAATTATAACAAAATACAACTCTAGCAAATAAATAAAAGTAAAAAATGTAAACATAAAAAGGTGCTTATTACAAATTAATTACCTACCAATCTAGTATATTTTTGAAGTCTGTGCCAAACAACAATTAAGTTTGATGAAGTAGTAGATAAGTACGCTATGAAGGACTTCAGATTTCCTTGGCACCGACTTCAAAAATATACTAGATTGGTAGGTAATTAATTTGTACAGAATGAGCACATTTTAATGTTTACATTTTTTACTTCTGGGTAGGTACCTAACAACATTGAATGTGATGTTTATTTGCTAGAGTTGTATTTTGTTATAATTATTTTAGCTTTTTAGTTGTAGGTAGAAGTCGGTTATATATTTTTTAAAAATGTTTTATTTAATGCTGGAGTTTTTAACACTTGTTTATTTTCATAGAAATGTACTGTACTATAATTTTACTTCACTGTGCTATAATTTTACTTCAAATATGTAGTTGTCAAGTGCAGTTTCAAAGTATAGCGCGTTTAACTGAAAAGACGCTAATAGAAATTTTGATGATGGTAGGATATGGCGACAGAACTCGAACACAAACTGAAGTTTGTGAATTGTTTAAAATGAAGTACCCGGAGCGGCCTACTACACAATCGGTAGTTTTTAGAATTTGGCCACTTAAGCGACAATTGCAAAACCATACATTATCCAGAAGATACACAATTGAAAATTGCAATTTATATCTTTATATATATAAATCTTCTGTACGTGTTTAGTCATTGAACTCCTCCTAAACGGCTGGACCGATTTTCATGAAATTTTTTGTGTGTATTCTAGGGGGTTTGAGGATGGTTTAGATTTACAATACGGTCAACTAGATATTGTTTTTTTAGTTAAATTATTTATTTAAAAATTGTTGTTGATGTTAGCACAACTTACATAGGATCCGGCAGACCGCGCTGTAGTCGCTGTGTCAAATATTCAAGAGTGTGCTTTAGTTTCAGTTACATCGGATAGATGGCGTTCAGATTATATTGATACAGCTAATTTTTAAAAGTTTACATGGCACAGGACAACGTCTGTCAGGTCCGCTAGTTTTTATTATGTATTTTAAAGCCATTAACAACGTCAGAATCGACTTTGAAACGTTTGGTATTTTCTTTCAATATAAAGCTTTTCGTTTCAATTGTGGTGTTATTCCCAAGAACACATAAAAATAATCAAGAACATGCCACAAATAATAATAAAAATAAATAATCTATTCTGATGGGAACAAATTAACTTCTATTCATTTCTAAATTCGATAAAATACTTTGGAGGCAATAAAAACGATGTGTTTATGAATACGAAACAACTAGGTTACTTTTACAAGGGATTTGACAATAGGCTGTTACAATACATAATAATACAGAAAATAGGGGTAATTGTATTTTATAATAAATTCAAACTACAAAGATATATTTTATAAGAAAACAAATGCGAGATCCACTTCCGGCTAAGATGGCGAGGTGATCACTTATGTGTGTGGATAGGTTAAGGGTTAGGTTTCGGAATCTATATAAATTTAAATAATCTTCGATCCTGCATCACACATATTATCTCCAAAAGACGCTTTGAAAGTGAATAGACGCTCAGGAAGTGATATTTGTGTTAGATATAGTGATAGCCGGGGATCCTAGGTTCCCTCGCCTCAAAATTGGTGACGGGAAATAGTTAATTTGTAATAAGAGTGGAACACCTAAAAGGTAATTTTTTATTACTCACGGCTTATGGTTTTCATGGACCATTACTACAATGGCTTGAATCTTTTTTAATAAATAGAAGTCAAATTGTTAAGATTAAAAATTTTGTGTCTGAACCCTTTCATGTCACATCAGGAGTCGCTCAAGGCTCCCATCTTGGTCCCCTTCTATTCATACTTTTTATAAATGATTTAAATCTAGAGAACAAAAATTCTCAAATTTCTTTATTTGCTGACGATGCGAAACTATATAAAAGCATTAAATCAATTCAAGACAGAATTTCCCTACAAAGTGATCTGGACTCGCTTCTAAATTGGTGTTCTTTCAACGGTTTTACATGTAACCCAGTAAAATGCTTTGTCATGACTTTTGGTAAAGACTCCACAAATATGTTTACGTATAATTTAAATGGAGCTAATCTTGGGAAGATAGACGTAATTAAGGATCTCGGGGTATATATCGACTCCAATTTAAAATTTCATTTCCACTTGGATTATGTCGAATCAAAAGCCACTAAACAAGTCAACTTCATCAAGAGATTTTCAAGTAAATTCACTAGGTTTGAAAGTTTCAGAATTTTGTACTACGCATTTGTTTATCCTATTCTATCTTATTGTTCAGTCATTTGGAGACCCCATTGGGATTACCAAATTAAATTACTTGAAAGGCCTCGTAGATCCTTTCTTCGTTATTCTTCTTTCAAATGTGGCCAGCCTATGCATTTTACAAACCACAATTACTCTAACATTGCACAAATACTTAAAATTCCTGATCTGTAATCATCAATGACAAGAAGTGATATTGTTTTTGGTTTTAAAATCATTAACAACAAAATAGATTCTATTGACTTGTTGGGTAGGTTAAATTTTCACGTTCCTAACCGACATTTACGACACACTTCTTATTTTTATGAGTCTGAATATCACTGGTTATCGCCGATGGATAGAATATCGGAATTTATGAATAATAACTGTTCGTGGTTTGATTTGTATAATAGTAATGTTGCTAATGTTAGTTTTAAATCAAAATGTATATTTAATTATTCTTTATCATTTAAGTGTTGTTTTATTTTAGTTTGTTAATAGATTTTTGTAGCGTTTCTTTATATTCTTATACTTTGTTGTATAAGTTTATGTTATGTAAATGGGGTTTTACCCCGTAAATTATAAATAAATAAATAAATTACTGGAAAAGAAAATGTTTCATTTCATCATAAGATAAAGTTGTGCTTCAAAATATATTATTTCAAACAAAAACACTTGTAAATGGTATCAAGGAGCACCGCCCATAGCCACTTTTGGAGAAACCCCTGAAGTAGAAGAAGAAGAAGAAATACGACATTACGTATCAAACGACCCCTGTAGTTCACCATATTGTTTTTCGTATTCACCTTTTGAGATGTTCTTTTATTAAGCAATCGATTTTTGCAATTTTTCAGTTACTGGTTGAAAGTATTGAAAATCAAAATCATTGTAATTAAATTTCAGTGTATTTTTATTGTCACAATTTGCTAACCAAATTTTGACTAGTTTCCAGGAGCGACATTTCCAAACGTTCATATATTAATGGAAAATAAACAAGATACAAAGCAAAACGCATAGCGTTAATGTTTGTAAAGACGGTGATGTTGAACACAGAATCTAAATGACCATTTAGAAATAAATGAGAAATAAACAAAACGAAAGCATGAGTATATACAGAGTGGCCAATTTTTACTGGAAACATGTAAAATTTATTAACCTAATGCCAACATCTATATATAAATAGGCAAAGACAAAATGATTAGGTACCATTTTCTCCTGTCTCTCAACCGATTTATCTGATTTTTGTTTTGTTTAGTGGCTATTGATGATCTTCAGTGCAGAATGCTATAATATATTTATAATATTGATTCATTCATTAAATAAAGTAAGATAAAAAATCATAATTTACGTCCACAGTGCCGTCAGATTGCGTGGAGAAAAAATCTTAAGACGGATTCACTCGAATGAGAAAAAAACTAAATGAAACGAAAAACTAACAAATTTTGTTTGGTTCTGAAAGTTATTCTATATTATTATGCTATTGAGAACTCACCCACATAAAATTATATTATACGATAATGACAATTTATTGGGTACTCGCAAGTTTTTCGAAATAGAGTTTGTCAACTAAAATCAGAAATTTGTATTGCGTGGCAACTGAACAATGTTTTTCCGATAATATTTTATTATTTTAACATTATACTATTAATTTATATTGTTTCTATTTTAAAGGTTAATAGTTTCATACAATTTAACTAAGATTACAAAGCCTATCATATAAATACAAATCGTGAAATTGAAGATAAATAGTTAGATCTGACATCATGGCAATGATTCTAATTTCTCGACTAGTTCACGGCCAACCACAATGTAGCAGATTGAATTTCAATTTGACATTTCTTAACAATGTAAACCGCTAGGTTAAGGTACCTTCTCAATGCAATCAAAAAATTATCAATGTATAATTTTCAAAATTTCAGTTTCAATGAACTTACAAAAATTCTCAACAAATAAGGGTATTATTTAATGTAAATTAAAGGTGATGCATTGTATTTCTTAAATGTTTTGATATAATCCTCCGATGAAAACTTTTACGTAAGTAAACTAACTATTGAGAGATTATAAAGCTAATTGATACATTTGATTTCAGATCCACTCAAGTTGAATATGCTTTTTTATTTTATGCCAATTGCAAATGAAAATTGAATAAGTATTAGTAATATATTGCTGTTTTGTTCGATATAAAGTAATCTTTTAAATTAATTTTAACATGTCTAAAATATTAGCAGTCAGTCAAAAAATATTAAATGTTCTTTTAACGAGATATGATATGCTGCAAATATATTTTTACTTATTTATCTAAGAATATATATAATACATATAATGTTTTGTTTATTTACATATATCTTATATATGTATATGTAATTCTCGCAAACTGCACTATAACTGTCGAAATTTCATTTCAGGGTTTTGGCGTCTACAAATCGATTGCTCGGGAAAAATCGTATTACCGAGAAAGAACGAAATTGTGACAATAATTATGACAGCTGAGTTTTGAAATTACAAGAGTTTCAATACAGGATGATTTGGTAACATACTTGAGGTTGAAACTGTTCTTGAAAAAAATTTCCAATACAATTGATGTGTAGAATGTTGTAAGAATTTTATCACTATTTAATATTTTTAAAGTAAAAATTGCTGCTTAGGCGATTTTTGGATGGGTAAAAAGTTATGTGTTCTCTTGTTCTAAATTGACTGTGATATAAGGCGTTGTATATTATAATTACACAGGGCGATTCCAGATATGTTAGAAATCATTTTTTTCGTGGGTGGCACACAAATAGTTGCATATATAGAGTGCTTAAAATATAGAGTGCAGTTATAACTAATAAAATAATTGTATACGGAAGCCCATTAGCGGTTGAATTTACAGGGTTCTTGGATTACAGGGCGCAATAGAATTACAGTTATACAGGGTGGTGCAAAAATATTATACAGAGATGCATATACAGGGTGGCGGAAATGGAAATGCAACATTTCGTAACCCATGAGCGGTAGTATATATAGGGTAGATGAAATATAGGAATTATAGATATGCAGGATGATTATAAAAAAATGTTAGCAAAAGAAATAATTTATAGAGTAGCCCACGATGAGTTCCATATATATGATGATTGAAATATAGATCGGAGTAGAATTATAGGCGCAGAAGATAGTTTTCATAAACAAAAAGAGTAAATACGGTGGCTTATAGGCAGTCGCATATACAGAATGGTTTACCGGGTGGTTCAAAAATGTTAAAAAATATTATGTGTAGTCCATGAGCAGTTGCATATACAGAGTGGTGGAAATATATAATGAGATGGAATTATTATAATGAGTATTTATATATAAATTATATATACATGTTAGAGAACTGAGTGCAATTATAGTTATACAGGGTGGTTAGAAAAAATAATTATATAGGGTAGCCCATTAGCGGATGAATTGTTGTCATATTAAATTAAGAATTACGAATTTGAACAAATAAAGTCCTATTAATTATATCTGAAAAAGAACATGAATTTCGTTATTTATTTGTACAAGCGAGATGTAAGACCGACATCTAGGATTTTCGAGGAAACTATCACATAGAGGTTCCGAATCTGGATCCGTTCCGTGTAATTGCTGTTCTCCCTTAAGTCCTAAGATAGAATGTCACGATAAAATTTTTAGGGTACTTCACCTGCCAGAGATATTGACACAATTGGTCGAATTTCGACCACAGGGCGACAGCTAGTTATTTTTAAACGTCAAATAATAAACTATCAACTGCTTGTTAAAATTTAAAACATATATTCCAATTTTAAAGGGAAGCTCCATAATAAATTAATATCACCACTTTATATAAACATGAAATGATTGAAACTCTAAACAAATTGTAGCAAATAACTACTTATGTTTTCAACCTCACAGTTATATAATTTTCAAGCATATAAGTATAAAATAATTGCATCTAGGTTTAAATTATTGAGTTTGCAAACCCATGTTTTACAGGGTAACAATGAGATTAAATTCCACTGGAAATGAAACTCTGAAAGGGAGAAAATAGGCCTTCAGCTATACTACTTTACACCTTTTATTACTTACGTTAATTTACACTTTTATTCATATACACATATATGATTTCGTTACTATTATTATTTATTATAAAGATGAGTATTTATTTTTAGAAAAGGTATGCTTTATTAAAAGTAAATATATATTAGATAGCTATAAAGTAAGTAAATATAAGGCATATTAAATTAATACCGGTGTTTCAAAATGAATGAAGTGTTTGAAAACAAAAAAAATTACAAAGCCACCGCAGAATAGACAATTCTAATAGAACTGGAAATTTAGCCAGATCAATTAACTTCTTAAGTTTTTTTATTTTATAGTTTTAAAATATGATGTCATGGACCATATTGGGCAGACTAACAGCTTTATATTAAAAAGCATTTGCGATAATTGAAAATTCTAAATGAAAGATATTGACAATGAACTTTATACTTCGCTTCAAAAGTAAGAGATTGTTAAAAATAAATTTTTAATTTGAAAAATAAATAGCTTTAAATTAAATTGTTTGAAATTTTTGAGAAAGTCAATTACTATTTGTTAAAAGTAAATGCTATAAATAGCAGCAATGAATCTAAACTAAACAAAAATGTATAAATAAAAATATATTGGTTAGTTATAATTCAGATAGTATTCCTGAAATAAGAAATTGGTTAAACTGTAATGCGTTTCACATACTTCACTAAAATTTTAGTACAGAAAAGTAGTTCAAATAATATTATAATTAGTTTATTATTAATTACAAATATAAATTATGTTCATAAATATTCTATTGAAAATAATTGTTGTCTTAAATTATGAGAATTTAGAGACAATTTATTATGATATGCCATTAAGGATATTTAAAACATTGAATGAATCACGATTCTAGTGAATATTTCAAGAAACGGTCGTGTAAAATTGAAAAGAGTTGAAATTCTTAAGAATTAAAATTTATTTTGTAAAATCAATTAAGCTGAAAATGGATGTAACTAAAAAGTCTCCAAACTTGTCAGCAATAAAAATTAAATTACTATTTAATAATATTTTTTTATAATAAATAACATATTAGCTCTACCAGTATCTATATTTTAAAATGAATTTCTGAATATAGAAATTTATTAAATTGCAAAGCGCTTCACGTAGTAGTGAATAAATCAATTGTGCTTTTGTTGAAATATTATTTTTTCCTTGTTATTAGTTGACACTTTTGAGGTAGGATATTGAAACCATGAAACTAATGAAAAGCAGAATATCTATACTGCTACTTCATAAAATGGTGAAATATTTGAAACTAAATTCGAATGACACTAAAACAAATTTAAAGAATAGAAGCAAATTGGACTTAATTGTTACTTGTAAATTAATAGACACTTTGAATCAGTTTGTTAAAAAATGAATCTAAATTATACACAAAAAAAACAACAATTAACCAATGGAAATCATAGTTAATTAATATTCTGCTACTTCTTAAAAAGGTGAAATGTTTGAAACCAAAACCGAATGACTACTAACACCTTCAGCTTTGAAGGTTTCGAAGCTTTAATTACTCTTTTAAATAATTTCGAAATTTCTTAAAAATTAATATTTGTTTAGTAAAATAATATTGTTTTAAATATAAAATACATTGGTCAGACCTGTACCTATATTTCAAAAAGCATATATGAACACATAAACTCACTAAATTGCTATGAGCACATAATGAAGAATATATTCAGTGTCAACAAATTTTAATTGAAGCTAATTAATAATTTAGACGCTGTTTAGAAAAACTTGCTTAAAAGGAAATTTAGAATGTCTAATTGAAAAAGATTGACGTGGACATTTCAATAAAGGAAAGAGTAAAATTGAAAATGTGTTCAAGCTATATATTTTTTCACATTTAATATTTTTTACGAATAATCAATTAAATAGAAATTTCGATATAGCTAAGAAAGAAAACCGATTAAATTGCAAAGGGCTTCAGAAAAAACAGAATTTATTCACAGTCATTATTTTGAAACTTGCATGCAATTAATTGTCAGTTTTGAAGCAGTTTATTAAAATTGCTTAAAACAAATTTAGAAACCAAATTTATAAAGTTTAATTGAGAATGATTAGCTAAATAAAATTACTATGTTTAAGTAATTTGTAAAATAAGAAATATATTGGCCAGTTAGGTAGCTCTATTTCAGAAAGCATTCTTCAACGTAGAAACTGAACTAAATTGAAACGAGCTTCATATAACAGAGGATATATTCACTGTGATTATTTTGGAAATTAAATTTATGTTTAATTAATTGTCAATTTTGAAGTAGTATGTTAAAATTACCCAAAACAAATTTATAAATGAAATTTAGAATGTTTAAGGGAGAATGATTTACTAAAAAATAATTAACTTAGTATGTTAAAGTATTTTGTAAAATAAGAAATATATTGGCCAGACAGGTAACTTTATTTACGAAAGCATATTTGAACATAGAAACTGATTAAATTGCAACGTTTTTCATATAACGCGGAATATATTTACTGTAATTATTTTGGATATTAAATTTACCTGTAATTAATTGTCACTTTTGAAGCAGTTTATTAAAACTACTAAAAACAAATTCACAAACGTAATTTACAATGTTTAATTGAGAATGATTTGCTAAAAAATTTAATTATATTACTATGTTAAATATTTTGTAAAATAAGAAATATATTGGCCAGACAGGTAACTTTATTTAAGAAAGCATTCTTGAACATAAAAACTGATTAAATTGCAGCGTTTTTCATATAACACAGAATATATTCACTGTCCTTATTTTGGGAAATTAAATTTACCTTATAATTAATTGTCACTGTTGAAGCAGTTTATTAAAACTTGCTTACAACGAAATTTAGTAAGTTTAATTGAGAACGATTCGCGCGTAAATTTCAATAAAGTGAAGAGAAAAATTGAAGTAGATAAACGACACACTCACCTTGCGTTAGCGTTAAAGTCTCGGGGCACCTGTTGTCGCAACGGGGTCTCGCTGGAAAGGTTGGAGAAACTGCGTCTGCACACAGAGCCGCGTGCCAACTTTGAGAAGGTCGGTTAACAGTTAGAAGCGACGCTGTAGCTTCAGTTACTTTTATATACAGAGCGCGACTGCGAAGAGACCGCCTCTCTGCCAATCGCTTCCAACGAACAACCACCAGGACACCTCCGGATGTGTGACAATTTCTTTTTTCGCAAAAATCTGGATTAGCCGATTTCCAAATGACGAAATCGTTGGAGAGGTGTCATTGATTTTCCGCTTCGAAGGAGTTGATGAACAAATTGTGAAGCTTTGTTGATGTTAAATTTCTCTTAAGTTTGCTATCTCGCAGCTAAGAGTTTGACATCTTCTTAGATCAATATATTTTTAAATCAATTTCGAATTCCTGCACATATATATATATATATATATATATATATATATATATATATATAAGTTAATTAACTGAGATAGCAGCCAATGGGTGTAAATGAAATACTGTTTATTTCTTTCGAAAAGCTTTCGGAACAAATTTATTCCTTCTTCAGTTCAAACTGGAAGTTACATAAAATTAACAGTAAGTAATATTAGATTTAAATTAATTACAACTTACGATATGTGAGGTTTTGTTGTTGAAACTGGCAGAATCCAGAGGATAAAGGGGAGCATATCTTACGAATTCATGTTAATAATAGATATAACAAATTATAAAGCTCTCATAATGTTAGACGTATTGTACTGACATTATAATGATTTAAAGTCAGTTGATAATTAAACTATAGTGAGTTGCAAAAGATAGATACCGGAATGCAAAATGTTGAAAACATAAAAATTTGTTAATAAAAATTATTGCTTATTAGATTATTCCAAATTTTACAGAAAAATAAATTTAGTAATAAGTTATGCTTAATCCGCTGTTAAGGATAATAAATTGTTTAATGAGACATTCTGTGAAATTTGGCTTTCTTTGTCTAATAGTCCACAATAGATAATATTTAATTTTTGCAAATCGGTTCTCTTGTTTATGCTATTGGATGTTCTTATTATTCTTGTATCTAAGAAAGGGATACTAAATTCAGTATCCTCTTCTTCTAACGTAAATTGAATATGAGAGTTGCAGTTATTAAAACATCCGATAACCATCTGAAATTAGACTGGTACAGAAAACCATCTACCTCCGGTAGATATATCAACTATTACTCAAATCATCCAATGACAATGAAGATCAATTTGATTGTTGGATTAGAAAAAAAGGATCTGTAATATCAGTCACCCCACTTTAAGAGAAAAAAAACTTGCATATCCTATTTCAATTATTGTTTACAGAGAATTCATATCCTTCAAACATGCTAAAAAGATTAATTTTTAATTCCCCACGAGATATTTATGTGAGTACAATACAATCTTTTCCCAGGGGAGACATCTCTAACTCTAATACCGTACCAATACATGTGTCATTACCATATATACCTGAAATTTCTTTAAAGATAGCAAAAATTCTGAACATAAATCACAATATAATTATTGGCCATAAATCAATCAGAACTGTTTCAAAATTATTTTCCAACATAAAAGACGAAACTCCCAATGAAAAAAAGTCAAATGTAGTGTATTTAATAAATTGCAATAACTGTGAAGCTAAATATGTTGGTCAAACATCAAGAAATCTCAAAGGAAGAATAATTTCTCATAAAAGTGACATAAGATTTGGCAAAGATAGCTGTGCTCTTGCTATACACTGCCATGATAACAACCACACCGCAGATTTTGATAACGTAAGCATCTTAGAACAAGAAAAAAACATTTTTAAACGAAACTTTCTAGAGATGTTTGAAGACGCGAGATGTAAGACCGACATCTAGGATTTTCAAGAGAATGACACCTCGAAGAGAGTATTTCTAGAGATGGTTCACATTAACAACCAATCCAATAGCATAAACAAGAGAACCGATTTGCAAAAATTAAATATTATCTATTGTGGCCTATTAGACAAAGAAAGCCAAATTTCACAGAATGTCTCATTAAACAATTTATTATCCTTAACAGCGGATTAAGCATAACTTATTACTAAATTTATTTTTCTGTAAAATTTGGAATAATCTAATAAGCAAATAATTTTTATTAACAAATTTTTATGTTTTCAACATTTTGCATTCCGGTATCTATCTTTTGCAACTCACTATAGTTTAATTATCAACTGACTTTAAATCATTATAATGTCAGTACAATACGTCGAATACTCAGTATTCGAGTAACTAGAAGCGAAAGCAGAAGGCTACGAGAATTATGCGGACCGACCTGAAGAGGGCAGATGTGACTCTGCCGAAACGTCGTCATTTTACCATCGATCCCGGCAGGGATCAGTTATCAACTACGCGGATGAATTCCCGGAAACCACCTAAAACATTTAGTGCCCGCGAAAACTTAAAAACATATATATATATATATATATATATATATATATATATATATATATATATATATATATATATATATAGAGGTAATATCGACCCCAATCTATATAAAAGTATCACATTCATCGGTTCCCCTTCTCAAAAAATAGCCTAATTTTTATTAAATAGAAACATTCATACAACTTTTAAAACAGATAACAACTTAGGAAAACATATAAGAAACAATAAAGATAAAATTAACAAAAATAACAACTCGAGTGTCTATAAGTTGACATGTGGTAGTTGCCCTAGTTTCTACCTCGGTCATACGGGAAGATCATTCAAGACAAGATGGGACGAACATACCAAAGCTTTTGAGTGCCACAATTATAATAAGTCAACTTTTGCCGACCATTTATTGAATGAAAATCATGTACCTCAGAATACATTCGAAGTATTACATTTACAACATAAAAGTAAAAAATTATATCTTTTAGAGTCATTAGAAATTAACAAAAATAAAAATTCACCATACCACTTGAATGATCAAACCGAAACCAATTCATCCCCATTACTTAATCTTTTCAATAGAATTATATAAACTCATTACAGCCATAATTTATCCATTGTACTTTCTTAATAGTGATAATCCCCTCCTACCTGATTCAATAATCCTCTAAATACCTCTGTAATTGCATCACCATAGTTCTTTGTAATAGTTTTAGGCATTTAACTGTTAGTCTTACCTTGTATTCTGAAGAAGCCAGTAACCTGGTGAAACAATTGTCAATAGTAAATAAATTTAAGTGAAAATTACATCAGTCTATTTATTTTAATATAATATTAAAATTAATTTTCATCAAGTAAAGACTGAAACTATCATCATCTGTGTTATCTTCAAGCGAGCAAAGTTAAAGAAATATTTGAATACAAAAAAATCTAAATCACTTATTTTGTTATAAGATATTGTAATGTTTTTATTTACTCTTCCGGTTTTTGTATTTATTTAAAAACATAGTCGAATTCACTATAATATATTTCTACTATTAATTTATAGTCACACAACTATATACAATTTATCTGGAACACCTGTAGTTTATGTTTAATCTGCGACAAAATTCTGAATGAATCCTTTAGTCAGCTCTCTGTATTTACATATTTCTTCTCAGAATTCTCTAGAAGGTCAAAGAGCCGCCGAGAAATTTCCTTCAAGGACTTTTTCAAATATCGGATGAATGCTGATTCCATCAAATATCGGATGAATTCTCGTCACAATATTTACAGAAATGGTATGTTGATTTACAGAGTGTTGTTTTTTTTTGGTGTCCAATAATGCTTTTTTGAATATGCCAACTGGGATACGAAGCACAACACCTCATTAACCTTTTTCGAATATTTCCTTTATTTTTGAAGTTGACCGTGAAAATTTCCAAGTTAATAAATACTGACCAAGATTTTCTCGCACAATAAAAGTTTTGTGTTGGCTCGAAGTTAATGGAAAAAGAGTGCTTGCGAACGCTGACAGAACTCCTTCATCTATACTAATTGGTTTCTCGCCAAAGCGAAAGTTGTTTTTCGCTACAAATTATGATGTTGAAGATTAATAGCATCTCGTTTATCTTGGACTGAAACTTTGCAAGTACGAATACGGGGAAGTAAAGTTGGGACGAGTGTGTGAGTGTGTCTCTTGATAACTGAATCGGAATTGTTAAATTGAGTTATGCTTTTCCTAGGAAATGATTGTTTGTTTAACTCCATGTTTGAGTACTCAGAGTTATGAAAAAATGAAAATTTAGTGATCATTAGGGTTCCGTATATACAATATACGGATACCCTTATAATATCACTCCGGATTTCTGCCTCTGTCACATCACAGCAATTTTCTCCTAAACTACTGGATGGAAGACGTTGAAATTTGGCGTCAATGTATAGTTTGGTGACCCGATCAGGAGTATATATCCTAAAAGAAGAAATTTTGATTTTAGGAATACTTTTGGGGGGGAAAAATAAAAAATCGACGGTTTCTCCCCCCTGATCTCCGAAACTACTGAGCCTAAAATTTTGAAAAAATAGGAAATATAGAAGGTTGCCCGAGCTTTACAGGAAAAATAATTAGAAATCATTGTTATTAATTTTGGGGAGCAAATTATAGAATTAAATGAAAATTTTAAAATAATTTTTTTTCAAACGCATCATGTAATACATGAAATGAAAGGTTCCATTCTGAGGAACACAAATATATTTTTTTATATTTAAAAAAAATAGTTAAAAAGATATTAACGAAAATATACCAAAATATACCCATTCCACCCTCCCCCCTAATCTCTAAAACTATAAATCGTAAAGTTTTGCAAAAAATTAGAAGTATAGGGTCTGACCCTGAAGTTTACTGGAAAAATAAGGAGAAACCTCTACTTTTAATTTTGGGGGGCAAATTACAGAATTAAATGGAAAATATAAAATTAAAATTGTTTTTAACGCATCCTGTTATATATCAAATGAAAGGGCTTATTATGGCGAAAACAAATATATTTTTTTCATATTTTTAAATTAAATTAACTAAAGGATATTAAACAAAAATATAAAAAAAAATTACCCCTTCCCTCCCCCCTCCCTTATCTCCGAAACCTAAGCTGTAAAATTTTGAAAAAAAATAGAGATATAGCGCCTCACCTGAACTTTACTGGAAAAATAAGGAGAATAACGTAATATTTATTTTGGGGGGCAAATTTTAGAATTAAATGGAAAATAAAAAATTATACTTGTTTCTAACGGATCTTTTAAAATATCAAATCACAGGGCTTGACTAATACAAATATATTTTTTATTTTTTTTAAATAAATATTTTAAAATATATTTAAAAAAATATTAAAAAAACTACCCATTCCCCAAACTATAAGACCTAATTTTTTTCTATTTATAGGAAAAATACGAAGAAATCTTTAATATTAATATTGGGGGCCAAATTATAGAATTAAACGTAAAATAAAAAATATTTTTTTAACGTATCATGCAATATATCAAATAAAGGGACTCATTATGAGGAATACAAATATATATTTTTCATATTTTTAAAATTAAGTGTTTACAAGATATTAACATAAATATATAAAAAATTCTCATTCCTCGCTTTATTTCCGAAACCATACTACCTAAAATTTTGAAAATAATTAGGGGTACTGGGGCTCACTTGAAATTTATAAGAAAAATTATTAGAAAACCTCCGTAGTAATTTTAGGGACAAATTATACAATTAAATGGAAAATAAAAATTCAATTTTCATGTAATATATCAGATAAAAGGCTTATTATGTGAATTACAAATATATCATATTTTTAAATCATTTGTTTAAAAGATATTAACAAAAATATTAAACATCAACTCAATTCCCTCTTTAGAAACTACACTATTTAAATTTTGAAAAATATATTTTATTTGTATTTTGAAATAATTTGAATAACAAATTTAATAATTTATAATTTAAAACTGGACCTATTTTGCCCTTTATCTTCCAATCTAGATAGCCTCGAAATTCAGACAGTAGATTATATAAGGCTTCCCTGAAAGTATATTAGTAAACTTAAAGTCTAAGTTTAATTTTTGGAGGCCAAATTAGAAAATTAAATGCATACTTATTCTTATAAAAATCAAGCGAGTCCTGAAGCAGATAAAGTAAAAAGTCTATGTGTGGAAAATGAAAGTGTATATCTTTTATACATTTAAAACGCTTCCTTTAACAGATATTAGGGTAAATATAAGAAAATGCACTCATTCCCTGCTTATCTGAAACTGGAATATTAGAATCTTGAAGGTGGTACGGAACCCCCCCCGCACTTGACCAAATTATTTTAAAATGTGTTAAAAAACTGTGATATATAATAAGGCACTTTCTCCTTTAATGTCTATATTTTGCTACCATTTTTTGAGTACCTTGTGTATTCATTTTTACAGTTATTCAGTTTTCACTTTATTTTACAGCAAATAATTACATAAGAATTAATAACAAATCTAGATATATTTTGGTCCAAATTAAGATATAATTTAATTCTAGATTAATATTTATCAGTAAACATATGCCCTGTGTTTCTTGATAATAAAGTTACAGTAAAGATCGTTATCGAACACCCGAAGCCATTAATTAATTTAAACTTTATGTTCAATCTTTGAAGCAGATATCAGTTTTCTTAAAGCTTGGCTGTTGCGCTCTTAAATTTGTGCTTCATAAGAGAATGCAAAACTTTAAAAGTCAATACTTTAATTTGTATGGAGTGTACAATTTGGTTGTTAGATTTGAGTTACATTTAAAACTTTAATTTCACAAAAAGTTGCTGAAATAAATTTCTAAAGCTTGAACATTTTATAATTTTCGACATATTTATCATTAACAAAGAAATCGCAACATCCAGAAGGAAATATTTAAGTTTAAAATTGTTTTGTGGAATATTATCACCTGTATTTCATGTCTTAGAACCTCCAAAGTTTGTGAGGATTGGTGTAAATTTCCGAGTCTTGTACCCATTATATCCCAAACATTTTCTATGGGCGAAATATCGGAGGATCTAGGCGTACAAAACTGACTCGAGCAACATGAGGCCGAACATTATCTTGTTGAAATATGGGATCCATGATTGCCTATCAACCGTTGTCAGCAAGCTTTTGTTAATCGGGATGGAACACTAATTAACAATGTTATTCTTAATAGCACTATCAAATAGTCCAGAAAATGTATAAAGCCCCTCGATATCATTTCGCTCGACTTACAAGCAGACTTCGATTCTATTCCTCATTCGAGAATTTTAACAGTCTTGGAAAGATTTAAAGTCTACCCTAATATCATAAAATTTATATATATATATATATATATATATATATATATATATATATGATGCACATACTTATATCCAGATAGGTAATAATGATAACATCAAAATAAAATTAAACAATGGCGTCAAAAAGGGCGACCCTTTCAGTCCCTGTCTATTCAATCTTTTCTTTGACGAGCTACTTTTCCAGTTGCCAGAAGAAAATCCACCTGCAGCCAATTATGTCGAATGTAATTGTCTCGGCTATGCTGACGATCTCGTGCTTATTTCTGGGTCCACAATAGAAACCAATAACCTCTTAAAAAAGGCCAATAAATTCTTCAACAAAGCCGGAATATCACTTAACACCGACAAGTCTTTTGCCCTTTCTCTTCGCGGTGTGCCAAAGAAAACTAAATTTTTAGTATAATCAAAAGCTTATTTTTTGGGAAAACCCATCCCGCAAGTGGGGATGGACACACTAAAATATCTAGGGCTTCGCTATAATCGGATGGGTGCCGAAATTCCTAACCTTGATCTTCTTCAGACCCAAATTTCCCGTATTTGTAGATCCCCTCTCAAACCTTCCCAAAAATGAATTTCCTTACAAAATATCTATGTCACAAAAAAACTTCTTAAAGAAGCTGATAGACTAATCCGTCGTCTGGTCAAGACTGTCCTTCATCTCCCCTCCTCCACAACTAACCCTTTTTTATATGCACCCAAACGAGGTGGAGTTCTTGGCATTTTCCCCTTCGCGTTAAAAATTCCAGAAATTATGGCCAGAAGATTGTCAAAAATTATGTCTCACATTCCACCTATAGCCAAATCCTTCACCGAACACCACATTGGTAAAATCAAGTCTTTAACCAATCTACATACAACCAGCGATATAACCAATAGTTTAATAAATCACTGGAATGGTATCAAACAATGTGCCTCCTCGAGTGCTTCGAGTTCTTGGATAGCCAACCCTCCCCCACTTTGGTCAAGAAATAGGTATGTTAAAATTATTCACCTCCGCGGTAACCTATTACTGTCAATGGACCTGCCTTACAAACCTAAAGAACAACGAAACTGTCGCAGAGGATGTAAAAAAACGCGAATACAATTGCCATATTTTACAGGGATGCTACATTACCCACGGCACTCGAATAAAACGACATAACAACAACGTTAATATCATCGAGGATGGCGCCAAAAAGAGTAGGTGGGAAACTGAAGTCGAGCCGAGGACTAGAGCAGACTCTGGGACCCTAAGATCTTATTATCAACAAAGGCCTACAAACCATCATTATTGAAGTAGGTGGTTTCTGGGAGAGTCCTCCTTCGCTCGCCGAAAGTTATAGACTGAAAAAGGAGTATTATGAAGAACCTGACTTCACGAACAAAATTATGGCAATCAAGAATTATTATTGGAGCTAGGGGTATTTGGTGTGGGAATAACGATGCTCTTCTCACTATTCTAAATTGCAACACTTTTTCTTTTAAACGTAGACTGATCCATAGCGTCCTTCTGGGTGTTGCCATTTCTTTGTATATTTAGTAGGAAGTTAATAAATAGTTACTTATAAATGTCATGGATTTTTTAATTATTTAGATCTTTATTATCAGAAAAAATAAATCTACATTAAAATAGTTTCTACAGAGTCAAGGTGTAGAATGTCACTGTCTCTATAAACTTACTGGAGCCTCTGATATGTAAATTGGTGGTTCCAACATATAGTTTTAAAATTTTGGTTAGATATTTGCCAATGGTGCAGGATCGAGAATCGATCGCACTAATTATGGACAGAAGAGGATTTTGGGATTTTGGGGCAACCCATAAAATCTTGGTTGAACAGCGTCTGTTATCTTTATATTTCTCCTATCTTTAACACTTTAACAGCTATCGATAACACATTAATTAAATCGTTAGTTCTATTTAGAATTTTTAGCTTCTTTGGCCCTTTGTAAATTCTTGAGGACTGTCTTCAGATTTCTTCGAATCAATATCAGTAACGATGTCCTTCATCGGGATAATTTTAGGGTTGATAGCAAAGTTGGCACCCTTGGCTAGTACAGAAGTTTCATCAGATGTAAATAGATGCTTTGATAAGTTCACTGTTGTACAATAGAGATCAGGTACAGGTGTTTGTTTCGTAGGTTTCTTTATTGTGTCAAATTTCTTCTTCTGGCGTTCTGTTCTGTCATCACTGAAACTATAGGGTGATGAGTAAGTAATTTTTGGACCTTATCCTAATGTTCAGGCTGCAATTGATGGGTAGGTACAAAGAAAGCAGAATTCCGTTATTGATGGATAAGTTGTACAATTATATCCAGTGTTTCTGCCATGCAGAAGGGACGTTCTTGCAAGGAACTTCAAATTATCGAATGGAGTGGTAGACGGAAAAGATCCCCGAAAAGGTGGTTTTCAAAGTATGTTGGCTTTCACGGCTGGTTGCTTCGACGCCTTCAACACCGTTTCACATGACACTATGAACCCGGTAAATGAAACCATACTCCATTTACATAAAATCTACCCAAGCGACATTTAACACTAGGCTATACTCTTCTTTCCCACGTTTTTCTCCAATGCCTATTCCTTCCTGTCTCTAATTCCCACTTGTTCAAGGTACTTCACTACTTATTCAAGACAGTTCAAGGTCTTCCACTTTTTACCCCCTTAGCTTCCCATCTTTACCACCTGAACAACACTAGGTTTCTAGTTAGCCTCCCAATTTCTTCTCTGTTCTTCTCCTATACTCTTCCTGGTACTTAATTCTGCGCGTCTTATTATTGATCTGCTCAGTTAGATCTCCTGTTCTCTAACACAAGTGAAACAACTGTGTCAAAACCAGTTGATCCACCATTCCCAGATAGCATTCACCATAGCTATATTGCATTTAATATATCTTTAGGTGACTTTGCCAAAAAGGTAAGTTACGAAGAAGATTTCTTTGACTTAGAAGCCAACTACTACCTAGCAAACATAGATTGGTATTCATTATTTCTTTGGAGAGAAATAAACGAATCTGTTGAAATTTGTATGGGCATCTTGTACAGAGTTTTGTACTTGTTCATACCTATCAAAACATTTAAGACATCAACCTTTCCGGTGTGGTTAGGTGCAGAGCTTTGAGCTCTAGTTATTAGAAAAAAAATTGCACATAAACAATATAAAAGCACAGGTAATCATATGCTTTACAATATCTTTGCTGAATTACGGGATAGTTGTGCGATATTGGAGTCAAAATGTCATACAGAATATATTAAAAGGATTGACGGTAATATGAGAAATAATCCGAGGTCATTTTGGTCATATGTTAATAATGTTAAAAAATCACTTGGTCTCGCACTATGTATGACATACAATGGATCAGAGAGTCAGAACACTGACCAACTCTGTGAACTCTTTGCCTCATACCTTTCCACAATTTACTCGGACAATTGTTCGGGAAACGTAAACTATGGTGATTTTCCAGTATCAATTGATGTCCAAAATTACAGTTTTTCCGTTAGGGACGTTTAGAAAGGTATTAAAAACCTACCTTCAAAATTTACTACCGGTCCAGACAGTATACCGTCATTTTTTCTGAAGAACTGCATTTGTACAGTAACACCACCTATTACAATAATTTTTAACTTATCCCTAAACACACGTCAATTTCCCGATTTCTGGAAGCTTAGCCATCTTAAACCAATTTATAAAACTGGCCCTAAAACAGAAGTCAAAAACTACTGGGCAGTCTGCAATCAATCCGAGATCCCTAAACTTTTGGACAAGCTTGTATGCCAACGGTTCTTATGGGATGTCAATCAAATAATCAACGTAGAACAATTTGGATTCGTCAAGGGAAGGTTGACTGAAACCAATCTAGTGTTATATCAAAATTTTATATTGAGTCAAGTGGAAAAGGGAAGACAGGTTGAGTCTGTCTATACTGACCTTTCGAAGGCATTTCACAGGGTTGACCAAGATCTCCTCATCCTAAGACTGAAAGCCATGGGTTTTAGGGATCTGCTGCTATCTTGGTTTAAAACCTTTATTACAGGCAGATCTCACATGCTGAAGATTGGTAGTTCAGTCTCAAGAGAAATACTTGCCCTGCCTGGAGTACCACAAGGGTCCCATTGTGGCCCTATCTTTTTCAGTCTCTTTATGGTTGACCTTAAAACCTGTCAACCAAATAAGAGCCCTTTCCTGATGTTCGCCAATGACGTCAAGTTGTTCAGATGGGTTGATACCTTAGAAGATGCTTTACTTCTTCAAGAAGATATAAATCACTTTTTTATTGGTGCAAGGTTAATAAAATGGACTTAACATAAAAAATGTTGCCAAATATCATTTGGTAGACGACTAAACCCCATCACCTTTCAATTCCAAATAGAAAACAATCATCTTAATGATTCTTCAGAAATCAAGGATCTAGGAATTACCTTTGATCGTAAGCTATTTTTTAGATCTCATATAGAAGATGTAACATCCCGCGCCCTAAAAATTCTGGGCTGCATTCATAGGTCCTTCTCGGAATTTTCTATAGCTACATTTAAAGTGTTGTACTGCACTTTAGTAAGATCAATTTTAGAATATGGCTACGTGGTCTGGTCACCATCATATCGGGCACATGTCGATCTTTTGGAGCAGGAGCAAAACAAATTTCTATGTATTACTGCATATAAAATGGACTTCTTAGAGATGATTACTAATTTGATATTTTTGGAATCTCTTTTTAGAAATTTAAATGTGATATTAAAAAGCTTTTTTAACTTTGAGAAGATAATTGTGATGCTTGGTTTGTAATCTATATATAAATAGGCAAAGACAAAACGATTAGGTACCATTTTCTCCACTGTCTCTCAACCGATTTTCTTCATTTTTGTTTTGTTTAGTAGCTACTGACGACCTTCAGTGCAGAATGCTAATATTAATTTATAATATTGGTTCATTCATTAAATAAAATATAATAAAAATTCATTATTTACGTTGTTGTTATTGTTTAGTGATAAAGTAATCGTTGTATATTATAATTATACAGATATTATTCCAGATATGTTCAAATTCATTTTTTTCGTGGGTGGCACATAAGCAGTTGCATATATAGGGTGTTTAAAATATAGAGTAGAGTGCAATTATAACTAATAAAATAATTATATAGGAAAGCCCATTAGCGGTTGAATTTATAGGGTTCTTGGAATAGAAGGTGCAGTAGAATTACAGTTATACAGGGTGGTGTAAAAAATATTATACAGAGATGTATATACGGAGTGGCGGAAATGGAAAAGCAATATTTCGTAATCCATAAGCTGTTGTATATATAGGGAAGATGAAATATAGGGTGAGAGGAATTATAGGTGATGATAAAAAATGTTAGAAAAGGAAATGATTTATACAGTAGCCCACGTAGAGTTCCATTTATATGATGATTGAAATATAGGTCGGTGTAGAATTATAGTTACAGAAGAAATTTCATAAACCAAAAAGTGTAAATACGGTGGCTCATAGGCAGTGGCATATACAGAATGGTTTACCGGGTGGTTCAAAAATGTTAAAAGATATTAAGCGTGGTCCATGAGCAGTTACATATACAGGGTGGTGGAAATATATAATGAGATGAAATTATTATAATGCAGATTTTAATAAATGTTAGAGAATTGAGTGCAATTAAAGCTATTCAGGGGGTTTAGAAAAAATAAATATGTAGGTTAGCCGATTAGCGGTTGAATTGTTGTCATATTAAATTAAGAATTACGAATTTGAACACAAATCAAGTCCTATGAATTATATCTGAAAAAAATGAATTTCGTTACTTATTTGTAGGAGCGAGATGTAAGACCGATATCTAGGATTTTCGAAGAAACTATCACACAGAGGTTCAGGATCTGGATCCGTTCGGTATAATTGCTGTTCTCCCTAAAGTCCTAGGATAGAATGTCACGATAAAATTTTCAGGTTACTTAACCTGCCAGAGATATTGACACAATTGTTCGAATTTCGACCACTGGGCGACAGCTAGTTTAATTTAGTGTCCTTGCGTGTTTTGTTGTAATATTTCTTGTATTTTTTATATATATGTATGTACTTTGTAAAAAGGGGTTTAACCGTAGAAAATAAATAAATATTGTTTGCTACACCCTTAATTTTGTTTCTCGTGTTATTTTTGTGGCTTTTAAAACCTCCTAAAAGATATCTGCGGCCTTGCTTCCTCTCGATATTCGTTTTCATATTTTTACTTTCGCTTCAAATAGTTTGAACTACTTCCTCCTTGGATCTCGCCATTAGCACAATGTCTTCGGCTTAAGCTAAGCATTGGTTTGTGGTGCCATATACGAGGGCTGCCTTTTATATTTCGGGATTGGACAACCTTAGTGTGTAAAGTTTGACATTTTTGAGGTTATACGTACTCAGAACGTTTTGACATACAAGCGCTATGTGTTGTTTACAGTAACTTAAAGGATTCATCTCGGCCAAAAAATGGAATTAAATCGTGAACATTTTCGTGCGATTATTTTTTACAACTTTCGACGTGGATTAAGTCAGCAAGAGTGCATGGATGAACTTAAGTTAATTTTTGGCGATGAAACTCCATCAAGGACCACTGCTTATCGATGGTATGGTGAATTCAATCGAGGTCGTAGTTCACTCCAAGACGAATTTCGTGACGTCCAAAAACAGTTGTTGTTCCGGAAACCATTGATGCTGTGCGTGAACTGATATGGCAAGATCGTCATGTGACCTATCGTGAGATTGAGTCAACCTTACACATTAGTGGGACCAGCATACATTTAATATTGCATAAACATTTGAATGACAAAAAAATTTGTTCGCGTTGAATCCCACACAATTTGCCAATCGTTCAGAAAAAGGCTCGTGTCGATTGGTCGAAAGAAAAGCTCACAAAATACGATCGCGGTGCTTCAAAACCCGTTTATGACATAGTGACAGGTGATGAATCGTGGATTTACGCGTATGAGCCCGAAAGTAAACAGCACTCGACTGTATCGATTTAATGAGTCATCCGCCGTATAGTCCTTACTTGTCACCAAATGACTTCTTTTTTCCCGTACGTAAAAAACAAACTGAGAGGTCAACGTTTTTCGACACCTGAAGAAGCGATGGCTGCGTTCAGAATGCATGTTTTGGAGATACCTCAATCAGAGTGAAAAAAGTTTTTCGACAATTGGTTCAAACGCATGCAATAGTGTATAGATCTTCATGGGGAATATTTTGAAAAACAATAAAACGATTTTCGATGATTAATATTTGTTTTTGTTCTCTAATCCCGAAATATAAAAGGCAGCCCTCGTATCAATTCATCAGAATTGATGCCACTTTGCCTAAGAATCACTTGTTGTACTGGGATCCATTCTGCATTGCAATTTCCTCGGACAGTGTCTCATGGATAAGAGTTTTATTTTCTGTTTCTCTAGTCGTCATCTCTATCAGACTTCAGAGGTTCTTGCGCTTATGCATCATACTGTATGTAAAATCTTCAGATCAAAAGTGAACTCACGCAACAATCCTGCACGATAGATAAAATTCACTCGTCTTCCGCAGTTCTAACGGCGCAATAAAACCAGTTTACGGTGGCTTCGGTAGGGAAACTAATTGATTAAATGCTCCTGCTTTACAGGTGCATAAAATTCGAAACAATATTCTCTGTCTATTTCCCGTTTAAACGCACAGAGAAATAAATCTAATTGCGGGAACGACAGTAGAATTGTCGTGCATTTAAGTTTCCATTTTCCCGTATTTAAACGTGCGGCCACCGTGTAGCAGTTTGTGCGCGCCATTGCAAGAATACGCTCGCTAACACAGAGACACACACACACGTTTGCTTCAGAATTTAATTCGTGAAACTTTGTGCTTTACTCAAGTGAAGAACCTATTAGAATTAAACGAGCAAGTAAACACTGTACAATTCATTTAAACAAATTTAATTTGTAACTAATTTGTAAATTCTGCTGTGGTTGAGCAGACTAAATTCTAACGTACAGACACGACAATTTAATTGATATTTGAAGTAATTTATCACGTTTTCAGTTCATTAGAATCTCTCCTCATTTTTTAACCGACTTCCAAAAAGGAGGTGGTTATCAATTCGTCGAGTATTTTTTTTGTATGTATGTTACCTGATTTCTTCTCCTGTGGAGAGTATACAAGTATATCCGGACTGGTAAAACTTCAAATTTGGGAAAATATAATGATCTTAAATCTCTAATAAAGTATAGCAGGGCAATATTGAAGAATTTGGGAAATATTATTGAGGTGTTGTAGAAAGCAGTAGATTGAATCTCAGAAATGAGGCCAAATGACAAAAGTCTCATCAACAGAAAAGCATAAAGTAGTCGAATTTAGGCCCTGGGTTTCAATTTGTTCCATAAAAATGTTAGTAAGCACTGGAGAAAGAGGTGATCCCACGCGGTTGTCTGCATAGAGTGGTCTCAAATGAAAAATACGCGTTTGAAGATGTCAGAAGAAACACTGTGTCTTGTGTTTGGAATATTTAAATATGTCTGAAATTGGGACATTGGTGAAAAGAGATACAACATCGAAGCTAACTAGGTTATCATTTTGTGGTATTCTATAAGCGCCTAACATATCCAAGAAGCAAGAACAGTTCTTTACTTACGAGGATGCTTGCTCGGTTAGAGGTTTGAGAGTTTGGCTAGCAACCTGGCTAATTCTTGGGACGTATATTATACCGATCTGACAATGGGTCTAAGAGGAATGTCCGGCTTATGAATCTTGAGTAGTCCGTAAATTTTCCGGAATTTTAGAAGACTTTTCACAAGGAATGAAGATTTTTTTGACGTCAAGAGGGACTTGTGTTTTGAAGTAGTAGGATTATTGTTAATGATTTTGTAGTCTAGAGTGTGAACACAGTCCTTAGTCTTGAGAACAACAGTCGCGTTAACTTTGTCGGCAGGAAGAATAGTTATGTCATCGTTGTCAGGTAGTTGTTTTAATGTATGTCTTTCTTTAGAAGCTAGGTTTGTTTTTAGTGGCTTTGATGTGCGGACGACTCTAGCAATGTCTTGACGAGTACCTTCAGCCTCAATCTCCGTTAGTTCAACTAGTTTTTCTTGTTTCTTTTGTGCCAAGTGTCCAGCTTTATCGCTAGAAATCCGATCAAAATCGTCCCACAGAATTGGAGGAGGGTGAAAAGTATGTAATGACGAATAACAGTGAGAAAATTTCGTTTGGTTTGGTCAAGTTGAATGGATGGAATTTCGTAACCGTGCGAAACATGCTTTTTTAATAATACTGGAAACTGAACGTGAAGAGGTGTGATGGTTTAGTTTGAAAGTGTTTGGAATGTTGTTACAGGTTCTGCAAAATTTAAGGAAAACAAGATCACAAAGAAGTAGAGATTTTCGAATGTGAAGTTTGTTGTATGTTTTAGTGAGTTGGAAGAAATCCTCTCCGTAGAGGCGAATGAAATGTTCTGAGAGACGTCAGTGGTCATTATTATGAACTAGGCTAGGTTCCGGGAGAGAACCGCCTCTGAATTTATTAAATACTCGACGCTTCCACACCTGCTTTGAAGCCATTATCAAAGGACAAAATTGGAAAAGAGTTTCAGAGTCTAGATCGAACTCGGGGTCTCAATCTGCCTACTTCCCAAGAGTCACTAGGTCACTGAATTGAGTGTGGATCTGCTCTTTCTTTCTTTTATTTATAGTTATTGGTCGATTAGGAAGGGATGTCACGTTTCACTATTGTTATTTTGAGTGGAACACCCTGTATATTAATATATTTTCGAATTCCGCTTTAAATTCAAGAGAGACTTTGGGTATGATACCCAAAATTAATCCTTTCTGGTATAATAATTTTTAAGAAACTAAATGACAATTGCTGCTTACGGCTGCATCAAAAATTCTTTGTGACCATTCCCTGCTTAAATAAAAAATATTGCACTGATGTTTGGAGAGAATGATTGATCCTCACAAGCTAGGGTTCCATGATTGAATTACGTTACTGACAAATTAAAAAATATATATTTCACAAGTTTATTATTTTCTCTCATTAGCAGATATCTCAGTCGAAGTCCCTGAAACTGCAATTAAGTCCCTAATTATCAAGTTCCACGTAATTTCCATCAGATATGAAATGTCAACGAGTTTCGGGATTATACACTGGAAACAGTTGGATTGTTTGTAAAATTGTGAGCATTGATATTACATGCCCACGTCAATACACAAACTGTTAATACATAAACCGGAAATCAAACGGTCCTCATTATGGCCTGTTGAGCATTTATCCGACCAACGAGTGATTAGATAAATTGAAAAAAAAAACGGATTAATAGAGGAAATTTACGAAGAACCCCTTTCCTAATTCTATATCTATTTTTTTAGAATTCTCGGACTTCTGTATTTTTCTGTATTATGGGAATAACACAACAATTGGTGGACATTTTTTATATTTCAAATAATCCAAATGTTTCAGGGTCTAAATCAGACCCCATTTTTAGTGACAACTGAATAAAGCCATTAATAATTGAGAGATTCTTAATGAGAAATTTGGCATCTATATATAAATAGGCAAAGACAAAACAATTAGGTACCATTTTCTCCTCTGTCTCTCAACCGATTGTCTTCATTTTTGTTTTGTTTAGTAGCTACTGACGACCTTCAGTGCAGAATGCTAATATTAATTTATAATATTGGTTCATTCATTAAATAAAATATAATAATAATTCATTATTTACGCCCATAATGTCAACGCCAAACAACTGAATGTGCCGCCCCCGCCAGACTCAAAACATTGAGTAATTATATATAGAGAGACCAATGCTGTTATGTACTTCTGGAAGTGGCATGGAAGCGTTGTTATTGTTTAGTGGTAAAGTAATCGTTGTATATTATAATTATACAGGGCGATTCCAGATATGTTAGAAATCATTTTTTCCTGGGTGGCACATAAGCAGTTGCATATAAAGGGTGTTTAAAATATAGAGTAGAGTGCAATTATAACTAATAAAATAATTATATAGGAAAGCCCATTAGCTGTTGAATTTACAGGGTTCTTGGAACAAAAGGTGCAGTAGAATAACAGTTATACCTGGTGGTGCAAAAAATATTATACAGAGAGCCATATACAGGGTGGCGGAAATGGAAATGCAACATTTCGTAACCCATAAGCAGTTGTATATATAGGGAAGGTGAAATATAGGGTGAGAGGAATTATAGATATACAGGATGATGATAAAAAATGTTAGAAAAAGAAATGATTTACAGAGTAGCCCACGAAGAGTTCCATATATATGATGATTGAAATATAAAAACAAACAAACAACAAACAAAAAGAGTAAATACAGTGGCTCATAGGCAGTGTCATATACAAAATTTACCGGGTGGTTCAAAAATGTTAAAAAATATTATGCGTGATCCATGAGCAGTTGCATATACAGGGTAGTGGAAATATATAATGAGATGGAATTATTATAATGAGGATTTTAATAAATGTTAGAGAATTGAGTGCAATTATAGCTGTACAGGGAGGTTAGAAAAAATAAATATGTAGGGTAGCGATTGAATTGTTGTCATATTAAATTAAGAATTACGAATTTGAACACAAATAAAATCTATGAATTATATCTGAAAAAAACTTGAATTCCGTTACTTATTTGTAGAAGCGAGATGTAAGACCGACATCTAGGATTTTCGAGGAAACTATCACACAGAGGTTCCGAATCTGGATCCGTTCCGTGTAATTGCTGTTCTCCCTAAAGTCCTAGGATCGAATGTCAGGATAAAATGTTCATGTTACTTAACCTGCCAGAGATATTGACACAATTGGTCGAATTTCGACCACTGGGAGACAGCTAGTTACAATAATTTGACAATAAATGTTTGACAATAAAACTGATGTAACTAAGAGAAATTATGGCCAAGGTTTCAGCTATATTCACAACTTGCGGACTGTTCAAATTCTCGTTTCTTTATATAATTTTATCTTCATTTATTCGAATAATTATAGCTCTAGAAATATCTCCAATATAAATGCAAATTTCTTAGTTTTGGGATACGTTTTTTGATTTAGTTTTTGATATAATTGATTTCAGTGTATTTTTTGTTTTCAATGTTGTTTTAATATTAAATTTGTTTCTTTCTGAAAGACCCCATACGTATACCATAGTAATGTGGTTATCAAGGGTATTAGTACTGTTTGGAGCAGCTTGGTCTTGAATGTGTTCAATTTTATCTAAATCTTTATAAACGAATTATTTAGGATAATTGTTAGCAGATAGTACTGTTTTATAGATGTTTTTCTGCATTAAATTTAATGATATCAGAACAGTTGGTTTTTGATACATAATATAAGAATAGAATTATGGCCTTTTTATGGTATTTGGATGATTAGAGTTAAAATTGAGATACCTGTAAGTGTGAACATGCCCGGAACTTTGGTCAGAACAGGGCCTCCAGTTACTTTCTCAAAAATGAAACGTATTGGACAAAGTAGTGTTAGTAGGTACTCTTTGGGTATGCATATTTGCTAGCTTGACTTGTTGGTCCCTTTCGAGGTACCATGTACTTAGGCTCGGTAGAAATTATTCCTACTTGTTTTCAATCCTCAGGGCTGATTTTTATGTATGTTGCAAAGGATATGACAGAAATTAATAATCCAAACGGTCAGACACGTCCCATAGGTCGTAACTTTTGCCAGATGCTTTAAAGCTCCCGATAGTATATAGTATAATGTAACTTTACTTATATTCTCAGTCCTGAATTTTATATGTGATACTCAGGGAACTATTTGAATATCTGTTGTATCCAGCCAGACCAGTTTCATTGGTCAAACAAACAAAACAACCATAGGACTTTATACATCTATGGTGAGGCCTCACCTTGAGTATACCTCCAACAGTTGGTCACCAAATTGTTACACCCACAGTAACGAAATTGAAAAAGTTCAAAAACGTTTTCTGCGCTATCTCTATATCAAAAAGAATGGCATATATCCCTTGATGGTATCTTATAGATCAATGTTGGCAACCTTCCATCTCTGTTCTTTGAGTACGAGGAAAAAGACCCATGCTGTTTAGGCTCCCCAAAATTAGACTACTCTCATCTAATCTCTTCTACATTAACAACGGAAGCCCTTCGTCCTTCACTTATCTACTCAGTGTCTGCAATGATATGCTGTCCAATAACATAGTTCCTGACCTATTTAACATCAAATTTGGTCAGCTTACGCGTATATTATTGCTGTGACATTTTCAAATACTTGTGTACTGTTTAACCCTTCACATGTAAGTACCTATTTGGTGTTTGTAAAGAGAATACATAAATAAATGAATAAAACTGACATTTTGCTACAGTTCCATTCACAACGAGGTCGCACAAAAAGTTTGAACGTTTGATACCGTTGTTAATCTTGAGTGTGGTATTATTATCTACCTTAAGTAACTTTCAAACTATCCTCATATTAACTGATTGTTGATCTTTTCGAAGCTCCTGCATCTTAGACATATTCCTCAAGCAAAACAACCTTTACACTCAGTGAACTTATCGACAAAATAAGTTCGCAATGCTGTTGAATAATTCATTGCTTGTAAATTGTTTCAGGAAAAGAATCATAGCGTATATAAACACAGACTATGCAATATATCTCCCTCGTGTTTTATCTAAAGAACAGAGAATCCATTGACCCTGAAGTAAAGTTATTATCAACAAATTAACCTGAAGGGTCCCATTAAATGGGAATTTATTGTGAGTAATTTAACGCCAAAATCGAGCCGGATCCATAATGGGACGGATTACTATAAGATAATAAACCTTAGTGTAGGAGGAGGCAAAAATTCGATATCACAAGATTGTCAATATTTTGAGTTTGGAAAAGAATGGGGATATATTAAAGTTTGTGTTAAATAATAGGATACAATCCTAATAGACCGTCAGCTGGTGACAAATTTTAGTCGACCACTTTCTCGTTTCTGCCTAGAAGGGGGTGTGGCTAAGGAAACACCAACCAATAACAAAAGGACCAGGCACCTTTCTTATGGAAAAATGGACCTCCGTCAAATTGTTTGAAATTTTGGTATGTTGTAGGGGTTAATGTTATGACAAAAAGAGTCAATGGGCTCAAATAGATTTTATAACTAGTTTTCGAGATACAGGGTATTAAATATCGAAAATGCCGCATTTTTATCCGACTTCCAAAAAGGAGGAGGTTATCAATTCGCCGCGTATTTTTTTTTGTATGTATTGTATTGGTGTTCTTGGAATCTGACATTATAAAAGCCATAACTGACCTTGATGGTAACTCTTCCCCAGGTCCTGATGGTATACACCCTCGATTGGTAAAGGGCTGTATAAATGTTTTTGCTCCTTATTTAACAAAATTATTTAACTGGTCTATTTCTATAGGAACTTTTTCAAAGTCCTGGAAAACTAGTTTTGTCACACCCTTATTTAAAAATGGGTACAGATCTGATGTGAATAATTATAGACCTATTACAAAAAAATGTGTTTTTGGCAAGCTTATTGATAAATTAGTATACGATAAAATATCTTCATTTATATTCAAATTTGTTACGCCTATACAACATGGTTTCTATCCTTCCAGGTCCACACAGACGAATCTTTGTACCTACATAGAATATATAAATGATGCAATCAGTAAAAATTGTATTGTGGACTCTATTTATACAGATTTTCAACGAGCATTCGATGTCGTTAATTTCGGTCTCCTTGTTAGGACGCTCTCGGCTTATGGTTTTCATGGACCATTACTACATTGGCTTGAATCTTTTTTAATAAATAGAAGTCAAATTGTTAAGATTAAAAATTTCGTGTCTGAACCCTTTCATGTCACATCAGGAGTCGCTCAAGGCTCCCATCTTGGTCCCCTTCTATTCATACTTTTTTAAATGATTTAAATCTAGAGATCAAAAATTCTCAAATTTCTTTATTTGCTGACGATGCGAAACTATATAAAAGCATTAAGTCAATTCAAGACAGAAGTGATCTGGACTCGCTTCTAAATTGGTGTTCTTTTAACGGTTTTACATGTAACCCAGTAAAATGCTGGTAAAGACTCCACTAATATGTTTACGTATAATTTAAATGGAGCTAATCTTGGGAAGGTAGACGTAATTAAGGATCTCGGGGTATATATCGACTCCAAATTAAAATTTCAATTCCACTTGGATTATGTCGAATCAAAAGCCACTAAACAAGTCAACTTCATCAAGAGATTTTCAAGTAAATTCACTAGGTTTGAAACTTTCAGAATTTTGTACTACGCGTTTATATATCCTATGCAATCTTATTGTTCAGTCATTTTGGAGACCCCATTGGGATTACCAAATTAAATCACTTGAAAGACCTCGTAGATCCTTTCTTCGTTATTCTTCTTTCAAATGTGGCCAGCCTATGCATTTTACAAACCACAACTACTCTAACATTGCACAAATACTTAAATTCCTGCTCTATACTCATCATTGACAAGAAGTGATATTGTTTTTGGTTTTAGAATCATTAACAACAAAATAGATTGAATTGACTTGTTGGGTAGTACAAATTAATTACCTACCAATATAATATATTTTTGAAGTCGGTGCCAAGTGACAATCAAGTTTGATGAAATGGTAGATAAGTACGCAATGAAGGATTTTAGATTAGCTTGGCACCGACTTCAAAAATATTCCATCATTGGAAATCTGATATCAAAAATGCGGCATTTTCGATATTTAACACTCTGTATCTCGAAAACTAGTCATAGAATCTATTTGAGCCCAGGGACTCTTTTTGTCAGAACAGTAACCCCTACAACATACCAAAATTTCAAACAATTTGACGGAAGTCCATTTTTCCATAACAAAGGTGCCTTTGAAAAATGCAACTAAAATTACTACTTCCTGTCCTCCCTGTACGACCGTTGGGAACGTAATTGCCCCAACATGCCGTTTGACATCGACATTTGCCTCATGTTTCTCTAACTATGTTTGTGTTTACTTTCCATATTTGCACGAACTAATCACTGAATTGATGGTGTACGTAGGAAAATTAATTTTCGCTTTTCGAATATTCAATATGGGAAAACGTGTCAGATAAAAGGCTGCTCGGTTAACGGCCGACGCTCGACAGTTTGACGATTCCTCAAATATAACAAACACGATTTTTGATGTTTAATACTTTTATTATTAACGACGAATCCGAAAAGATTATCGCCGATCTATTTTATCAGCAGCATTCGCAATGCCGGATTTGCTTTCGATATTAAAGTTGGCAATTAGATTAAATTAGATGTGTGACATACGGATGATGATCTAATGAGTAATAATAGATATCGTATTTACAATAGAGTTGTCTTTATTTACTTATCCCCCCATAACAGCATTCCCATTTTCACACCAATATTACAAGAGTACCTAAACAACCAAATTACAGAATGATTTAAAAACATTTTTCGAATTGTTTTATTTATTTTTATTTTAGAATATTGAATGGTCGGAATGAGGAAAATATGCAGACAGCCCGAAGAATAAGTAGAATAAATATTTTACGCATAAAATGGAAATTATTAAACCAGACCCCAAACCATAGGAACAACATTACGAATTCCCAAAAACAAATCAATTCAGAAAATCATGGTCTATATAGCATTACCTGATAAAAAGTAGGTCGGTCAAAGTTACAGGAGAATCTTTCCTAGATTAGAAGAGCATAAGCCACCCGTTAGAAATAAATAAAGAATGCCTGCTCTACATTTTAATACCAATTACAAACGATTCACAAAAACGATGTTGACAGCTGCGAACAAATAGCTAACTCAAAAAATTGTAAAATTTTTAAAATTAGAAAAAAAAGGACAAATAACCAAACTACCTTTAACCGAACCAGGAACACACAGAATAAGAATAACGACCCCAACGACTGATAAAGGGGAGGAGAAATTCAACCAATCAGCGCTACAATCTCCGACGGACGGAAATCATAAATTTAGACTCAAGGTAAAGAAAGAAAGGCCAAGAGCACCCCGAAAATGCGTTAAATGCGGAGGTTGTCACGAATCCAGGGGCTGTAGAAGTCCAAAGTGCGCTAACTCCGGAGGACCAGCTCAGCTAACTATAGAAAATGTGAAAAATTTCCAAAGGGAAATGAAAGAAGAATATTGGACAAGAATAGGAACAAGCTGCTACAGAAGTAACAGAAGAAACAAAAACAAATGGCCAGGACGTACTAGCAATGATGGAAGAAGAAAATTTTCCAGTCTTTCATGGGGCTGGCACCTAGATTAAACCAAGTGCATAGATAAGAACATCCCAACAGCACTGAAAATATTGACATGGAACGCTAATGGGCTGAAGAATAAGAAGAACGAACTGGAGTTTTACCAAGAGGAGAACAACATCGACCTAGCAGCAATTCAAGAGCCGTGGCTTAAAGAAGAGGGCACCTTCAGGATACGAAACTGTACAATTCAGAGAGCAGATAGACCAGGAAGGCAGCTAGGAGGAGGAATAATTATCTCTGAAAAAAACTTGAATTTCGTTACTTATTTGCAGAAGCGAGATGTAAGAACGACATCTAGGATTTTCGAGGAAACTATCACAAGGAGGTTCCGAATCTGGATCCGTTCCGTGTAATTGCTGTTCTTTCTAAAGTCCTAGGATAGAATGTCACTATAAAATTTTCAGGTTACTTAACCTGCGAGAGATATTTACCCAATTGGTCGAATTTCGACCACTGGGCGACAGCTAGTTTTATTAAAAGCGTTTCCAACGAGTAAGATTCAACACTTCAACACAAATTAAGAACTATATGCACAAAGCTGCACTACTTTGCGCCTCCAATGTAACCACCCTGTTCGTACGTATTGTTACGAACAAATTTCTTACGAATACGTACGAATAAATTTCGTACGAATTCGCAACCAGTGTAACCGCCGGCTTACTTACGTCAATTGGATTGGCGAATAGAACAATTGTTGTGGAAACCAACCTCATTCCTCTTACAACAATTCGAAGCTCAGAGATTGTGTGACGTAAAATATTTGGTGTACCAACACATCTTCCAAAGACACCCAATGCATATTCAATCGAATAATCATCAGGGGAATCCACGGTCCAGCCCATACTCTCCGTCCCCATGTTATTGATGGGATTGGGAGATACAATGAGAAATTACATAATTTGATCCTGAAAAGCAATATTTTTTTATACAAACATATTTACGAAACTGTCTGAAGATTCGCAATTTTTTGAATATTTTTAAGCAAATTACATATCTACTAATTTTTCACATTTGTAATAGTTTTCAAACACGGATTTGAGTCGCAGTTGTTTGATACCGATTAATTAATTAATAAGCACCTGTTATTGTCTGTATTTATTATTTTGTGTACATTTATCTAACAGTGGGGCATGTCACTTCTTCGAAAATTACCTGAAAATTATGATAATCTTATTTTTAGGGTTCCGTATATACAATATACATACCCTTATAATATCACTTCGGATTTCTGCCTCTGTCACATCACAGCAATTTTTTCCTAAACTACTGAACGGAAGAGGTTGAAATTTGGTATCAATGTATAGTTTGGTGACCCGATCAGGAGTACATATCGTAAATGAAGAAATTTTGATTTTAGGGGTACTTCTGGGGGGAAAAACTAAAAAAATCGACCGTTCCCCCCTGATCTCCGAAACTACTGAGACTAAAATTTTGAATAAAATACAAAATATAGAACGTTGCCTGAACTTTACAGGAAACATAAGGAGAATCCAATAAAATTACTTTTGGGGGGCAAATTATAGAATTAAATGAAAATTTAAAAATAAAAAAAATTTCAAACGCATCATGTAATACATCAAATGAAATGTCACATTCTCAGGAACACAAATATATATTTTTTCATATTTAAAAAAATATAATTAAAAAGATATTAACGAAAATATATCAAAATTTACCCATTCCCCTCCCCTTTTCTCCGAAACTATAAAACGTAAAGTTTTGAAAAAAAATTAGAGGTATAGGCTCTGACCTGAAGTTTACTGGAAAAATATGAAGAAACCTCTACCATTAATTTTGGGGAATTAAATGGAAAATATAAAATTAAAATTGTTTTTAACTCATCATGTTATATATCAAATGAAAGGGCTCATTATGACGAAAACAATAATATTTTTTTTTTCATATTTTTAAAATAAATAAATTACAAGATATTAACAAACATTACCCATTCCCCCCCTTATCGCCGAAACCATAAGCTGTAAAATTTTGAAAAAAATAGAGGTATAGCACCTTACCTGAACTTAACTGGAAAAATAAGGAGAACGAATACAAATTATTTCTTTTAATGCTTTTAAAATAAATTAATTAAAAGATATTAAAAAAATTAAAAAAAAATACCCAAACTATAAGACCTATTTTTTTTTGTTTACAGGAAAAATACGAAGAAATCCCTAATATTAATATTGGGGGCCAAATTATAGAATTAAAGGGAAAATAAAAATATATTTTTTAACGCATCATGCAATACATCAAATGAAAGGGCTCATTATAAGGAATACAAATATATATGTTTCATATTTTTTAAATTAATTGTTTACAAGATATTAACATAAAGATATAAAAAATTCTCATTTCTTCCTTTATTTCCGAAACCATACTATCTAAAATTTTGAAAATATTTAGGGGTCCTGGAGCTCACTTAAAATTTATAAGAAAAAATATTAGAAAACCCCCATAGTAATTTTGGGGACAAATTATACAATTAAATGGAAAAAAAATTCAATTTTCAAACACATCATGTATTTTCATTACGTGAATAACAAATATATCATATTTTTAAATGATTTTTTTAAAAGAAATTAACCAAAATATTAAACATCGACTTAATTCCCACTTTAGAAACTACACTAATTATATTTTGAAAAATATATTTTATTTGTATTTTTAAATAATTTGATCTTCCAATCTACAGAGCCTCAAAACTCAGACTGTAGATTATAAAAGGCTTCCCTGAAAGTTTATAAGTAAAATAAAACTCTAATGTTAATTTTTGTTGGCCATATTAGAAAATTAAATACATATGTATTCCTATAAAAATCAAGCGAATCCTGAAGCAGATAAAAGAAAAAGTCTATGGGTGGAAAATGTGAGTGTATATTTTTTATAAATTTAAACGCTTCCTTTAAAAGATATTAATCTTATGTCTAATGGACTTATTTTTTTGTAAAAATCTTTTTGCTAAAACTTGCAGTATTCTCTCTCACACTTTCAAATTTTGGTTTTGACAAATACCTCCATTTGTATTAGTTCGACAGAAACCACAAACCCAACATTTTTTTGTTTTTTTCTTAAAGTGCATATTTTTAAAGTTATTCATGAAAAACCGTCATTGGCTGGACTATCTATGTTAAACCGCTTCAAAGAACTTTATTTCAAAAAGTTAATTGAAATGAATTAAAATGAAAACCATTACAAACACCCTGTATGATATACTCATATGACATATCCTGTGGTTTTAGATTTATTTAGAAAATTTGACATTTACATTGATTTTTACTTTTGTTTCACATATTTTACTGATTTTCTGAAAAAAAAACGGTATATTTTACTTTATAGAAAAATATACGGAATCAAGCTGAAATATAAATCTCTAGAATACAATTTAAAATATCCAAATTAATTAAGCCATTTTTGAGAGAAATGTGAACTTTTTTTATGGAGGTACGTTAAAAAGACGTTAGATGTCGAATGAATGTTCATTTCAAAGTAAATTTATTCATATGGAAACTATATGCACACAAATAGGTCCACCGAGCAAACCCAGAAACTGAAATGGGAAATTAATATCTCAGTTTGAAAGCCTTTTCCATTACAATGGACAACATGCCGATGCAATCCTCACCACATATAACCGCTCATGTTTATTCCTCCATATAAACCGATTTTGCTATTCTCCTGAGGAATATTAATTATATTAACAACTAACATTGAGTCTTTGTAGTAGAAACCATTTCAAGTTCAAAAAACCTACACCCTGTTGCTTTTCTCACTACTTAACCTTCATATAAGAATTTAAGAGAATTTTTAAACTATTTACTATCTAAGAAACACTTCAGTGATAAAAATACGAAAATATTTTATGATATTACGTTCATTCGACATTTTCCAGGTTTTTGTAAACTACGTTTAGAATAAGTCACCGTCACCTAGATATAAAGCACGGGTTCACATCCCATCTCTGCTTTTTTTTAGTAGAAAAAAAATCCAACACCCTTGTCATTGTTCGCTAAATAACTCATTACTCTACATGAGTATCAAGCCCGTAGTCAGATATATTTTATTTATTTATTAGATACTAGCCGTTACCCCCGGTTTCACCCGCGTACGGAATGTTCAAGCCTTCGAAAAAAAAATAACTTATGAAACATATGGGTTCTCCTATATAAAAAAAATTCTAACTTGTCTGAACCACCCTACTTAACCATAAATCCACCAATCCCGAATATATTTCACCCAAACTGCAAGTACTTATGGGCCACCCTATATAACTATTTTATTCGACATTTTTTTAATCACCTTGAATAACTGTAACTCTACTTCACCCTATATTGCAACCATCCTGTATATGTTGCTGTTTTATAATTTCTGAACACTTGAATATAACTTTTCTCTACCCTATATTTCAGATATGCAACTGCTTATGGTGTACCCTGTATAACAATTATTTCTGATATTTTTTTAACCACCTTTTAAAGTAAAATTTCTTTTTACTCATATATTAATCAACCTTTATATGAGCTTTTTCTAACATTGTGTTACACACTCTGAAACTATAATCTTGCTTCTCCTCATATTACAGATATTCCATATAGTAGAATGCAACTGTTTATGGTCTACTCTATATAACTTTTTTTTTAACTTTTTTATCCATCCTAATGTAAATGATGTGGAACCCTTCGTGAGTCACAAATATAAAAAAACAGTTTTGCACCCTAACACCAAACACCCTATGTAACAATTTTATTCAAAAAATTTTTTAACCGCTTTGTATAACTAACTCTACTTCCATCTATATTAAAATCATGCTGTATACACCGCTGCCAATTTGTCAAACATTACAACTTATTTTTGAACCACCCTACATAACCATAATTTTACTCTACAACATATTTCAACCACCCTGTATGAGCTTCTGCTTAGGGGCAACTAAATATAAAATTTGTTGTTTCAGATATTGCAGATATGCAACAACTCATGTTCGATCCTACAAAAAAAATTATCCAACCTGTTGGACTATAAATCTACTGCACCCGCTATTTCAAACACCTTGTATTTGCAACTATTTATGGCCCACCCAGTATAATATTTTTTCTACCACCCTGTATTACTATAAATCCATCCATGCCAAATATATTTCACCAAAACCGCAACTGCTTGTGGGGCACAGAAAATAACAATTGTGTTCAACATGTTTTTGAATCACCTTGTATTATTACAACTACTGTGTATATGCTACTGCTTATTGGTCAACCAATATAACATTTTTTAAATAATTCTCATAACACTTCTTCACCCTATGTTTCAACTATCCCATCGTTGCAACTTATTATGAACTACGCTATTTCACATTTTTTACTTATATTTTTTCAAGATATATTAAAGTATAATTTCTCTCCAGACTTCATTTAAACCACCCTTCTGTTACAACTTTTTCTAACCTTGTTTGAATGACACTGTATAACTATAACTTTACTGCTGACCATACTTCAGATACTCTATATATGCAAGTGCTATTTAACAAAATTTTTCTAGCATTTTTTACCCACCCTGTATAATTCTAACTGTAAGGCACCCTATATTTCAACAATCTTTTATATGCAACTACTTATTTGCCACCGCCCTATATTTCAAGCAACCGGTAAATGGAACAGCTTGTAGATCATACCATTACTTTAAAATATTTTTAAACCCACCTGTATAGCTGTAATTATACCCCGCTACATATTTCAACCATCCTACATATGTAACTACTTGTGGATATAAAACAAGTTTTTAACCACAACATAAACTATAATTCCACTATATCTTATATTTCAAACACCCTTTATATAACTATCTTATGAATATAATTCAACGATCCTAACTGCTTACCTAGACATTTTTTTAAGTTTTTTTATTCACTGTATAAATATTCTACCCTTTCAAACACTTGGTATATGGAATTGTTTATGACCCACTCGATATAACTTTTTTTGGACAATCCCGTATAACTAATTCCACTCCCCCTTATTTTCACCACATCGTATATATCCAGCTGCTTGTAGGACACCAAATAAAACTTTTTTTAGATTTTTTAAATCCATGTTTTGTGCGTGCGGTGGAACCAATTGAGTAATTGAATTACCCAACATGGTAGAAGTTTTTTCGCTATATCTACCGTTTCTGTCAATTTAGAGAGATAAAATGTCTACCAGATTTTAAGTCAAACTATAGGCTTCGCAACAAAAAAGATTCAGCAAAATCAGTTAAGTAGTTCTTATGTGATGCCCGAACAAACAAACAAACAAATAAACAAACAAACAGACAAACTTACAATTTTATAATAGTATAGATACTAATATCATAGAGGGTTTGTATCTTGATGCAGCAATAATATGCCTCTAAGCAATTTAACGTTAAATAGGCCAGGAACAGACGTTGTTAATGTAGAAAAGATTAGATGGGAGCAATTTTAAACCAGTTGTGGGGACCGTAAAATATTTTTGGCTATTTAGAATATTATATATGAAAATAATAACCTGGGTCTTTCTCCTCGTACTTAAAGAACACAGATGGAAGGTTACTAACATTGCTCTATAAGATACCATCAAAGGATATGTGCCATTCCTTAAGATATAGAGGTAACGTAGGAAACTCTTGCAATTTCATTGCTGTGTGTGTTAGAATTTGGTAACCAGATGTAGGAAGCATCGATGTGTAAAGTGTTATGGTTGTTTGTACATTCAAATATTACTTATGACAAAGGTAAGTACTTTGTATGATTTGATTATCAGATAGTTGAACTGGGTATTGAATTTGAAGTTGCCTTGAAAGACCACTCCCAGATGTTTCTTTCTTTTTAATAAAAATCAAAAATAAGAAAGAACCCAAGATGATACCCCAGAGTACTCCTAACTCGCAATATATTAATGGGAAAAGACAGAACCTATTTTTACCCTTCGGGTTCGTGCGATTAAGTATGAAGCAATACTTCACCTTTCCCCTGAGAACCCGTGGTTCCATAATTTTTGTATCAGGATACCGAAATCCACCTTGTCGTACAGATCTGCACAATCAGTAAATATGATATCAAGCTGTTGTTTTGTTGAGAATAGCCTCCGAGACTTGTTCAGAAAGGATACAAGGGTTGTAACTGTTGACTTATTAGGAACAAAATCATGTTGATACTGTTAAATTTTGCCAGCTATGTGTGCGAGTATGAAGTTAAATATAATTTCTTCAAATATTTTAGCCAGGTTGTTTTGAAAGGGTGTAGATTGTTTAAGTCATACAATGAATATTCTTGTTAATATATTTCCAGTATATAAAACATTGGGTTATGGGTTAGTTTGTGTTCAAATTAATGAAAACAACCATAAAACATTATAATTCACAATACAAGTCAACTAATAAATTTCCTATTATAATTTGACTTTTAATTACAAACCAATCTGATTGAACTCAGTTCAACTAAAAACTTATTACTTTTGTTTCGAAACCATTTCTCAGCCTACAAAGGTTAGGAAATTTCTCGAAATAATAGCTTTATTCGCGGTAACAATTCGTTATCGATTCATTACTGATCGCATGCGCAGTTGCAATAAAACCATTCGCGGTACAGAAATTACTGAACTGACAGTAACAATTCTGTGTTCGCGGTGAACGAAAATTCGATTCATTACTGATTCGTAACCAGATTATCAGTTCTTGAATTAGCTTTATTCGCGGAACACAATTCTGAACCAATTCGTTATCAATTCAGTTCTACTCAAGAGCGCATGCGTGATTCAGAACTAGTAAAACATACTTTTGTACCGCGAATGCCATTGTAACTAATTCTTCTATGCTGTCACATTATATAAATAGGTATTTGTCAATTAAATGAGCCACTCTACATTCGGCTACTGCTATTTATGGTAGAGGTTTGAATATTTTGACACTTTCACGACTAATCCGAAAATGAAACTCAAACTGATGATTATTAAATTGTGGCACAATATGTTCAAAATAATCAATTGTGGTTGGAACACTTACAATTTCCAAAAGTTCTTCCAAATCCCCGTCACTTGAAATTAAGTGGTCCATGTCAACAAATATTCTAAACAATTTTAAAGTCCAAACGTAAACACAGTTAACAATAAATAAATTTCCCGATGTTGGCAACACAAAATAACAATTTACTAAATTTGAGTAAAAATTATTCAAACGCGCATGTCAGAACCAGGAATCCTAGCTATAATTCAAGAACTGATAATCTGGTTACGAATCAATAATGAATCGAATTTTTCTTCACCGCGAACACAGAATTGTTACTGTCAGTTCAGTAATTTCCGTACCGCGAACGGTTTTATTGCAACTGCGCATGCGATCAGTAATGAATCGATAACGAATTGTTACCGCGAATAAAGCTATTATAGCTAGGATTCCTTGTTCTGACATGCGCGCTTGAATAATTTTTATTCAAATTTAGTAAATTGTTATTGTGTGTTGCCTACATCGGGAAATTTACTTATTGTTAACTGTGTTTACGTTTGGACTTGAAAATTGTTTAGAGTTTTTGTTGACATGGACCACTTAATTTCAAGTGACGGGGATTTGGAAGAACTTTTGGAAATTGTGAGTGTTCCAAATACAATTGATTACTTTGAACATATTGTGCCACAATTTAATAATCATCAGTTTGAGTTTCATTTTCGAATTAGTCGTAAAAGGGTCAATATATTCAAACCTTCACCATAAATAGCAGTAGCAGAATGTAGAGTGGCTCATTTAATTGACACATACCTATTTATATAATTTGACAGCATAGAAGAATCAGTTGCTATGGCATTCGCGGTACAAAAGTATCTTTTACTAGTTCTGAATCAGGCATGCGCTCTTGAGTAGAACTGAATTGATAACGAATTGGTTCAGAATTGTGTTCCGCGAATAAATCTATTAATGTCAATTCTCTGTCAAGATGGCAGTGCAATGAATTCTTGTATACAGGGCCTTCCTTTGGAATATCAATTCTTCAGACGTATGCTCCAAATATGCGAACTTAACCAAAGTTGCAATAAACAAGAATGTGGGTACCAGATGATGATAAACCAGTTAAAACTGATAAAATAAAATAAATTCTACTTTATATCGGTTATATCTACATTCCACTTTTCGGCTGTTGTAAAATTAACTGTCAGATGAAATCGATACATGTTTAGTTTATACTTGCGACTTATACTCGTATTTTGACGGAAAATCAACCTACATTTCAATTTCGAATCATATTTTATTAAATAATGCTGTTTTGATCAATTCTACACTGTCGGAACGAATAATAAACGTTACAGATACATTATTTTCCAATCTATTTTTCATAAATAATAGATCATATATTATGGGTAGTTTGATTATACCCAAATCGTAGTGGTGGCATCCTTTTTAGGGACTGTTTCTATCGTTAAATGACCTGAAATAATTATCAAAACGCACAAAATAATTTTACTTTTAAAATACAATTAACATAGCTCTATTTCTTTTAGTTATTGACAAAACCTTTCATCCAATTGTGTTCCGGACACACGTCCATTGCGTTGCAAAACAAATAAATGATTGTTTCTATCATGTCCACACATCTTGTCTACGTGTGTCAAAACAATCGTTCGTGAATTGTTCAATACCAGAATGAATCAATTAATCGGAAAGAACAAAAAATGCAGAATCAAATTATAATTTTTAGCAAGCATTACTTTACAACCTTTAGGTAAGTATAAATCTAATAGTTTTTGTTTTGGGTCAATATAAATTGTATATCAGAGTTTGATAGTGGAACATTGGTTATTACCTCAAAAAATTTGGAGTAACTTTCTAGTACTCTCTTCGAGGTGTCATTCTTTTGTACGCAAGACAATATATATGATATACAGTGATGGGCAAATGTGTGGAACTAAGTAAATCTCTCTGGAATTATTAGAGATATCAAAATGAAATTTGGAAGGTGGATCCTGCTGTAGATTGCCTATTTGTCTCCAAATTTTTTTACAATTTTGAACTTCCTGTTTTACCGGAAGTAATGTCGATTTTAAAATTTGCAATGAAACACCCTATACAGTATTTTAGTTTCTGATGAAACATTTTATTGCGAATACAAAAATATCGGCTTTGATATTGTTTACTTCAATACCTACAGAGACATTAATAGAAAAGTAATTAAGGAAAGGAAAAATCTAATATCCATTAAAGAAATACACAATCATAATTATTAACTAAATCTAAGTGATTTTCAAAATATTGAAACTTAACTAAACTTAATGTATTAGATGTTCAAAGTGAGCACCGTTTACTTCTTGACAATAAGCAAGTCGGTTTTTAAATTCTCTATTAACATTAGCTATTACTTCTAGTGTAATTCTCTGGATGTCTTGAGTTATTCTTGCAGCTAATTCTTGCAAATTCTTTGGTCTATCAACATAAACCTTAGACTTTAAGTAACCCCACAGAAAATAGTGTAGTGGATTAAGGTCGGGACTTCGTGCAGGCCATTCATAAGTACCCATTCTTCCAATCCATCTGTGATGAAATGTCCTATCTAAATGATCTCGAACAATGCGAGCGTAATGGGGTGGTGCTCCATCCTGCTGAAACCAGATATTATTTGGTAATTGTCCATTTACCTCTAATGCCGGAATAACTTGTCTCCAAGAGCTGTAAATACCTATTTCCGTTTAAAGTTTCTTGTAGGAAGAAGGGTCCACGATCCTGTTGTTATAAATGCCGGCCCAAAAATTCAATTTTTGGGGATGTTGTGTATGAGCCTCTTGTATCCAATTAGGATTACTTTGCGACCAGTAGCGGCATATTGGCGACGTCGGTAGTAGATAAGTGAGGATTTTCTTCTAAAAATATAGCTATTTTGAGCTACACCTTCATTACTTACACTTTTTCACCGTTCACTTTTTGGTAAATTGCTAACTGTTCCACTTGTATCGTACCTTCGCAAAGTTTTCGTCACTACTGAACGGGATATTTGTGTATTCGGATGAACAATGTTAAAAAGGTCACAAACTTCTCGATGCGTCCTTTTCCTCTTCCCACACCCAATCATCATTAATATTTCTATTCTTTCTCTTTCACTTAATTCGGCCATTTTACGATCAAATCAAAACAATACAATCTTTTTACGTTCAAATAAAAAAAACTAAAAACTTATTTTGACAACTACTGTCACTTCTGCAATGAATTTCATGGACTACTAAACTTGATTCAGATTTAATTTGCACCCGATTTAAACAAACGCACGTGCATTCGACTATGGAACAAGCAGTTCTGTTGGCTGTGACGGTATAATGCCACCGATTGGCCAATAGAAATACAAATCCTTACCGAGCGGTTTGTTTATATCGGGCGTAAATGAAATCTGAACCGAGTTTAGCTACTATCGAATTTTTCCTTTCCTTAGTTACTTTTCTGTTAATATCTCGGTAGGTATTGAAGTAAATAATATCAAACCCTACATTTTTGTATTCGCAATAAAATGTTTCATCAGAAACTAAAATACTATACAGGGTGTTTCATTGTAAATTTTAAAATCGACATTACTTCCGGTAAAACAGGAAGTTCAAAATTGTAAAAAAATTTGGAAACAAATAGGCAATCTACTGCAGTATCCACCTTCCAAATTTCATTTTGATATTTCTAATAATTCCAGAGATATTTGCTTGGTTCCACACATTTGTCCATCACTGTATATTGTTTCTGGATATCGGTCTTACATCTCGCGTCTACAAACATAACTTTCTACTGTCAGGATATATTTAAAAACATCGGGTTATACATAATTTAGTGTACAGCCCGTTCATTTGTTCTTATTAGTTTATTGTTGTCGAAATTATTTTAGTTTACTTATTGTTTGATAAAGTTAATTATTACTTCCTGAAGCAATAACATGTAGTGTTTACCGGATGTCAGATTTTAGCCGAAACCGAAATCTTAGTGTTCGGCCTTGTCCTTAACCTTTGGTCAAGCCAAAGTAGAAGCCGAAAAACCACTATAATATCGATGCAAACTGCATGAGGATGTTTCATGCTGAACCTCAAGGTGGCGTTATTGCAAACAACGCGTGGGCGTACCCAGTTTTTGGATTAGGGAAGGGCAAATAAAAAAAATTTCCTAGAGATAAAAAATTCGCCAAGAGAGAAGGACAAATCAGAAAAAAAAAATTGCCTAGGTGGGGCAAGTCAGCAAATTCATATGAACCTTTGGAGGCTCACGGCTGTTTTTTCAGGTCCGAAGGGACAGCTGCCCTCCCCTCCCCCTTTCAGTACGCCCATGATATATCGGTAATATGGCAGCTTATTTAAATTATTAATTACAAATTTTAATGATATAACCTATAATTTATTCAATTACATTTGCCTTTCAACAATTCAGCTTTTCTACTGCCTAACTTTAGCTCCGTTTTCTTTAAAAACCTTAGCTGTCCACCTGACCAAAAAAATCTGCCATGAGCCTACAAAACTTCACATAAAGGACCCCTCAGAATCCTCATGGGAAATGGCTTTCGGCCAATTTTTTTCAAATTAAATTATGTGATAACACTTTAAGAATAGATCAAAAGTGCTCCTGGGCACAAAGCTCCAGAGCCAATATTTTAGGATCTACAGCCCTCTAAATTTGACCTGGTCCAGAATCCTTAAGGGAAATGTCTTTCGGCTCAATTTTTTCACATTCAAGTATGTGATAGCTCTTGAAGATTAGATCAAAAGGCCTTATGGGCACCAAGCTCTAGAGCCAATAGTTTAGGATCTACAGCCCTCTAAAGTTGACGTGGTCCAGAATTCTTAAGGGAAATGTCTTTCGGCTCAATTTTTTCACATTCAAGTATTTGATAGCTCTTGAAGATTAGGTCAAAAGTGCTCAAGGGCACCAAGCTCTAGAGCCAATAGTTTAGGATCTACAGCCCTCTAAATTTGACGTGGTCCAGAATCCTTAAGGGAAATGTCTTTCGGCTCAATTTTTTTACATTCAAGTATGTGATAGCTCTTAAGAGTAGATTAAAAGTGTTCATGGGTGCAAAGCTCCAGAGCCAATAGTTTAAGATCTACAGCCCTCTAAAATTAAAGTCATTTCCAATAAGGATTCTGGCAACCACGACAACTTTAGAGGGCTGTAGATCCTAAACTATTGGCTCTGGAGCTTTGTGCCCTCGAGCACCATTGATCTAATTTTCAAGAGCTATCAGATACTTTAATTTGAAAAAATTTGGCCGAAAGCCATTTCCCATAAGGATTCTGCGGGGTCCTTTCTAGGACAATTTTTTTCCTGATTTGCCCTTCCCTAAACCAAAAGCTGGACACGCCCTTGACTGGCAATCTTCGTCTGCTCTTGCTTTTTAATTAATACATCCATTTAGAGTTTACATTTTTAAAGTCACTATAGAACTTAGAGCTTGTACTTTCTGAAGATTGCCTGCCGTGCACAAATGTTGTGGTAAGACTAACGAGAGAGAGCTGCTTCCCAGTGAAACAGCCTGTTACTGTCTCTATTGCCCTCTCTTTCTAACTTTGCAACGAATTTGTGCATTGCAGGCTATCTCTAGAAGGTACGTGCTCTAAGTTGCAGGATATCTCCATAAGGTACATCTTCTCAGATGCAGGCTATCTCCAGAAGGTACATGCTCTAAGTTGAAGGCTATCTCCAGAAGGTGTCTGCTCTAAGTCGCAGCTGTCTCCAGAAGGTACATGCTCTAAGTTGTAAAACTAGAGAGTTCGCTTCCTGTCTAACATGTCTGTGTAATTTGGGTTGCCCGACCTTGCAAGCTAGATAACACTTCTGATAATACAAACATATAAAGCAACATCTAAATTATTTCTAATAATAGATTCTGACAAGGTGTCGTTTTGCTTTTATTCTTTTTTATGTTATGAATGGAACTTCTTCTTCTAATAATTTAACATATTCTAATTATGTGCATTTAACAGATTCGTATTTTATTTTAAAACTAATCGATACAAACGTTTATATGGAACAAAATACACGAAATTTAACAACAACTAAGTCTAGCCATCAATGGCTTAAAGATTTCGAAGAGGAATAAAATTTTTAGAGTTAATTCGGCAGCTGAGTAATACATTCGACTTTTTTTCTGTCAAAAACATGAAGATTTTGTTTGTATGTTTACTTTTATGTTATGCTCTCTAAATTTTGCCTGTATCCATTATTTTATAAGATATTTTACTTGATTATCATAGATAGTCAATTTATAAAATATGTCGATGTGTTTAAACAATTTTCATACGTTATTACGTTTTTTGGTTTGATATAAATTATAACTTACGTCTCTCTAGTAGGTTATGCAACCAAGCATGCAGGTATGAACTTATATTGGTTGCCTATCTAATTTGCTTCTAATGTCATTAAAACTACTGTCTTTCGTTTATTTATTAAAATTAGCGTAATAATTGTCAATTTTAATAAATAAATGAAAATGACCAGTGTTTATTTTATAATATATTTATTACCAACGTGAAAAATAGTCCGTTACTGATTATCATTAAGGGCTGAAAAAAATTATCAAAAGTCAAAATATATTTTAATTAACAGCCTGAAAGTATTTGAGAAATCTCATTTCACAATTAAATTAAATGTTTAATTTTTTACATCTTAATATTTGAATCAAACCTAGGGTTTTAAAAAACAATAACCACTAACAAGTGTTAACCAAATAGTGTAAAAAACTGGTTAATCCCTGTCAATTAAATCTTGGATTTTGTGGTTATGTGGATAGAGTGGGTGCCACCAATTAAGTATCTTGTAACTAATCACTGGGTCTAAAATAATTAATGTACTGTTGATGGAGTCCAGTTTGGATGAGCATTGGATGCCAGATCCAAAACCAAGGAGCATTCGATGGTACCTGAATCCAGCTGATAAATTCATGGAAACTGAAGTCAAGACTTGACCTGCAAAAATGATGATATATAAGTACATTTTTTATTGAGAAGTTGTATAGAATTCCCTATCTTTTTGAGATTTTACAATCAATTGAAAGCAATACAAAATGTTGTTTCTAGTCAACAACCTTCATCAGTAGCGCATTCCTCTACTGTGTATTGCATAAAATCTCACTGACAAAGAAATCACAACACCCATAAGGAGATGTTTAAATTCAATATTGTTTTGGTAAATCACCTTATTGAATCAATGCCAAGACGTGTTGGGAAGTGTATAGATAACCATGGTGGACAAACACATTATTAACAAACTTAATAATAATAAAAAACAACCGCTGCATGGTATGCTTAAAATAGTAGAAGGGTTCTCTAGTGACATCCATATGAAATTTGGCCTAGACAAATGCCGAATTATTAATATAGTTAAAGGCAAAGTACAGCAGGGGCACTTCGAAATGGGAGATGGCACCTCAATTGAATCTATGGGGGAAGGTCATACTTATAAATACCTTGGAATAAAGCAGGCTCAACGTATTGATCACTTGACTATGAAAAAGGACCTAACAGCAGAGTTTTATAGAAGGGTAAGACGACTTTTGAAAACTAAACTTAACAGTAAAAATCTGTTTCAGGCTATTAACACCTATGCGGGTTCAGTGCTCAGTTACTCTTTCGGTATAGTTAATTGGTGCAAAACTGACATTGAACAATTACAACGAAAAATTCGAGTTTTACTAACAAAAACTCAAAATCACCATCCAAAGAGTTCTGTCGAACGTACAACTTTGCCACGGTATGAAGGAGGAAGAGGATTAACAGATCTAAGTAAACTATTAGATCAACAATTTTCTATTTTGCGTAGTCATTTCCAAAAACTCGCAGAATTTTCTGATCTACATAGAGTCATGTCCAGGTTGATGACTCAACACCACTGCGACTGACACAACATGTCCAATTACACCACCAGACCACAGATCAGAAACTGCTCAAATGGAAAGAGAAGCCCCTTCATGGAAGACATATAAATGACGTCAACCAAGATTATGTCGACAGTGTCGCGTCGAACTACTGGTTGATCTCTGGTCATATGTTCCCTGAAACGGAAGGCTTTATATTGGCAATCCAAGATCAAGTAATTCCAACTAAGAACTACATAAAGTACATCGTTAAAGACCATTCTATTAACAACGATAGATGTAGGTACGGTTGCCAAACATCTGAATCTATCCAGCATATCACATGAGGTTGTCAAGCGTTCGCTGCAACTGAATACAAAGAACGACACGATGCTGTGGCAAAAATACTGCACCAGGAACTAGCACTGAAACATGAATTATCACAGTCGGTAAGATTACCATACTATAAATATAGACCAGAATCTGTTTTAGAAAATATCAACTACAAGCTGTACTGGGCCGGGCGATACTGACCGATCGGTCTGTTGCTCACAATAGACCAGATATAGTTTTGGTAGATAAAGTCTCTCGGAAAACAACTTTAATTGACATAGCAATTCCTAACAACAATAATATAAATATCAAGCAGGCTCAGAAAATAACCAAATATAGAGATTTGGAATTTCAAATAAAGACTCAGTGGAACATGAACAGCAGACGAACTGTGCCAATTGTGATGTCAACGACAGGACTAGTCCCAAAACATCTATTAAACAATCTAAAATACCTCGGTCTGGATGAACATCTTTACCAACAAATGCAAAAAGCCGTACTGTTAGGAACAGCCCGGACGGTCAGGAAGTTTATGGGAAACTGCCACGACTCTAACCACGGGCCTGAAAACCTGGCAAGGGCTCCCACAGAGCTAAACCCTTTTGATATCTAGAATACCTGGGGTTTAGTGAATTTTCCCCTAAAAGCACTCATAGCGTGCCTTAGAGGGAGTGTGATGCCATACATTGTATGGTCAAGTCAGGAAAAAAATTATACTTCTTGGCATTTTTTATTAAACTTTTAAATTATTTACTCATTACATATACCTAGCATCTATGTTTTACCAAAACAATATTAAATTTAAATATCACAATATAATTTTCACTAACAATAGAACAGTGTTCTTCACTATTTCTTCACTATTTTTCAATTTTACTTAATTTATTAAAAAAAACTGAAAATTATAACCATGTCTAGTGGTTTAAATATGGTAATGGAATTTGTTAAATTATTTTTAACAAATTTTTGGAAATTCATAGGTGTACAACGCAGGTAGAGTTAAAATTTTGTTATTTCTGAACAAAGCTACTCTGTATTTTAGACCAAACAAGCAACACATTACAAAACAATAAATATTCTTTCAGAATTTGAAGAATTTCTCCAAAATATCACCACATCTTATATTCACAGTTAGAAGAATAAAATATTTTTGCTCTGATAATACTTGTCCTAGAGTGCAATCTTTTTAAGACAAAACAAATAAAAATACATTTGTTAGATAAAAATTGAATATGTCCTTTCCAATTTAGACACGAATCAATGTTTACACAGAGAAACTTAAATAAACTATCTTTTTTGTTGGATTGATTTGTGGTCAGTTTTGAAGAGAATATTGGATTTATATTTTGAGTTGAGTAAAAACTAACATTTAGTGGGTGCAAAAAGCTTATGAAAGCTGGACACAACAAATATTAGATCTATAATATAGAATAAGAATAGAAGATGCCCTAGAACACCAATTCTTTTTTTGTAGAGTGGGAAGCAGAAAGCACAAATATAAAGTATATGAAAAATATTAGTACAATTAAATTTTTGGTTGAGAGTTCAGCGATTATACATATTGCTCAAACTCTTTAAGAAAAAATTATCACGATTATTCCCAGAAAATAGCTGATAATGATGATAAATTTGCAGAACACAAATTTACTAAACCCATATGGGGTTTATACCTTAGATGTAGATACTCACCTATAACTGGTGGCACATGGATGAAATGCTTGCAAGTGATTTGCAAAACACAGCAATGTTCATCAGGATTCGCTGAAACGTCATCGAGGATTTCCAACAAATCCGGTTGTTTGAAATCGCTCCTTCTGGAATGTGGCAGATGAGTATCAATTTTTTCTTGAAGCTTAAAATAGTAATACCAGTAGCCGTTCTTTTTGAAGTACCACATAGAGTCACACAGTCTTTTCCTCAATTTATCGGGGTGTTCTTCTACAATCAAGTACTGTAATGACTGCAGCTTGTTTACAAACGGTGGATACATGTGGTACAAAGCTCGGATCACAGCACTTCTCAGTCCGTATTTTCTTACCAGATTCTCAGGTTGGAGTTCATCGGGTAAACCTGGTGCTGAAGCGTAGTACCTTCTATACATCCGAAACCAAAACTTCGACGTACATACCACTTCGAAGGAGGTTTTGCAAATGCCGGCGAATCTTCCGACGTCTTCCGGTCTGATGTACTCAGCTATTATGTACCAGATATCGATGGGGTAGTCTTTGCCTTCGACGTTTTTCACGTCTTCGCTGGACGATATGGTTTTTCTTCTTCGTCTAGATTCTTGTTTGCGGATGACGTAGGTGACGTTGCCTTCTTCGTCTTTTTCTTCCACGAAATCACCTTCGAATTCGTCAGTTTTTTCGTCCCAACTTTTCTCTTCCTCCTCGAACTTTTTCAGCACCTTGTTTATGTTGTTAGTGGATTTCTTCGGTCGGTTTTTGCAGATTGTGGAATTGGCAAAATCGTTCAATGTTACGTCTGAAATTAAAAACGAAAGAATGAATGAATGCTTATTTATGGACCAGCTATTTACCAATAAACTTAAGATTTAGAAATATAAATTTACAATAAAACAAAAAATGAGAAATATAATTAAATGTATATAAATAATGAATAAAAATATATGCTTTAAAATTAGGGAAATATCACAATAAGTTTTATTTATTTTAGAGTTAAGGTCAATAAAAATGTCTGTTCACATTAGCAAAACCCATTCAATTGTTGTTTAATTCATCCCTATCCTCTGGGATTTTTCCTGATTACTGGAAAACAAGTTATCTAAAACCTTTCCACAAGTCAGGTCCAAAAGATAAAGTTGAGAACTATAGGGCGGTGTGTATCCAGTCAGCACTACCGAAGCTTTTGGATTTTTTGGTAAATATAATTGTAAGAATTTAATGGTTGGCCAGCAGTATGGATTTAGTCAAGGGAAATCAACGACTACAAACCTTGTGTTGTATAATAACTTTATATTAAATTCCTTGGAGTCTGGATCGCAAGTAGACTCGGTGTATGCTGATTTTACGAAAGCATTTGATAGGGTCAACCATGAGAGTCTAATTGCAAAGCTCATGGGTTACGGAATTAGTAACACTTTACTTGACTGGATTGGAAGTTACTTGTCGAATCGGACACAAATGGTTAATTATGGTGGCAGGGTATCGAAATCAATTAAGGTTTAATTTGTTTGTGAATGATCTGGCAACTGTATTTAGGTCGAGTAAATTTCTTATGTAATTTCGAAAAGATTGTTGAGGAGGTCTGATGTCTATTCATAAATGTAACAGATAAGTATTTAAAAAATTGTATATGTAGAACAAAGTGTAGTAAGGCAATTTCGTAAATTGTTACTCTCTGTACAGACAACCAGTAATCCGGGCAATTTTACGAAATGACTATCTACATATACAATCTTATCTGACAGGAAAAAATTTGGAGGAGAGAAAACCCATGAATAGACAAATAAATTTCTTATGTTTGCTGATGACATAAATATTTTTAAGGCAATTAAATGTGTCTCCGATTGTGAATCTTTACAATCTGATCTAGATAATTTGTCTCGTTGGTGTGATATAAATGTCTTAAATTTAAATTTGAAGAAATGTTTTAAAATAACTTTTACTAAAGCTAATTTTCAGTTTTATTACACATACAAACTGAAAAATGCTAGTCTTGTTGAAGTTAATCAGTTGAGGGATTTGGGTGTAATGATGGATAAATAGCTTACATTTAATCTACACATAAACGAAATTACCTCTCAAGCTTATCAAATGTTGGGATTCATTTATAGAAATACTCAGGAGTTTTCGATTGCTACTTTTAAATTATTGTACTGTTCATTAGTACGTTCTGGTCTTGAGTATTGCAGCATGATTTGGTCTCCTCTCTACATGACCTACATCAGTCAGAAAGAGTTCAGAATAAATTTTTGAGGTTCTGTGGTTTTAAAATGGGCTTAGTAGGGGATAATGTGTTGATATTCGTGCACAATTGAATATGAGTTCGCTACAAAATCGTAGGTCACAATATGAATTGCGTTTATTACACAAATTGTGAAATGGTTATATATTGTGTCCTGAACTATTGGAGTTAATTAAATTCAATACAAGCGTTACTAGAACACGTTGCCCTGATTTGTTCTTTACTGATTTTCATCATACCAACTACGGTAAAAACGAAGTTATAACTAGACTTCTTCGTACTGCAAATAACTATCACGTGAGTTTAGAATTTTTTGATTCTTCATGTTCCCCTTTTAAATGTATGGTTAGAAGATTACAATAATAGTTTTATATTGATAATAGCTTTTAAGTAATATTTTGTACCTTGACTATTTCATCATCTGTTCTCAATATTATAATGGTTTTCATTTCTTGTAAACGAGTTTTTAACCCGTTAATAAATAAATAAATAAATCTTGCTTTCACTTGCCAGTTTATTCGCAGTCGCCTAAGAATGTGTTAAGGAAAATTTTTTCTATGGAAAGGGACATCACATAGATAGTGGTCTCTTTGGGTACTTTGGGGAACATTTGTATTTATCATAACTACTGTTTATGATAAATACTCAGGACAATTTACTAGGCCATTTATTATTTTATAAAATGTTCTCATATCAATATAACACCTTCTATCCTGCGGAGATAACAAATTAATTGACTTTAGAGTCTCAACATATATAATTTCTTATTTTGGAATCCCCATCTTTCTCTTTACTCTGTACTCTTTCACTCTGATCTATAGAATGGACCTAATGCGAAAACCATATTTCACACTCATATTCTAGAACTGATCTCATATAGGAGCAGAATAAATTTTGAAGCAAGCTATGTTACTAAAACTCTGTCGAGTTCTGTTAATAAAGCCTAATAATTTTCTAAAATCTAATCTAAAATTACAGTCGCATTTTTTTAGATAAAGCGGATTATTCAAACAAAATTCAAACATTGCTACAAGATCCAGCATATAAACAAATTACTACTGACCCAACAACTTATCTGGAGAAAACAACTAAGGCCAAAATCCAAGCAAGTAGGATCGACAAAAATCTCCAACTGCAACTCATTCCGCGTGAAAAGTCATCGAGATGTCCGAAATTCTATGGGTTGCCAAAAGTACATAAAGAAGGTGCACCTTTGAGGCCAATAGTAAGTTCCATCGGATCCCCAACACAACAGCTAGCCAAATACCTAGCCCAACAACTTCAACCGTTTGCTCAGGGGGCAGACTCATATGTCAAAAATTCGACATTTCATCGAAATACTTAGAAAAACGGTTTTACAACCTGAGTGTCTTCTTGTCAGTTTTGACGTAGTGTCCCTTTTCACCAACATCCCTATCGACGAAGCCTTGGATATCATAATAGAAAAATATAAACCACCTCAACACCTTGTAGACTTAACAAGGCACTGCCTGATGAACACCTATTTTGTTTACGAGAACCAACGATACAAACAAGTGGAAGGAGCTCCTATGTTATAGCGAACCTTTTTAGGGAGAACTTTGAGGAGTTGGCAGTAAGAACAGCAACTCTTAAACCCAGTTTGTGGTTGCGATATGTGGATGATACTTTTGTGATTTGGCCTCATGGGAGGGAACACCTCAACACATTTTTAGACCACCTTAATGGCATCCATCACAAAATAAAATTCACCATGGAGGTTGAAGCCAATAATCAACTGCCATTCCTTGATGCTCTCATAAATAGGAAGGAAGATGGCCAAGGGTTCCTTGGCGTCTTTCCAGTCGAACTACCCAATTGTCAAGACATATTTTGAACACTATTCACTAGCTTTTCTTTACTTTAAAGATTTCATAAACCATTGAGATCTATAAAAGCATATTATAGTATAAGATATATAATTTCAAAACACCTCTATAAAATAAAAGATTTACTCAAGATATTCTGTTTGGGATTGAAAGAATTTATTGAATGCAGATTCCGTATGGAATTTGATATACCTATGTTATAACAAAATCGAGTGCTACAAGGTCGCGAATAACTGCTAGTATCATTATGCAAAGATAATATATGGAAGAAAGATAATGAACTTAAATTTTGGTAGGCACGAACTTTGTTATATCCATGACGAAACCGAAATGAGAAAAAAATACTTATGCATGTCGGTAAAGGTAGTGTCCGCAGAGCAAACTTTGTCAAAATCGGGTAGATATTGTCGGAAAAACGTGCCTCATAAAACCCAAATGGATGAAAAAAAAATCTGAATGAGAATGACATAATTTGGGCATAAAATAAAACTGTGATGATAAGAAAAATTAATATAACTGTGTTTATGTTACACTTGCCTTGTATTTAGTTGCATTGCTTTAGAGTATATTATTTTTTCTTTATTTATTTTATATTTATAATTGAATAAAAATGTTACTTAATAAAATCCGTTCATATTCCACAGATAATTATTTTTTCCCTTTAATTGCAACATATTATATCAGATAATTATTTAGTCATTACAATAGGTATGCACTCATTACTTTATATTTACTTGCCACTACTCAAATTACGATTATGGAATGTTACAAGTAACAAATACTTTGAAATGGGTAGTCAGACTGAGTAATGAATACATACGAGTATTCAAAAAGTCATTAAAGCACTACAAAATAGTGAAGAATATCTTTAACCAAATGATGTTAGAAGGAATATCCCAATTTATGAAAAAACTCTACCAGGTGATCACTAGGACAGTTGTGTTGATGGATATCTTAGCATTAAACAACAGATAAAAAATCAGAAGAAAAGAAAAATTATAGAACATAATCAATATACAAAAAATGGAATTATGAATATATTCAATCAAAAAACCTTATTGAAGATATATATATAGAATCTAAACCTTATTCAAATTTTAGACTTGTAATTGGATTATGCTGGTATTGACTTTATTGTTGGTTATCTTAAGGACTGTCTAGAAATAAGTAAACTATGATAACAATATTTAAACAAAAAATATATGCAGTGCAGTATTATTCACACTTAACTATCCACTGTTAAAGTATGGTGATGTAATTCAGTCATCATTTTCCAACAATATTTATCATAGAAGTTGTAAGGTTTGGAAGTCTTAAGTTCAGGTGGATTTTGTCTTCATATTCACACTTACTCTAGAAAAAAATAATATGAAAAAATGTTATTTTCTGAAATAACATAGTAGAAGATTTCAGTTTCAGAGTAACTGCAACTATTATGGATAATCAAATTGGAAAATAGCCTTTACACAGTTCAAAGATGTTAGAGCTAGATAATAAAGAGGTAATTTTCATTACCAGATTAATGAGATTGATGATTTACTGGTTATTACTATTATAACTCATTATGATACCATTCAACCACTTTGTAAAATATTGATTTGAGATTATTTAACCAAAATTATACAATATAAGAGTACCTAACTAATACAACAGTCAAAAAGTTTTCATTTGAATTCTTTTTGAGACTCTAGGAGTCCTACATATTGCTACTTTCATGTGATTTTCAAGAAATATTAACCAAGAGATCCTGACCTCTGAAGAATCCAGTAAAAGAAATCATGATGATGTCTGTTTACTTTTTTTGTTGAGTAATGCATATAAGTGTGTGATGTAACTTAACATTATTTTAAGGTGTGGTTCTGTTTGATGTTCACAAAGAATTGAACATTATTCAATGACATGAAATCTCGAAAAAAGTGTTAAATAACCTATAACATTTTTAAAATTTGTTATTTACATCTTTACCTCAAGAGCATGATTTATATTTTATTTAATTACATGATTTTTTGTGAAAACAAACAAATCTATGATAATCTTTAATAAATGAATCATTATATTTATTGAGGTAACATATTCAGATTTTTTAATAATAAATCTGTTACAGTGTTACAGTTTATCTATCTACAATAATGAAAATATTGTTTATTTACCAAACATGTTTCCAAGAAAAGACTGTTCAATTGTCAAGAAGTCAACATCTCAAAAGACAATTCTCCAATAAGAAAATTTTTTGCAAAGTATCTTTTAAATTAAATAGTGAAGTTAATGCTTTACTGAAAGATCCTCGAAGTGTGGATTGAAATGAATAAAACCACGAATATTTTGACTGTTTATAAAGTTTCTTTATTGCCATTGATAATAGGATCAGACCTAGATCCCACAATGATTGGAATTTGCCAAAATATACAGAAAAGTGTGGTGTTATTACCTAAAAGTCCATAAATATTAATTAAACCCATATTTGCCTAAAAAGTAATTTGTTAATATAATGATTACGTTGAAAATACATCACAGACTTATGTAAAGAATAATTAGGATTTACTTTTTTTACTTATTTTTGCAATATGGGAAAATACAGAAACACAGTGTCTTACACACAGTCCAACCAAAACATGAGGTTTTACTAGAATATGAATTTTAAATTTTATTTGTAGCTTTAAACTAGATTATTGATGGAACTAGTTGTAAAAAAATAATTAATTTGAAATTAAGACTCAGAAGTACTACTTTATCATAGAATAAATGATAAGAAAACATGTAACAGACAATAGATATATAAGAGTAATATATCACTGTGATTTTTTATGGTAAAACAGGTTTTAGTAAAGAAATTAACATTTAAAATTACGTTGTATTAGTATATAGTCAAGTATGACATTTAAAAAACTAATACCATGCTTCTTTTTTAGTTTAGTTAATATAGACTGTTCGGTAATTTACAGAGCCTAACAGAGTATCAGAAAAAATGCTGATAAATTGAGTTATTCCACAAGCATAAACAAATACTTACCCCCAAAACTTTTAACAGAACGATTTTTCCCAGATTTTTTATGGGACATGTTTTACTTAAACTTAAAATAAGGGTCAAAGAAAAATTTGGGTACATCTTGAATCTAAAAGAAATAAAATACAAAATTGTATTGAATCAACACCAACACTATCAAGAGCCATGATGGATTGACTAAACGTCAAAGTCAATGTCAACAACATCTGTTTTGTTCTTCATCTTCTTGACTCGGACATAAAAACTATTTCGTAACATATTTCACAATCCCTGCTGTAAAACTGAATTCGATTAGCTGAATTAATTAGAAGTGTCGCAATCTAATAGTTATTTCTTGAACGATTTTCTAATGTAATTTAGTTGGAACACGCTTTTTCAATCTGTAAAATAAGTTAATTACTTATGATAATTTCGGAAGCGTTTTCTGTATATAAATCTGTAGAGACTTTAAGCCATAGTATTTATAGGCTTACATGTGGTTAATCAAAATGTGTTTTAATTTAATACCAAGTTTCTGAAATTTCAAACTAAAATACAAAGAAACCACATAACATCTAACACTTAATGATTCGGTTTTTCTAATTGTTCAAAATGTAATTCACTGGATGCCCTATTACATTTATTATGCCTACATGTACTGTAACATTTTGCAGGCAGTCTATTTGGAAAAAAAAATTGCCAGATATTTTGTGCACTTAAACCAAATACCCAGAACGCACTTCAAATTTAAAATAATAGATAAGGATTTATATTTATACAGGTTTGAAATCACCATAATTCATGTGAATCACATACGCTTTTGTGTGACTAGTCGTATGTTCGGTTCTATTTTGAATGTAATAAATATAAAAATGGGTAATTATTAAATAGAAAGGGCGAGAGTCCATCGTTTATGGGGTTTAATACTGGAAAATGAAGTAGCCAGTTAAAAAGCTGCTCATGTTCTTAAACGTGATTAAAGTTTTAGGCCTTTATTGTTTCTTGAAATTAAATTTGGATGAAAATGGCTCGCCCTGTACATTAATTAACTTCCTGGTTTAAAATATGCTCATTATACAGTAGAATAAATTAATTTATATTATTTATATAATGTTCCTTAAAATTGCATAACTTTTTTTCTCAGTGTGACTATGTGGAGGACGTGCCATCTTACAGAAAAGACCTGTACTAGGCGCAACATGTTGTGTCGAATTCTCTTCCGTACCGGCTAAAAACGAGGCTCGTTTGACAAAACTGACAATTGCCTTTTAAAATGGCTGACAAACGATAATTGTGTGTGGAGTCTAATCTGTAAGATGAATTTCGAAGGTGTGTCACAGTGAAAACGCAAGGATAATGCAATTTTTATCGAATACCGTGACTGTGAAAATGTGTAGATGCCCATCTTCGCTTCGGTTCCAGTGTCGTCGCATCAAATTTAGTTAATAAAGTGTCGCCGTCGTATCGAAGGGGTTAGAAACTGATTCTGTGTTGTTAATCGTAATTTTTTAGTGAAGTTGTGTGACCGAACGACAATCACCATGTGGAACATGATGTGCGATGTGATGCCGACGATTTCGGAGGACAGTATCAGTCAGAGGAGTTCGCAATTCTCCAGCGAAGAACCCAATTTCGAACAGTTGATGGTGTCGATGCTGGACGAGAGAGACAAACTGATGGACAGTCTTCGGGAGACTCAGGAACGTTTAGGAGAGACCGAAATCAAACTCCAAGAGGTCGAGAAGGAAAGGGACTCCCTTCAGCGGCAAATAGCTGCCAATCTCCCACAGGTAAGTGACGGCTGAAACTTTAAAGTCAAGCGCCGCATTAGAGCCAGCGAGAGCATTATCGATTCCCGAATGCGCTTATATATACTCGCCATTTTAGCCCAAAACTAATTTTCGTGTCTTTGAATTTTCTTGACGATGAGAAAGCCCTGTGGGTGCTTTCGAAAGATGTGTTTTACGTGGTGGGTTTCGTTAACGATTACGGCGAAAACTCCGCCCTTTTTTGCTTCAGAGAAACGCAGCCGTCAAATTTGGTTACCTTGGTGACCATCAACTCTTCATCACGGACGCAGTTCGGTCAAATTGTGACATTAATCAAATAAAATAGAAAAGTAATTGTTTCAATAATAAACAAATTATCGTTTAAATCTACTTTCATTCAAGCTGTCATTCAAACACGCTTCCTATTTGGGTGAGTGTCCCACTCATTCTTATTGGATGAAATACATTTTTAATTGTTCATGTACACTGTGCTCTAATACGAAAGTTATTCAAAATAGGGAAATGATTTCATTTATCATTAGTTTCACAATATAACGGTTTAAAAACCACTCGATTTTTTTAAATTCCATCTAAACAGTAGCATTTTAAAAATTATAATGTCAGTGTTTTGACAGTTCTCGAGACTTCAGATGATGTTCCATAGGCGTACGAGTGGGTACTAACTTCTAATTGGATTTTTATTTGTGTACCTACTTAGACATGTGAATACTAGTGCAGTGACTGGGGAATTTCCGTGGAAAATTTTTACACCAGTCAATAGAGATTTTTAACACATGGCATAAAATTCAACAGCAAACCGCATAAAGGCGGATTTATATTTGTCTGACGTGTCGTGTCGTGATGCTCTCTGACATCATGGATTGTGTTCAAATTTAAATGTCTAGACCAATCAATAGAGATTTTTTCGTGCAAAAAATACTATCAGGATACTGCCTGTGCCATCACACTAAGAATGATTTGTAGTGAAATTTTGCTACCTTTTCCACTCGCAACTATGGTTTTTTACTTTATTATAAACAATTGAAACAGAAAATTGCGTTTTTTTTTCGTTGCATGTTTATAAAATGAAAAATAATAAACTAATCTCAATTGTGTCAACAGCTGAATTGTAAAGCATGGAAATACTAATGAAATGACCCCAGGATCGATCCGATAAGATCTTTAGTAACAGGGAAAAACAAAAAATACTGGAAAATTTAGCGGTTTTTTTAAATTATCATAACTCCGTCACTATCGAAGTTGTAGAACTGATAGTAATTGATATCTACCTTCTGCGTGACTAAACCAGGCGCTATCGGTTTATTGTTTTTTGAATAATTGCGATCTAAAGTTTTTAGTCCACTATTCTTGCAGTGTGTCTCCATGCGACATGGATCGTCAAATATCAATTCAGAATAGAGATATTGGAAGTAGAGGTATCATTCTACAACGCCTCTATTTTCATTTTTCATTAAATGTCTGTGAAATATACGAAAAATTCGGTGAGCGTATGAATGTGTTCGAGTAGTGGGGGGAACACGGTTGTTGAGGGGAACTGCTAACAATAATTATTAACGATAGTAACTGTCATTCTGACAGATGGTGAAAGCATCTAATCGGTAAAAAAACTTCTATACAGAGTGATTTGTTCGATTTAATTATATCAAATGAAAACTGTTTGTTTATTAATATATTTATATGTAAATGGTTTCTCGGAAACGTTTTTGCTTTAATTTGTGGATTTTGGGTTTACGGAACATCGAAAGAGAGCGGTCATGAAAAAATTCTTACTTGTGAGCATTTTAAATATTAAAACGATCTATGTATGTGCCTCTACTATATATTACTATATGCTTCCCCTCAACAACCGTGTTTCCCCCACTCCTTGGATACATTCATACTCTCGCTCATTTTTTGTCATGTTTGCTAACATTTTTCAGATATTTCACAGACATTTAGTGGAAAATGAGAATAGAGGCTTTGTAGAATGACACCTCTACTTTCAACAACTTTTTTCAAAATTGAAATTTGATTATCTATGACGCATGGGGGTACAATGCAAAAATAGTGAACAGAAAACTTTATTTCACAATCAAAACTGATAAACCGGTAGTGCCTGGTTTTGGCATACATAAAATAGATGTAAATTGCTATCAGTTCCTACAAGCCCAGTTCTACAGCTTCTAAAGTGAGGAAGATACGATTTTAAAAAAATGCCACATTTTTCAGTATTTTTTGTTTTTCCCTGTTACTAATGATCCAATTGGATCGAGCCTGGGCTCAATTCATTGGTATTTTCATGTTTTACAATTGACCTGTTGACACCATTGAGATTAGTTTATTATTTTTTACTTAATAAACATGCTAAGAAAAAAAGTAATTTTCTTGCTTCAATTGTTTATAACCAAGTAAAAAACCATAGAGTGGAAAACATAGCAAAATATCGCTAGGAATCTTTGTTAATGGCACAGTCGGTATCCTGATAGTATTTTTTACACATCAGTTAATTTTTGCTCTATTGATTGGTCTAGTCATGTTCTGACATTTCTCATTTTGAAACAATAAGCTTGCAGTTTTCGTTTGGAAAAGTTTAGGTTAGGTCGCAATGTTTTCCCAAGAATTATCTGATTCCGATTCGGATTATGAAGAAGAGAAACCATTTATAGTACTGGCTACTCTTTTAAAAGGAAGAAAATATATTGTATTCATCCATTGAATAGGAAGAGAGAGAGGTTAATGGTTAATCTGTTTAGAGAACTTGAAAGCGATGCTGAAAAATTTCATCAGTATGTTAGGGCACAGTATGAACGAGTACATTCTTTAATTAAAGAGGATCAGTGTCTTCCAATTTATTGTCCAAATACATACATTTAAAATTCTGTCTATGAAATACGTTAACTTTTAACCTTAAAACCTATTTTCCTATATATTCCTAATCCTAAAGTAAAGTGTAAAGTGAGTGATTTAAAAAAAATCATAACTTGGTTGTATTAACAGCTGGAACCTTAATCTGCCTCCTAGTGATTGCTTATAACCTTGAGATTAATAACATGGAAATCGATATTGTACGTTAAGTAGATCTTGCAGAATTGCAATTTAAATAATTTGCAGAAATATTTTGCAGAACGTATCGTATTAACCACGAAAGTTCGATAGCTATATGCAAAATATATTTTGAAAGTTTATAAAATGCACTTCAATTCGTATATCTTGGATTTTTGTCACAGTGCCGTAAAATGTATTAATACTGCTTTTGAAATTTGGCTTAAACGGTGGACCCTCCGATGTTTTGACCGTTGCGGATCCAGTCAGTGAAAAAGTCATTTAATTACTTAATATCAGTAAACTATATACAGGTAATCATTAAGTTAATAAACCAATGTAAAAATAGACCAATAAGAGCAGGCAATAGTTATGTAAATAAAAACGTAATGAACTGCTGAGAGACAAAAAATAATAATACAATTTACTATAATTTTCATCCCGTGAGCCCACCTGAAGTGCCCGAACCTAGTCGATACTTTGTGGTATCGAACAAATCTTAAAAATTTACTCTTATCTTTCCATCACAACTAACGAACCATATAAACACTATTGAAAGGCGGGTCTGAAATTTGTATAAATAATTTAGCAACAAATAAACTCGAGAGCGTAAAAAACATCAAACAAAGTACTCTAGGACTCGAATTTGATCTTGGCAGCTATTTAGAATCTTTCCATTAGATCTAAGCAATCATGTAAATATTATTAAAAGGCGGAGCGGAAATTTGTTTAAATACTTTAGCAACCCATTAAGCTGAGAGATTAAAAAAGCATCAAACAAAGTACTCTAGGACGTCGAATTTTATCATGACAGTTGTTTAGAATCGTTTCATTAGATCTAAGAAACCATATAAATATTATTAAAAGGCGGTGCCAAAGTTTGTTTAAATAATTTAGCAACAAATAAAGCCGAGAGAGTAAAAAATCATCAACAAAGTACTAAAGCAAAGTACTCTAGGACGTCGAATTTTATTATGAGAGTTGTTTAGAATGTTTTCATTAGATCTAAGGAACCATGTGAATTTGTCGCAATTTTATACACAACTCTGTATACATAATGTTATAGTGTTGCTCTCCATGGTGCGTTCCCCAGGCTGATGAAAAAACGAAAGGTTTTTATAACTAAATTAATTAACCTCGCAAGATCTCGCAAATGCCTGAACAACAGAAATTCCACTCTCATGCCACCGTTAACCGCTTATTGTTCCTGTGATGTCGACATACAGCCACATATATTAATTAATCATCGATTATTGTAGGCGTTCCAAGAATATCGTTTAATCATGGCAGATTAATAGGAAATTTCTTCGGTTATTAAGTTGCAATATGTTATACTAGTTAGAGCGGGGTCGTGTTAAAATTAGCTAGTTTTCGGATAAATGATAAAACACAACTAAATGGTGTTCCAAATAGAGGTTAGTTTTTAAATTTTTAATAAAATACACAAATTATTTGGAGAATGATCAAATCTTTTATTTCAAATGATAGTACAATTGTTTCGGTTTAGTCATGGAAAACAATATCTTGTAAGCGACCACCTGCTGCTGTACGACAAGCTTCTAATCTTTTGCCAAAATTTTCGATAACTTTCTGACATAACTGCGGTTCAATTACTTGAAAACAGTAAATAATGTTCTCCTTTTGTTGTGAATCGTTGGCATAAACCTTTTCTTTCAACTAGCTCCTTAGGAAAAAATCTAGAGGTGTTAGATCGCAAGATCTAGGGGGTCAATTAATGTTTCCTCTTCGAGCTATTATTCGATTACCAAATTTCTGTTTCAAAAGATTGATTGTTTCTGCTGCTGAGTGACATGTTGCACCGTCCTGTTGGAACCATAGATTCTGCACATCGATATGCTCCAATTCATCCCACAAAAACTTAGTAAGCATCGTTTGATATCGATCACCATTCACAGTGACCGCATTTCCATTGTCATCTTCAAAAGTATGGGCCAATCACTCCACAAACCCAAAAATCACACCAAATAGTTACTTTTTGTGGATGCATCGATCTTTCCATTTCTCGTGGATTTGCTTCACCCCAGATTCGACAATTTTGCTTATTAACAAATCCACCCAATTCAAAATTGCTTCATCGCTGAAGATTTGCTGAAAAAATTCACATTTTCAAGTTTCTGTTGAATGGCCCAATTAACAAATTGACGAACCAAAACCAAAGTCTGTTGGCTTTATTTCTTGCGTTATCTGAATGTTTTAAGCCTTTAACTGGAGATCTTTGTGCAAAATTCTGAATCAAGTGGGTTTTGGAATGTTCAATTGCTATGCTGGATTACGAATTGATGTTTTCACTAGCAGTAACAGCTGCAATATTTTCTTCTGAACGTCCACTACGATGATATGTTTTTGACAATTTTTCCAATGGTAACATTTGCCGAACAATTTTCTTTTCCATATTCTGTGCGAAATTTTCTTCCAACTTCTGCACCAAATTTAAAATAATTTTTAATAATAAACACGCGTTGCTTTATTGTATATCTCTCCATTTTTAACAACCGGAATGTCATCTGTCATATGTATAATAACATATGATATTCTAGTACAAAAAATATAGATGGCGGCATGTTTAAAAATTAACGTCAAATTGGAACATCCTTTTTTTATAGTAAGTGAAAGAAGTGTGGAAATGTTCTACCGCCACTTTAGCTTTTCACACAGTAGGTCGTTTTTATAGTTGATTATTGGAACATGACATTTTGAACTTCCAGGCAGGCAACCCAGCAACCCCAACTCTGAAGTTCTAATGTGTGTGAAAGCCCACAATGACATACAGGAGTAAAGATTGATTCTGAAGTTACAAATTTGGCGCAGTCAAAAACTAATTTGAAATTATTAATAGGCATATGTTCGTAGCAAACAGTCATATGTTTTACCTTTACATATACCATATACAAAAGTCAAAGGCTAGATCTAAACAGTGTACTGATTGCTATTCATTGCTGACGTACATGGAATAGTACCTGGAGAAGATAAATGAGAACTACTTAAAAAATGGAAGGAGTTTCCATCCAAAACATAAAATGTACCAAAATTCCATTGCGAAAAGTTGTGAGATTTCATGTACAACCAACTCGTATCGTTATTTTAGTATCTGGCCGAAAGTCCAAACATGCCGATTCGTCATTGCGCACTAGAGTTGAACATTACAACAGCCACTCTTCAGCGTATTTTTGTCGTTCTGTGAGGATAAATTTTCATGAAGATCTTGATTCCCATCCATACAAGATGGCAATTGTGCAGGAACTTTCTGAACGTGACTTCAGTTCTCAGAGAATCACTTTTGAGATTTTTCTGGTAGTCGTTCCTGATGACTCTTAAGTTTTTTTAGGTTTGAAGCCAATTTTCATTTGTGTTTATTCGTTAACAAACAAAACATGCGCGACTGGGCGTACACCAATCCTCGAGAATTGCGTCAAAGGCCTTTACATTCACTTAAAGTAGTGTGCAATTTCCTTAGCTGGAAATATGGGTCCCGGGTCCTTTGAGGAAAATGAAGTCTCAGTGATAGTGCTTTCGGACCAGTATGTAAACACGTTAAATGATTTTTTCCAATGGCTAGATGATTTCGTGTTAGGGACACTTGATTCCAACAAGACGGTGCAATGGTACACACTTCAAGAGCATCAATGGCTGTTTTGAGGGAACACTTAGCCCAGGTCATTTATAAAAATACGTGACAAAATTAATAGTAGAAAAAAAATCGACATCAACTTGTTCTGATGATAAAACATGACTAATTGACATAAACTACAACAATTTTTATCGATGCGTTTTTGTTTTATAACAAATAAACCGCAAAAAACTGAATGGAGTTGGCCGTTACTTGGTGGAAATTAAGACTCATGATGAAGTAATACACAGTATTATTGAATTCTACTTTATTTAGACACACTTGTGACAATTGTTTCGCTACATTGTAGAAGAAGCTACAATTGTCACAAGTGTGTCTAAATAAAGTGGAATTCAATAATACTGTGTATTACTTCATCATGAACAATTTAGTTTTTTACCTTTTACACAAAATCCACCTATGAAACCGTGTTTGCTACTATGGCCAGTGTAACGAGAAATGAAAAACCTACAAAATAAGCTACTATAAGCTCAACTTCGTTAATTGGTTTCTTAGATAATGGAATCTTTTCCCAAAATTCAAAATAAATAAATAAATAATCGCTTATATATTTTTTATTTATAGATAAAACATTTTTATTAACTGAAGCTATAGATCTTCTCATACCCATTTCATTTAGAATACCTAAACTCCATTTAGCCACAAATGATACGAGGGCTGCCTTTTATATTTTGGGATTGGACAACCCTAGTGTTGCAATCTGACAACTGACAGCTCTATCGTAAAGTTTGACATTTTTGAGGTTATACGTACTCAGAACGTTTTGACATACGAGCGCTATGTGTTGTTTACAGTAACTGAAAGGATTCATCTCGGCCAAAAAATGGAATTAAATCGTGAACATTTTCGTGCGATTATTTTTTACAACTTTCGACGTGGATTAAGTCAGCAAGAGTGCATGGAGGAACTTTATTTTTTGGCGATGAAACTCCATCAAGGACCACTGTTTATCGATGGTAATGGTGAATTCAATCGAGGTCGTAGTTCACTCCAAGACGAATTTCGTGAAGGTCGTCCAAAAACAGTTGTTCTTCCGGAAACCATTGATGCTGTGCGCGAACTGATATTGCAAGATCGTCATGTGACCTATCGTGAGATTGAGTCAACCTTACACATTAGTGGGACCAGCATACATTCAATATTGCATAAACATTTGAATGCCAAAAAAAATTGTTCGCGTTGGATCCCACACAATTTGTCAATCATTCAAAAAAGGCTCGTGTCGATTGGTCGAAAGGGAAGCTCAAGAAATATGATCGCGGTGCTTTAAAACACGTTTATGACATAGTGACAGGTGATGAATCGTGGATTTACGCGTATGAGCCCGAAAGTAATCAGCAGTCGACTGTATGGGTGTTTCAAGATGAGCCGAATCCAACAAAAGTTGTTCGCGCACCAAGCACTGGACATGTCGCAACCGTACCACTAGAACATCGCAGAACCGACTTGTCACCAAATGACTTCTTTTTATTCCCGTATGTAAAAAACAAACTGAGAGGTAAACGTTTTTCGACACCTGAAGAAGCGGTTGCTACGTTCAGAGTGCATGTTTTGTAGATACCTCAATCAGAGTGGAAAAAGTGCTTCGACAATTGGTTCAAACGCACGCAAATGTTTATTGATCTTCATGGGGAATATTTTGAAAAACAATAAAGCGATTTTCGATGATTAATATTTGTTTTTGTTCTCTAATCCCGAAATATAAAAGGCAGCCCTCGTAATGATGGAGCAATCATAATATGCAAAATGCGAAGGCTGTTTCAAACGATTTTTCCATTTGTAAATCTTTCAATAAAAGATTAAAACTTATATATCTGAAGGAATTTGGCTTATCATTAATTAATATTTATTAATAAAAAATTTCTTAACTAGAATCTGAATCCAACAACAAGAATTGCGTTGTTAACTAATTAAAGAATACCTTTATTATATTATTATATCAATTTTTTATATTATTTATATCAATTTGTAGCAGCGTTTCATTTTTGTATAATAATAAAATATAAAATGTACCGAAAATATAAACAAGGAATAGTAGGTTCCTTTAAATGTGTCTGTTTAAAATTAAAATTTGCATTAAGATTATTTATTACAACGATATAGTTACACAGGTACCACCCCTTAGCAATTTTCGAATGGATTCGCCCAGAAAAATTATAGGAAATGTTTAAATATTTTAGTACTATTATTTATTATTACTTCAAATTTTGAGTGAGATGAGGGATTTGGAGAACAACTTTTTTACTTTCCATCGGTGGTTTATTTATAATGATAAGAGTGATCTGGTGAAGTAATATGGCCTTTCAATAAATATGTCTTCCACAGGTTACTAAAATTTGGCAAAAATTACCGGGGCTACAGTATTTATTTTTAAAACATGAATTGGGTATGAGAAGATCTATAGCTTCAGTTAATAAGAATGTTTTAGCTATAAAATAAAAAATATCTGAGGAATTATTTATTTTTTGGGAATTTCGGGTAAAGATTCCATTATCTAAGAAACTAAATAACGAAATTGAGCATATAGTAGCTCATTTTGTAGGTTTCTCACTTCTCTTCAACACCCATAGTAGTAAACACGTTTTCATAGGTGGATTTTGTGTAAAAGACAAAAAACTAAACTGTTACCGATTTTTTGTTTTTTTTTTGTTATAAAACAAAAACGCATCGATAAAAAATGTTGAATTTTATGTCAATTAGTCATGCTTTATCGCTTTAGCATTAAAACACATTGATGTTGTTTCTGTTCTACTATTAATTTTGTCACCAAAAGGTCCGTAAATGACCTGAGCTAACTTCCAACAGTGCCTCATATCAATTAAGGGCGATTTTGCGTGGCCGGCCCGTTCTCTCGACTTGTTCCCATGTGATTTTTTTTATGGTTTTTTTGGAATCCCGTATTTATGTCAACCGACCAAGAACCCTACAAAGGCGCAATTAGACGCTGTATTAATCAAATACCGCCTCATCTGTACAATAATATTTACTAAATATTTTGTGTCATACACAATTTCTAAATGTATACATTATAAACCAATGAATATTTCAATTTTTTAAAATCTCTTGCTCATATTCAAACACCCTTTATTTCGCGTACCCTCGTAAATTTCATGAAATACGAACATCGATTAAGTTTCTCGAGCCTCGTCCGAACTTTCGGCTCTCGAATTCCGATTTTCGTTTGAAAGCTGAAAAAGAACGTACTCCCGATTAAAGGGAACGAGAAACGTTGTTCCTCCTGTTCGACGACCTACGTAGAGAGTGCCAGAGAGAGCGTTTGGCGTCGTCGGTTCAAAGGCATTCGAACAATAGACCGGGGACTCTGGCAGAGATCAAAGCAAATAACAAACGAAGCAGACCAATTAGAGATAGCAGTAGCCATAATAGTTTATTTGAACTCTGAAATAGTCTCCCAAGAGTTTGCTGTATGTATTCGTCGTGATGTTGAGGACGAAGTTCGTTATTTACTCTATCAATGAAGTTGTGAGTAAAAATTATTGAAATATATTGGAGGCGCCACTCAATTGACTGCTGTGAGGGTCGTGAAAGTTCGGGGTGATCCAGACTGGAGGCAACTCCATGTAAACAAAAATCAAATGCTGAATGTATGTAGACCCATTGCAGAACAGCTGTATCTATTTTTTTCTTTTTTATTGTTGTTGCATTTCATTACGATAGCGATCTATTTTCATATGTGTAAGTGTGGGTCTCCATTTAGAGGCTTTTGCTTCAATTGTACGGGAAAGTCATTTTATACGTAGAATCTGAATTAGGGTTTTGAATTGGGCTATTACGAGGGCTGCCTTTTATATTTCGGGATTAGAGAACAAAAACAAATATTAATCATCGAAAATCGCTTTATTGTTTTTCAAAATATTTCCCATGAACCAATTGTTGAAGCACTTTTTCTACTCTGATTGAGGTATCTCCAAAACATGCATTCTGAACGCAGCAACCGCTTCTTCAGGTGTCGAAAAACGTTGACCTCTCAGTTCGTTTTTTACGCACGGGAATAAAAAGAAGTCATTTGGTGACAAGTCAGGACTATACGGCGGATGATTCATCAAATCGATGTTTTGAGTGGTCAAAAATGCAGTTGTTTGAGCCGATGTGTGAAAGCTCACATTGTCGTGGTGAAGAGTGATCCGTCTTCGGCGGTTGGTTTTCCAACTGGCAAACAAATGGTTGTGTACCACTCAGAATTGACTGTTCTGCGTTGTTCTAGTGGTACGGTTGGTACATGTCCAGTTTTTCCGAAAAAACAGGCGATCATTTGCTTGGAAGTGCTTCGTGCGCGAACAACTTTTGTTGGATTCGGCTCATCTTGAAACACCCATACAGTCGACTGCTGTTTACTTTCGGGCTCATACGCGTAAATCCAAGATTCATCACCTGTCACTATATCATAAACGTGTTTTGAAGCACCGCGATCGTATTTTGTGAGCTTTTCTTTCGACCAATCGACACGAGCCTTTTTTTGAACGATTGACAAATTGTGTGGGATCCAACGCCAACAAATTTTTTTGACATTAAATGTATATGCAATATTGAATGTATGCTGGTCCCACTAATGTGTAAGGTTGACTCAATCTCACGATAGGTCACATGACGATCTTGCAATATCAGTTCGCGCACAGAATCAATGGTTTCTGGAACAACAACTGTTTTTGGACAACCTTCATTAAATTCGTGTTGGAGTGAACTACGACCTCGATTGAATTCACCATACCATCGATAAACAGTGGTCCTTGATGGAGTTTCCTCGCCAAAAATTAAATTAAGTTCATCCATGCACCCTTGCTGACTTAATCCACGTCGAAAGTTGTAAAAAATAATCGCACGAAAATGTTCACGATTTAGTTCCATTTTTTGGCCGAGATGAATCCTTTAAGTTACTGTAAACAACACATAGCGCTCGTATGTCAAAACGTTCTGAGTACGTATAACCTCAAAAATGTCAAACTTTACGATAGAGCTGTCAGTTGTCAGATTGCAACATTAGGGTTGTCCAATCCCGAAATATAAAAGGCAGCCCTCGTACGCAAAGATAAAAAGTCGTGAATATTGCCTTCTTTCATTTGTTCATCAAAACGAAAATAATTAAAATTAAAAAAAAATACGGGTTAATAGCAAACCGAACTAAAAACCAGAAAATAATTATTAATTATGAACAGTTTATATTACAGCAGTAGAAAGTAAAAATGCGTGGGGTGCTTGAAATATTAAATTTTACAATTATCCTATGGGCAACTATTTATAAGAGGAGAGTTATGCAAATATAGTGAAATGCACCCCACGCTTTTTACTTTCTACTGCTGTAATATAAACTGGTATAGCCAAAATAGCGCCATTTTTTTGGGCACATAATCTCAAATATTCTGACTTTATAGGGCATTCTGAGCTCGAATTCGGAATTTTTCTCCAAAAATTCACCAGTCACCGACTACTATTGATTTTTCTAAATAACTGTCAAATCCGAGAAAGGTTCTTATGAAAAGAAATAATTTGGTCAAGTGCGAGTTGGACCCGAATACTAAGAGTTCCGTACCACCTTTAAGATTCTAATATTCCAGTTTCAGACAAACAGGGAATGAGTGCATTATCTTATATTTACCCTAATATCTTTTAAAGGAAGCGTTTTAAAGTTATAAAGAATATACACTTTCATTTTCCACACATAGAGCCTTTTTATTTTATCTGCTTCAGGATTCGCTTGATTTTTATCAGAATACGTATGTATTTAATTTTCTAATTTGGCCCCCAAAAATTAACATTAGAGTTTTATTTTACTAATAAAGTTTCAGGGAAGCCTTTTATAATCTACTGTCTGAATTTTGAGGCTCTGTAGATTGGAAGATATAGGGCATAATATAGGTCAAATTTTAAATTATAAATTATTAAATCTGTTATTCACATTGTTTAAAAATACAAATAAAATATATTTTTCAAAATTTAAATAGTGTAGTTTCTAAAGTGGGAATTAAGTCGATGTTTAATATTTTTGTTAATATCTTTTAAACAAATGATTTAAAAATATGATATATTTGTAATTCACATAATGAGCCTTTTATCTGATATGATGCGTTTAAAAATTGAATTTTTATTTTCAATTTAATTGTATAATTTGTCCCTAAAATTACTATGGGGGTTTTCTAATAATTTATCTTATAAATTTCAAGTAGGTCCCAGTACCCCTAATTATTTTCAGAATTTTAGGTAGTATGGTTTCGGAAATAAAGCGAGAAATGAGAATTTTTTATATCTTTATGTTAATATCTTGTAAACAATTAGTTTTAAAAATATGAAAAATATGTATTTGTATGTAAACCCTTTCATTTGATATATTGCATGATGCGGTAAAAATATTTTTTTTATTTTTCTTTTATTTCAATAATTTGGCCCCCAATATTAATATTAGGGATTTCTTCATATTTTTCCTGTAAACAAGCAAAAATAGATCTTATAGTTTGGGGAATAAAGGGGGAATTGGTATTTTTTTAAATATTTTTTTAATATATTTTAAAATATTTATTTAAAAAAATTAAAAAATACATTAGTCTTCGTCATAATGAGCCCTTTGATCTGATATATTACTTGATCCGTTAGAAACAATTATAATTTTTTATTTTCCATTTAATTCTATAATTTGCCCCCCCAAAATGAATATTAAGGGTTTCTCCTTATTTTTTCAGTAAAGTTCAGGTGAGGCGCTATACCTCTATTTTTTTTCAAAATTTCACAGCTTATGGTTTCGGAGATAAGGGGGGGGGAATGGGTAATTTTTTTATATTCTTGTTTATATCTTTTAATTAATTTATTTTTAAAATATGGAAAAAATAAATTTGTTGTCTTCATAATGAGCCTTTTCATTTGATATATAACATGATGCGTTAGAAACAATTTTAATTTAATATTTTCCATTTAATTCTGTAATTTGCCCCCCAAAATGAAAAGTAGAGAAAACTTATTATATTTCAATCAAATATTGATGTATAACATGTCTATAAAAACATGTAATGATTGTGCATAACAAACTTTCAAGATGAACTAAGATCAGTTATTACAGTTTTAATGTACCTGATTATTCTATCTCATTGTTGAATTATCAAGTTGATGAAATAAGAAATACATTTTAAAAACTTTTTTCTTCGTGTATGTCAAGAGTAATATCTAATAACACTACTGATATATGCGTGTAGCGTCATCTAACGGTTAGTAGGTTAACAAGTGGCGCCTGTCTATCGACTAGAATCTAATGTATTTGAACATAATCTTATCTCGCTTAAAAAGATTTATATAGATGGAGCGATAGTATACAGTTTTATTTCCGTTTTTAGCAGTCTTATCGTATGAGAAGAGTAAATACAGTATGATACAAATGTATCCAATAAAGAAGAAAATACTAAAAAAATACAAATGGTCATGAAATATCTTACCGAAGAAATTTTCTATTCGTCCTAGCAACAATTTAATTATTGGAATATTTATTTTTACAGTTAAAACTAATTATTTAAAAAAATACAAAAATATTTAGTAAAATCACAATGAAACTAATAATAAAATGATAACCAGCAAGTTCGTCTGTAACGTCTAGGAGAACTTGGAGAATATGTGCAGTCTCTATTCAGATGAGTTCCTTGAACTTTTCTATAACATTTGTGTGAATTTGAAAAACCTTGCTTGTCAGTTATTCACATGAAAAAGTGTAAGCGTGTCGAATCAGGTCAATTTTGTGGCCATCCGATTGTTCTTCTAAGTTTGCTCTTCGGTTGTCTTCATGAAAAAATGTGAAGGTATCAATTTGTAGATCTTGGTGGGCATTCGATTGTTCCTCTTCTTTCTATCCATCTAGCAATAATCAAAAATAGGCATTTATTATGCTGAAATTACAAATTGCATCTAACTGAAAATAGTTGATTCAGTTGTACAACAGTGAACCCTGAAAAAATTGTAGTTATCTAGAATCACCCAAGTTTTCATCAAAATCAAAGTGGCTCTAGCATACGATTTTTTATGATGATTATCCAGTGTTGATTTTCGCTTGCCCAGATACGGTACGTATGGCAGTTTATATGACTTGTGAGCATCGAAAAAAAGACATTTTTTCCGTTATATCCTTCTATATTAAGTTTGCGCAATAGTGACTTCTACCTCGACAATGCACCTACACACACACACATCCATCTCTGTTGGTCACTTTTTGGCTAAACGTGCCATAGTTCCACGTACCTTACTCCCGTGATTTGGCGCTGTGTGACTTTTCTTAATTCCACCCATTAGAATCTTTATCTTTAGACATAAAGAGACACCGATTTGATAACCATGAAGAATTAAGGAAAAAACCTAGGGGGGGGGGAGCTGTTAGATTGTTTGTAAAAATATTGCAAATAAACTTTTGAAAAATAATTTCGTTTATTGGGACTGTGGCACATAAATGTATCGTATTTGAATCTAACATCAAAGTTTGGAATCGTATTTAAATTTTACAAATTTTATACGGTTAGTGCTACAAATAGTTACATGTTGTGGTGTTTCCCCAGATTTTATGTGGGAGATTTCAAATAAGTCACGGGAACTCGTGTTGGGCGAGTTTGGAGCCTGCGGTTATCGCATTTAACCCAATTTGACTATGCTTGTTACTTATCTCTAGCAATCTTGACACCCATTGGCCCGATACCTTTCTGATCGAGTATTGACGAGTTGGACAACAATCTACCAGCTGCAATTTTATAGACTTGGTTTTGGAGGTGGCTGCAATATGCTTTGAGAAAGTGATAGTTGGTAGTTATGCACGGAACTTTTGGAAGTTTTGTAAGAATGATTACTGACTCAATGACATGTTTTGCCATACGTGGACCACATTGTATATTAAGATATGCAACTGGTATGAGGGAAGAGGAATTGATGAAGGTTCTCGGCTAGAAACAATAAAATTGTCTTATGTTTAAGTGATTGTAGTATCTTGAACAGATAGTATCATATTTTTTAATTTGATTTGGTGATATGGCACTTAATTAAGATAAATAATTGCGCCGTTAAAATACATTTCTGTTGGTTAAAAATCCTTAAATTTTTATATTATGAATGTCCGTATTTTTCGTTCAAAATGTTTTTTTACTCCATTATAAATCTCATACCAGGTTAAACAGGTAACTTAAAGTCCAAATGAAAAATGTCTGCAATATTGTGTAGCTTTTTTGACGTAACAAAAAAAGTTTCTGCCTACTTTTACACCTATATAAATGCAAATGTGATGGATTCTGGAAACTTGTATTGCGTTTTGTTTCGTCATATTGATTTTGAAGGAAAGAAAAATAAAATTTCTGCAACTTGAAATAAAAATCAGCATTACTGTCAAAATTTTAGTTTCTTGTTTTTTGTTACTCAATAACGAAATATGAATACTATTTTTTGCAATGTAATCCAAAATTGATTGTTGTGGATGTTCTTGATTATCCTGTCAGTTCCTTTGTATTCTTTGATGATTCTAATGATTTATCTACAATTTTTTAGAAATAGTTTGAAATATTAAGCTCGTATTCCCTTTTTTTTAATTGGTAATGCTGTTTGAAAATGTTTCATTTTCGACTGATTAATTGACATTGAAGTTTCCTTTTTGATCTTCAGTCATCTAAATATATGTATAAATATATTTTCCAGTCTGTTACTATTTACTTTTCGATTATCAATGATGTGGAGCAACTGACTAAAGATTTTGCGCTTTCGGTCCTGTTCTAACTTTCAGGAGCCATGATTACCAAGTTCAGCTCGAATTAGAACTCTTATAGATGTTCCTACCATTTCAGATCAAAATCCAAAAATGAAGTATAAGGTTCCAATATTTTGCTGAGAAATCTAATTTGCTCTAGCAATTACGATGCTCATTTGTTTTATAAATACTATCCAATCCATTAGACCAACAGTTTGTTTTCTTTTAAACCAGTGTGCTTTTTGTTTTTTTGTTTTGAATGCATTGCTTTTTGTGGAATCTGTTGTAGATTTTCTAAGCCTTAAATGTGGCAATTTTGCCGATTAATGAAACCATCCAGGTGAAAATGGGCCACATTATTGAAAATGGGCATTATCAATGGAATGATTTGGTTAGCATAACCCTAAAAAAGCAAGACTCATATTTCGTGACAAACAAGTGAAAAAAAGTACGTGATTTAATTTTTGAGGTTCAGACTAGGCAGATCCCTTTATAGAGAACAACATTTGTCTTTGAAAATAACATTAAAAAAGTATTACATATTAGGGTGTTTCAAAAATGCAAACAATACTTTTGGTGTTGAAAAGTTGAAAGTACATAAAAAACGGCACTAATTAGAAATAGATTCACCAAACTTCAGATCTTATAGGAAATTTCACATGAAGGTCTTCGTCAGAGCAACCACTTCAAAAATATTTGCGATTGGTTATTTTTATTCTATGATCTAATTAGAGCGTGAAATTTATAAGATCTCCGAGCAAATTTGTAATCAAAATTCATCTGTCTTTTCAATGAATAGAGGCAAACCTTAATATCAATATTAAGGGCTCTAATTAGTGCCAAAATTTTTCAACTTTTCAACATCAAATGAAAAAAAAATTGTTTGCATTTTTGAAACACCCTATTACATATACTTAAATAGATTACTTAAATAGATACACTATATCCATCTTTTTTCTGGTGAAATTAATATTTATTTCCATTTGTTTTCATCTCTTTTCAATTAATTCTGTCCCATAATTAAAATAACGATAACTACGTTGAGATAATACCCGCTCCTTCGCCAAATTTGATTGTCAAACTTTTTCAGTTTTTTTTTATTTCATTTAAGATACGGTACCGTTCTAGACGAGCGAAAAAATGTGACCAATCTGGATGCATATTCTTTCAAATAAACAAAGTTTTACCCGAATTGGTTCTAAGGTAACAAACTTTAAAAAACACAGCTATAAACCGACAACTTCCTCTTTTTTTGAAGTCGATTACAAATAGCTTTCCTGTATAAGTCATTTGTTCGCTGTATAATCCTCAGATAATTCTGCCTTTAATATTTCAAACGGCAAAACCTGCCTGCCAAAAAATTTGTCACCGCTGATGGGAAAACCCAGCATAATACGAATACATTTCACCGGAATAATCCGGGAACTCGTCCCCAAACTACTGCACCGAATTACGGATTCGCACAATAAAAGATGATAAATAGTTGCCGTCAACAGTGCGAGAGTAGTTTTAATTTTCCGAGGAAGTTCGTTCAGCTAGTCGCAAAACAGTTGAACATCCGCCCCGGCCCCGCGTTATTATTATTATTCTTTCTGTGCACGAATGCGGGCGTTGGGGGGAAACCCACCGCTGCCGACGAACCCGACGACCAAACAAAAACATTAACGAACGAAAATTATATTTCCTTTGCGGACATCCAGGGTTGGTCGCCTTTCCACGGAGCAATTGTCCCGCAATTCCAACCAACAATGGAGAGCGAGAGAGAGATGCTGGGACAGTTCCGGAAACCAATCAAAAGTTATCCCACACAACTTTTAAGCGTTTGCGGTGGTTTCCGAATGAGCGGGGGACGACGGAGAGACATTATTCCGTACGGAGAATCTATAGTGGAAGTTGATTATTTTTCGGGCAAATGAAATTCACCAGTTTTGATCTAGTCAACGTTTGATTTATTACTTTATTAGAAAAACAAAAGTGAAATGAACCTGGGGCTATCCACCGGTAAATTTGAAGTTGTTTATGTAGATTTGCCCTGGGACGAAATGCTTAGGGGCTTTATAGGCGCCTAATAGGTATCCGACATAAATCACAAAAAAAAAAATTACTCCAGATATATACCGTGAACTGTACAGTGTCCCTTTTTTACCCTTGGTCTTCAGCTTTACACTTTGAAGCAGTAAAACCGAGGATTCAGACCGATTTGTAATATAAGGCTGTTTTTTAGAGGTATACGAGGGCTGCCTTTTATATTTCTGACAACTGATAGCTCTATCGTAAAGTTTGACATTTTTGAGGTTATATGTACTCAGAACGTTTTGACATACGAGCGCTATGTGTTGTTTACAGTAACTTAAAGGATTCATCTCGGCCAAAAAATGGAATTAAATCGTGAACATTTTCGTACGATTATTTTTTACAACTTTCGACGTGGATTAAGTCAGCAAGAGGGCATGGATGAACTTAAGTTAATTTTTGGCGATGAAACTCCATCAAGGACCACTGTTTATCGATGGTATGGTGAATTCAATCGAGGTCGTAGTTCACTCCAAGACGAATTTCGTGAAGGTCGTCCAAAAACAGTTGTTGTTCCGGAAACCATTGATGCTGTGCGCGAACTGATATTGCAAGATCGTCATGTGACCTATCGTGAGATTGAGTCAACCTTACACATTAGTGGGACCAGCATACATTCAATATTGAATAAACATTTGAATGTCACAAAAATTTGTTCGCCTTGGATCTCACACAATTTGTCAATCATTCAAAAAAAGGCTCGTGTCGATTGGTCGAAAGAAAAGCTCAAAAAATACGATCGCGGTGCTTCAAAACACGTTTATGACATAGTGACAGGTGATGAATCGTGGATTTACGCGTATGAGCCCAAAAGTAAACAGCAGTCCACTGTATGGGTGTTTCAAGATGAGCCGAATCCAACAAAAGTTGTTCGCGCACGAAGCACGTCCAAGCAAATGATGGCCTGTTTTTTCGGAAAAACTGGACATGTCGCAACCGTACCGCTAGAACAACGCAGAACAGTCAATTCTGAGTGGTACACAACCATTTGTTTGCCAGTTGTCTTCCAAGAAATGAGAAAAACCAACCGCCGAAGACGGATCACTATTCACCACGACAATGCGAGCTCTCACACATCGGCTCAAACAACTGCATTTTTCACCACTCAAAACATCGATTTGATGAGTCATCCGCCGTATAGTCCTGACTTGTCACCAACTTGTTAACAAAATGACTTCTTTTTATTCCCGTACGTAAAAAACAAACTGAGAGGACACCTGAAGAAGCGGTTGCTGCGTTCAGAATGCATGTTTTGGAGATACCTCAATCAGAGTGGAAAAAGTGCTTCAACAATTGGTTCAAATGCATGCAAAAGTGTATAGATCTTCATGGGTATTATTTTGAAAAACAATAAAGCGCTTTTCGATGATTAATATTTGTTTTTGTTCTCTAATCCCGAAATATAAAAGGCAGCTCTCGTAGAACTTAAAGTTGGCAACACTCTTTTAACCGGCGGTCATCTTGTCAGCTGTCAAGTGATTTATGTTTAGTTTGATTCGGCATTTCATCATGAATAGACTGACCCCTGAACAACGCTTCCAAATTGTGCAAATTTATTTTGAAAATCATGGTTCTGTTTGAAATACCCCGCACTACGTCCATTTTACGATATAAATAAACGTCCATCAGAGCAATTAATTCGATTAACTATGCAACATTTTCGCACCACGTTTACTCTAAATGATAAAACGCACCCACAGAGATGTCGTACAGTGCGTACAGAAGAATTCATTGCTGCTGTGGAGCGTAGCGTAAAGGAAAACCCGAATCAGTCTATCCGCCATCGTTCACAGGAATTTGATATGTGTCTATCCACTTTATGGAAGATTTTGCGGAAAGATCTTGGTTTGCGTGCTTACAAAATTCAACTCGTACAAGAATTGAAGCCACACGATCACCTAGCATGGGGTACATTCGGTGAATGGGTCAAAACAAGATTGCCGTTAATCCCAATTTTCATAAGCGAATATTGTTTAGTGTTGAAGCTCACTTTTGATTGAATAAACAAAACTGCCGTGTTTGGAATGATGATAATCCTCAAGTTCATGTCGAGACACCGTTACATCCAGAAAAACTGACTGTTTGGTGTGCGTTATGGGCTGGTAGAATATTTGGTCCGTACTTCTTTAAAAACGATGCTGGCCAGAACGTTACAGTCAATGGTGATCGCTATAGAGCCATGATTACCAACGTTTTCGTTCATCAATTGTACAATCATGATGCACACGAGCTGTGGTTTCAACAAGACGGGGCAACATGTCACACAGCTCTTGCCACAATTGATTTATTGAAAGAAACGTTTGGTAACCGCATAGTTTCACTTTTCGGACCCGTGAATTGGCCTCCAAGATCGTGCGATTCAACGCCGCTTGACTATTTTCTGTGGGGATACGTGAAGTCGCTAGTCTACGCCGATAAGCTCGAAACGATTGACCACTTGGAGGACAACATTCGCCGCGTTATTGTCAATATACGGTCACAAATGTTGGAAAAAGTCATCGAAAATTGGATCCTCCAGATTAGACTACGTCCGAGCCAGCCGTGGCGGTCATATGCTAGAAATCATATTCAAATTATATGCCACAAGATTATCTTTCGAATAAAGTTAATTTTATTCGTTGGTCTTCAAGTTTTTGTTTTGAAGCAATATCACAGGGGATTCACACCATTTACGATATAGTTTCGGAATTTTTTACCGATTAGAAATCTACTGTGGATAAAAAAACTTTAGTTTGCTAAATTTCTGAGCTGCGATTTTAGTTCGTTGGTCTTATATTGTTTCAAACGACAAAACTGAAGGCCAACGATTGTGATTATATCACTCAGCCAAGTTCATATACCTACATAGCGAAGTTTCAGTATTGACTACATGTCTCCACAAAACTAAATACAATTTGTTGATGAAGTATTGTTACGGAAAGTTATAACGTCGGCCGAGGGAGGTCCCTGTATATATACCTACCAAGTGTAACTGTCAGCTTCTATAGAGATCTACATAGTTCCATATTAGCGCCATAGAAGTAAACTCGAAGACTCTGGAATGTAATTTTTTTATATAAATAGATGTTCTGTGAGCCTTGTAGTCAGTCTAATTCATAAGTTCAGTGATAATGAGGAAGATTCACGGAACGTTAACCGCATGGTGGCGCCACTGCATACAAGGGTACAATGGCCGCCATGCATGAGAAGTTTGTATATGTGGCGGCCATTGTACCCTTGTATGCAGTGGCGCCACCATGCGGTTAACGTTCCGTGAATCTTCCTCATAAGTAGTAAAGTTTATGCCCTAAGCAAACGTCAAAGTGAATTGTAAATTGTGTTTTGTGTTGTATTGTATGATCTGTGTTTCAAGAAATTTATTTTGAAGCATGAAGGTTAAGGATTTGTCTTCACCGTTAAATAAAATAGTGTTAATTGGACAACAGGTGTTTAATTGAACCCACGGGATCTGCAGCAGTATTTTTAGAAGATAAGGACAGCACCTAGGGTCACTATCCTCTAACAACGTTTTATTAAAAACTGAAATGACATCATTTCTAGACATTGCATAGTAATGCCGTTTTAGTTTTCGAAGTACAAGGAGCAACAAAAAAAAAAATAAAAGTCCGCCTATCGATTTATAATCAATTACGGAGGCAATTAACAAGTCATTACTCAATGACGAAAATATTAAATGAATACGAATAAATGACTCCCGCGTTCCGATAGCTCTTTTCTCTTTTGATAAATTTTTAATTAAACGTAACGTTTCGGCTATTATGCCGCCTCGTCGATACCGATCGGTCCGCCGGGCAGGCAGCGTCCATCAAAAAGTTCTTCTTCGCTCGATGCCGAGAGAGGGAAATGAGCGTAAGTAAAACGTTAAAAAGAAATCCATTATGAATTAAAATCCGTGTGTTCGGCAAGAGCGGAAGAGGTTCGAGAGAGAGAAAAAGTTCATATTTGGTAAATCGGACGGTATTGGGAGAAAATGTATATTCGAGAAATACCCCTCGGATGTTGGATAGAAATCGGAAACTATTGTTGGTAAAGTACGTTTGCTCAAAATTCGAAGGCTCCGTTCTTATTGATGTGTTCATCAAGTTGATGTTCAGCATCATTTTTCTCTTTATCAGGATATCGGGAATGTAGGAATTTTTTTACTCGTTACTTTTCTTTAAGATTGGTTTGATAAATTTATGCTGTTTAATCCAGTCAGTAGAAGTTTTTAAATAACGTACAACTTAATAGCAAACCACTTAAAATTAATTGGTTTATAAGCTACTAGCGGACCAGCCCCAACTTCGCAAGGAGTATACCAATCAGATTTATTTTGAAAACCTTTTTTCATTTGATATTTTTCGCTTCACATTTTTTGACATTTTAATATTTTTGCCAATTTTAATGGTTTTGGGATTTTGGATAAATTTTTTTACATGTCACGCCAAATCGACGTATTTGACAGATTTATGTTGAAGAATTGTTTTCATTTGATATTACATTTTTTAGACATGTTTTTCTTTTCAATGTATTTGACGTTATTGAAATTTTGACATTTAACATGTGTAGTTTAACATTTTTGACACTTGACATTTTTAGCCAATTGACATTTTTGATATTTGACATATTAGACATTTTTAACGTGCTTTTTTGATATCTGACAATTTTGACGGTTTTTATATTTTCGACATTTTTGAGAATTTTGAATTTTTTTCACACATATCGGCATATTTGACAATTGTCTTGAACAATTATTTTCATTTGTTATTGATTGTATGACAGTTTTAACGTTTTTGTCATTTTTGACATTTAATCAGTTTAGATTTTGACTTTGACATTTTTGACATTTGGCATTTTTGACTTTTAACATTTTTGACATCTGACATTTGACATTTACATGTTTTATATTTGACATTTTTGACATTTGACATTTTTGACATTTGACATTTTTTTTTGACATTTGACATTTTTTAATTTGACATTTTTGACATTTTTGACATGACATAGACATTTTTGACATTTGGCATTTTTGACTTTTATGTTTGACATATTGGACATTTTTGACATCTGACATTTGACATTTACATGTTTTACATTTGACATTTTTGACATTTGACATTTTTGAGACATTTTAGATTTTTGACATTTGACATTTTTGACAGTTGACATTTTTGACAGTTGACATTTTTGACATTTGACATATTTGACATTAGACATTTTTGACATTTGACATTTTAAACATTGACGTTTTTGTCATTTGAAATTTGGCATTTTTGACATTTGACATTGTTGGTATTTGACATTTTTGACGTTTGAGATTTTAAGGTTTGAAATTTTTGTCATTTTGCATTTTTGACTTTTAACATTTTTGACATATTAGACATTTTTTTGTGTTAAGTTTTTAATATTTTGTACTTTGAGAGGTTTGTCTTTTGTAAAACTTTGGTTATTTCATATTTTTTCTGATGCTTGATGTTTTTGGCATGTGTCTATTGAGATTTTTCTCATTTTCGACATTTATTTTCATATTAGGTAATTATATCTTTTTACATGTTAATTTTTCCATGTAATACTTCCTAAATGACGAATCACGTTTTTATTCATTTAAAGAAATGATTCAAGTCATTTAATGCAATTCCAAAGTATTTCTCTTGCCCCTATCATATACGTGAATTTAGGCAAAACGCAAAAATCAACTCAGTTCTTATCATTTAAGGAGAATATATACTGGTACTAACTTTTCGAAATTTTTCAATCCATTGAAAGCAAGACAAAAATCAAACAATAAACATTGTCAAATATTTAAATTTACATCTTGGAATTGTACCTTTTTAATCCGTAGTTTCTTAGCCATTGACAACGGGGTCTGATCTAGACCCCGAAACGTTTGGAGTATACAGCAATTTCCTTTAAAGTGTGGTGTTATTTCCCAATAAACACTTAGACATTGAAAAAGATGCCACAAGTATCATTCAGAAAACAACAAGACAGTATATTGTTTCTAGTCGAGAACCTTCATCAGTTACGCTCCCCTCTACTGATTGAATTGTCGAATAATTATTTATGTATATAGTACATATAACTGAATTTAATATTTTATCTCGAAATGAATACCAACATCCAGGAGTTTCAGGAAAATCTAGCTCACAGAGACTCGAAATCAGAACTCGTACTGTGTGTAACGCCGTTTCTCGTAGGATAGAAATCACACGAAAAAATTCGTAGGTTTACTAAAACCTGCCAAAGAAATTGTGATACTAACTTTTCGAGATTTTTCAATCCTGAAACTCCTGGATATCGGAATTCATTTCCCGATAAAATATTAAATATATACCGGTTTTCACGCCTGTTTCATTTTTTGTTTCTGAGAAATGAATTTTCTTTAATAGTATAAAGAAAGATTCTGGTCCAAAAGATTGATGTATAAACTTAACTAGTCTTTATTTAGAGGTCGAAAGTTTTAGGAGTTTACTGTTCCAAGAGACTTTATCTGCTCAGTCAATTACTAACTGCTTCTAAACTTCGAAGGCATATTAACAGAATTCCATATCTCATAAGCTACTGCTGTAGAGTCACATCTCAATTGGTAGGTACCCTTTATCTCATTTTTTTAAATAGACTAAACGAATGCGAATTTTTCTTCAAAATGACGGTTATTTTTATCTTCAAGATTTTTACTACCCCTATGTAAATATATAATTCTACATTCGCTTCAATAAATTACCTTTTATTCTGGTAGGGTAGATTCGCTTTCGTTTAAAACACACGTCAGAGACATCTGTAGAATGAACGATACGAACACGTTGTTACCTGCTTCTTAATTATCTGATTAATTGGGATGGCACAGGCGGAATCTGACGTTTGTTTAATTTACTCTAATTAACAATAGAAGAGAGAGATTAAAGGACGAAAATGACTAGCTAGCATGCGAAACATGAAAGACTGGAAAGTTTGGAGCTAATTAGTTTTTGTGGGTTGTTTTACATCAACAACATCTTTCTATTTAAATGATCATTTCGTAATATCCATTCTAGAGATTTCTGGAAATATATAAAATGCATATATGTTATGATGATTTATGGATTTTCTATGAATGACGGGATTGTTATAGGAAAGAAGGTTGTTTTGTGGATATTTTTATAAAATATTCTAGAACGCCCCTTTAAGTATAAATACTATAGATTATCTTTACCAATCGAAATAAGAAACATTGCTTTTTTCGAAGTGTATCGGAGTATATAGCATTTAAGATGGTAAAACCATTACACAGATATATTGTACATATGCCAAAACAACGTTGTTGATTACGGGAACAATTTTTTTGGTTTCTAATATATACATTGTTAATAATTTACTTTAGCGCCACCTAGCAAATTAACTGAGCATCACCCCTGTTACTGCCTGTTCCTCATTTTGCTATACTGGGCTACAGGAGATTTGATCCGGATATGACGTCCTTCCAGTGCGTCTCTCCAAGTGGGTGAGTGGCGTTGGACATTGTCACATTTATTGAAGATACGTTTACCAGTTTTTCGTCACGGCCAATGGACACGTTTTTTTTTTGTTGCTCTGCATTCCTGTGTTCGTCATTATGCGCACTTGTTTTCGTGTTTGTTTGTTCTATGTACTGGATTTTTTATATATCCTGGCCTTTTAATCTTTCTTCGTGTTATTGTTCCTCGTGCAAAGTGACAGAAGTTCTGAGGTGTCCTTCCTGTTTTCACTTTCTTCCTTGACCTTTTGTTGTTGTATAAGTGCTCTCCGTATGATGCAATTATAGCCTCTCGATGTCAATGTCTTCTTTTTTTGCTATTAAAATTTGAAAACAATTTGTCTGAGGCTTTTTATCAGTGAGGCTAACAGTGATGGAAGGTGGTGAGATGTTTTGCGTTGAGGTATCGAAAAATGGAATGTATACTGCTCCATTTGACTATATTACCAAAATGTCATTCGTGTATTGTAACCATAGTTGAGGTTTTTGATCTGTGGTGTTATAGGTAGGTAGGTTTGTTTTCCTTAAAAATATGTACTACGACTGCTGACAGGGCGGCACCACTGATGCACCTTCAGTTTATTTATATCGTTTCTCCAGGTTAGTGAAAAGTGAGATATCAGTAAAACTAACTTGGATTATGCTAAGGTGATGTTACTGGATTGAGTTCTTTAGCTAGGAATTTCGCTAATTGACCGAATTGAGCTGTCTCTTAGGGACGTTTGTGTATTTTTGGGGCCATTATATAAGCTTCAGCTATACTCAAGACTTAGATGTTTCTTAGTTTTAATTTCATCCTAGTAAGTTTTTCCATCAATGTTGAAGGATCAGTCTTCATCATACTTGTAGGAGTACTTGATTCTTCATACATTATTCAGCGTTGAGCACTGCGGTAGAGTTTTTCTTACCTATTACATTGTTTTTTTTTGGGTCTCATAGGGAGGTATTTGTGAAGGAGCCATTTCATAATTGAAATCCTTCGTGCCCTTTAAAGATTGGAAACTGAACAGAGTACCTATAGTTGTTTTTATCCTCTTGTAGTTCTTCTTGAAACTAATTAGTGTTTAGATAGTTCCATATTATTCTCAAAATGTTCAATTCATAATGTTATAAAAAGTGCAATGTTTTTTTGGGCTAGAGTAACTAACGACTTAGCTTTTACGTTCAAAGAGTCATGCCTTTTTAATGAAGATATCTTCCTCTTCAAGAATCCTTTTAAAAATCCTTAAGTGGTAATTGTTAATAAGTATATGTATATAGAATACGTTGTTTCATCTTATTTTCTTAATAACCTTTGCAAATGCTTATGTACTCATTTAAAACTTTTTCTTAATAATGTTTTTCCTTATCCAATGAGCTCACATTTTTACGAGCTTTATTAATGAACTGGGGTGAGACATATTTAGGATAAACTGAATGGGGGTTAGATTCTGTATCAGTTCACGTAGAAGGGTTCTGCTTGCCTTATTCTGTGCGGCTGGACAATACTTTATTTCCATTTCTCAGTCCGAGTTTTTTTCTCTGGGGCTTTCAAAGTTCACCACTTCTTTGATCAGTTCTTTATGAGCAAGTGTTCAGCCCTAAACGTTTATCAGTTCTAAACAGTCCGTCAATTCTCTAGTTCTGCAATTCTTCAGGTTTTTAACGTTTTTCATTTCTCCTAGTCTCATTTTTCATTTTCACCCCTTTATAGCTCGTTATTCCGCAGACTTCAAATTGAGTTCTTCGATTCTCCAGATTTTTGAGCCCAATCCTTCGATTCTCTAGTTCTTCAATTCTCCAGCCCTTTAAAGTTCGTCCTCATTTCTCCTACTTCCATTTTTCATTTAAATTCCTTCATATCTCGTTATTTCTCCAGACTTTTCAGCCCTGTTTCTTCCATTCTCTAGTTCTTCAAATCTCCAGCCCTTCAAAGTTATTCTTCATTTCTCCTAGTCCCATCTTTCTTTCTCATCCCTTCATATCTCGTTATTTCTCCAGACTTTTCAGTCCAGTTCTTCGATTCTCTTGTTCTTGAGTTCTTTAGCGCTTCATAGTTCTTCTTGATGTGTCCTAGTCCCATTTTTCTTTCTCAGTACTTCACATCTCAGCCCAACTTCATGTGTCTTCTAAATGTTATTTGTGGCATTATTTAAAAAATAAAACTGATTACGATGACAAAATTCAAAATATAATAAACCATACACTAAACTAAGAAAAGATTCAACAAGCTCATTAGAAAACAAAATATACTGTTTACTGTACAACCACAAACATGAATTCACAGAACAAGAATGTAAACCACTCACCCCACACTATACTAAATAAACCACCACATTTCTATGGTTTACCAAAAATTCATAAGCCTAATATTCCTTTAAGACCAATTGTCAGTTCTATAAATTCTCCGTGTAGTGAACTTTCAAAATTTCTTTTAAACATTAATCGTCCTCTTATAGGAAGTTCTGTTTCTCATCTAAAAAGCAGTGCACATTTCTTGGAAAAAACTTTCTCATATAGAATACAAAAAATCCTTTACAATAGCAAAGTTTTGATATAGTAAGTCTTTATAACAGTGTTCCTGTTTCCAACACACTTCCTATAGTAAAACAATTACTCGAACGGGACTCTTCATTAAACCAACGCACTCACTTATCAGTTGAAACAATAATGGAACTACTAACATATTGTACCAAAACTACATACTTTCAATTAAACGATGACTTTTACCAACAAGATTTTGGCAAGGCCATGGGTTCTTGTCTTTCATTAGCATTAAGTAACATATTTATGGAAAAATTTGAATAACAAGTAATTTTATCAAAAGAAAATAAACCTTTAATTTGGTGGCGTTACGTTGACGACATTTTCGTAATTTTGGGAAGACAGTCTTAAAGAATAAATTATTAATTGACATAAATAACAAAGCACCAACTATCAAATTCACCCTAGAAACTAAACAAAATAACAAACTGTCTTTCCTAGACATATTAATAACAAAAACAGAATCTTCATTCGAAACAGAACTTTATAGAAAACCTACTCAGACTAACAGATACCTAAATTTCAATTCAAAATCATCCGAATACAGTAGAGAAAGGTGTTATTAAATCATTATATGATAGACCAAAGGCCAATTGTTCTGATAATAATAAATTCAACAATCAACCCAGAAATTCTCTTATTAACACTGCTACTCAAGACAACATTACAGTTACAACTATACCCTACATACAGGGTCTGTTAGAAAGATTGAAAAGAGTGGGCAACAGATTTAATGTTCAAACATTCCAAACAAGAAATACACTGAAATCACTAATATCGAATACAAAACCATCCAACAAAACTCAGAACTGAAAAAAGTGCATATATAAGATTCTTTGCGAATGCAATAAATTTTATATTGGAGAAACGTCGAGAGCATTAAACGTACGAATAAATGAACACAAGAATTACATAAAGAAACTACAATTTGAAAAATCTAAAATTTGTGAACATGCTTGGGACCTAGGCCATAAAATACAATTTGACAATTCAACTATATTTCACAAAGAACAACATAACACAAAACGAAAAATAAAAGAGTCTACCTTAATTCTTTTGAATGAAGACGATTGTATCGCTTCTACTTCTGTAGAATTCAATCGTATCTGGTTACGGATAATTAAGGAAGAAATTATTAATGGTCATCTTCTTTTGAACAACCCAGTATAGGGGCGTTAATGGGATCACTGAAACAACAGAATTCTTTGATCGCATTTTTGGCGAATGCGCTGTCTTATAACAAAGTCGTACCTAGGAAGGCCACTTACAAATTCTAAAGACAACTCTTTCAAATTCTCCCAACTTGAAAGCTGTATAACTTAATCTTTAGAATTTTGTATGCTACCAGTATATGTAAAAACAACAAAAATCTTGTGTCAACTTAAATGTCATAAATCAAATTTTCAATTTGCAATTTACATTTTCATTGCATATTTTAAAGCCATTGACAACGAACTCAGAATCGACTTTGAAACGTTTAATATTTTCTTTGAATATACAGCTTTTTTAATTCAATTGTGGTGTTATTCCCAAGAAAACTTAAAAATAACCAACTTCATGTATTTCAAATATAAATTGAAAGAAACTAAATTGAATGAATTGAAATAGTTTGGGCAATCAGTCGTGCCCTGCATTTCCTACAATATTCACGAATCGCCCAAATTACTCACGCCATAATTGATATATTTTTGATATAAACATATGCGCCCGTATGCATAATTTTGACGCTGCATATAACGAGAGCGTCCATCCAGTGGCTCAGTGTATTGATGATTAATCGTTTACCACTTCTTTGTCGATGCGAAATTAATGGAGCGTTTGTTTTGTAGACAATAACAGCCGTTCGGCATTTGTTCGTTTGAACTGTCCCGTTTAATTTCTGGCAGGTACAGGACTGTTTAATCTGCTCACTGGTGGGGCTTTATCGAGTTTTCAATTCGTCCATACCGCTGGGAGACAATGGAAACAATTATTTCGTTTGTCGCTATAGTCATTTATAGGCGATAATTATTGGTTGAATTAAATTTTAATAACATATTGCAGTTATGTGTACTCTCTGATAGGCGTGGGCAAACAAGAAAAAAACAATCATGGCGATAATATTTGACAGTTCTGTTAAATCAATCGTTAGTCATTAAAAGGGCACTATTGTTACTTTATATGAGCGTGGATCAGATACTAGATGGCTACTGTTGTGCACAGAGAGGGGGATATTCTCTCTAGACAGAGGTGCATGTAAGTGCAACGTTATTTACAAGCAAATTATTTACTATCGTAAGAGTTATTACTAATCATTTTGGCTGATACGGAAACTCACAGTTCGACTGCTTCTGCGACAGCCGTTTCGAATTCATCACCACAAACCCAAACGGTGGCGAAGAAGGGAAAAAAAGCCAAGAACCCAAGGGCTAAATACTCGCATCCACCGATATCTGAGATAGTTAACAACACCATCAAAGCTTTAAAGGAACTTGGTGGATCATCTTTGCAAGCCATCAAGAAATATATTGCTGCCAACTACAAGGTCGATGCCGAGAAAGTAGAGCGTGTCATCAAGAAATACTTAGAGTCAGCCGTCGCTTCAGGAGTTTTAGTTGAAATTAAAGAAAATGTGCTTCCGTTTCTTTCAAATTGGCCGCTTCGTCCTTTTCTGGAGTTTCAGCATCGAAACCGGCCGGGAAGGGGGAGGGGGAAATCTGGGACTGGAGGTAGAGCAAAGAAGTCATCTGCAAAACGAGCAGCTTCCAGCGATAAACCCAAGACGACAAAGAAGCCGGCGGTTGCGGGGCAGCAAAAAAATACGGCCAAAAAGACTACGGCTGCAATCAAACCTAAGAAAGTTACCGCAAATTAAAACAAGACTTCTACTCCGAAATCCACCCTCAACAATTTCATCATCATTTTGAATGTTCATCTGGGATTTTCTCTCCTCGCAATGTTTTCTGAAAAATACAGATAAGTTAAGTACGTTGAATATCAAGTGTAGTATCTAAGGGCAGTTTGTGGAAACTGCCCGGAACAATAGTTGCCCTCTTATAGAAAAAGCTCTCCCGCAGGATCAACTGTGAGAAAGTAGGTCTACAGATTTGTCAACTAGTATTCCAGTATAATATGTTGGGATGTATTTTGTGTTGTACTTATGTGTTTTTTTGTGACGTTTCGATTCCTTATCAGGAATCGTTGTCGAACAATATTTGTTTGAATGTTTTGCACTGTATTCGTCGCTTGACTTTTTTGGTAATGTCAATTGACTGATTAATTGATTAATAGTGCAAAACATTCAAACAAACATTGTTCGACAACGATTCCTGATAAGAAATCGAAACGTCACAAAAAAAAAACAGATAAGTACAATACAAAATACATCCCAACATATTATAATGGAATACTAGTTGACAAATCTGTAGACCTACTTTCTCACAGTTGATCCTGCGGGAGCGTTTTTTCTATAAGAGGGCAACTAGTCTTCCGGGCAGTTTCCACAAACTGCCCTTAGATACTACACCTTGATATTAAAGTACTTAACTTATCCTGTATTTTTCAGAAACCGTTGCGAGGAGAGAAAATCCCAGATGAACATTCAAAATAATCATTTACCTCCTCAAATCATTTAGAAACTAATTAATTTCATCATCATCATCATCAGTTTCGCTTGCATCTAAAGTGAAGTCCCCTTCAAAAGCAAAAAAAAAACAGTATAGGCCAAGAAAGCAGCTTCTCCCAAAGAGAAGAAATAAATAGAAAACAATTTCATTGACATTATTTACACTCTAAAGGGAGACTAGACGCTTCGCTTACCAAGAGTTCATGTGAATTTGCATTAATGATCAAATGAAACTAATTTCTTTGTTTTCTGTCAGTGGATTTATTCACAATACGTGACTAGTTTCCACGCTCACGTGTCATTTTCACACATCAATGAAAAAATTGAAAAACTAAGCAACTAAATCATTTTTAAGCAACTAACAAAAGCTCAAGATCACCATCCAAAGAGCTCTGTTGAACGTACAACTTTGCCACGGTATGAAAGAGGAAGAGGATTGGCAGATCTAAGCAAACTATTAGATCAACAAATTTCTATTTCACGTAGTCATTTCCAGAAACTCGCAGAATTTTCTGATCTGCACAGTGTCATGTGCCAGGTTGATGACTCAACACCACTGCGGCTGACACAACAACACGTCCAATTACACCACCAGACCACTGATCAGAAACTGCTGAAATGGAAAGAGAAGCCCCTTCATGGAAGACATATAAATGACGTCAACCAAGATTATGTCGACAGTGCAGCGTCGAACTACTGGTTGGTCTCTGGTGATATGTTTCCTGAAACGGAATGGTTTATATTGGCAATCCAAGATCAAGTAATCCCAACTAAGACCTATCTAAAGTACATCGTTAAAGATCCTTCTATTAACAACGACAGATGCAGGTACGGTTGCCAAACATCACAGGAGGTTGTCAAGCGTTCGCTGCAACTGAATACAAAGAACGACACGATGCTGTGACTAAAATACTGCACCAGGAACTAGCACTGAAACTTGAACTATCCCAGTCGCTAAGATTACCATACTATAAATACAAACCAGAATCTGTTTTACAAAATAACAACTACAAGCTGTACTGGGACCGCACGATACTGACTGATCGGACTGTTGCTCACAATAGACCAGATATAGTTTTGGTAGATAAAGTCGCTCGGAAAACAACTTTAATTGATATAACAATTCCTAACAACAATAATATAAATGTCAAGCAGGCTGAGAAAATTACCAAATATAGAGATTTGGAATTTCAAATAAAGACTCAGTGGAACATGAACAACACACGAACTGTACCAATTGTTATGTCAACGACAGGACTAGTCCCAAAACATCTATTGAACAATTTAAAATACCTAGGTCTGGACGAACATCTTTACAAACAAATGCATTAAGCCGTCCTGTTATGGACAGCCCGGACGGTCAGGAAATTCATGGGAAACTGCCGCCACGACTCCAACCACGGGCCTGAAAACCTGGCAAGGGCTCCCACAGAGCTAAACCTTTTCATATCTAGGATATCTGGGGTTTAGTGAATTTTCCCCTAAAGGAATTTGAAAGTGTGTAAAAGAAAATTGCTGTATATTCTAAACGTTTCGTGGTCTAGGTCAGACTCCGTTGTCAATGGTTAAGAAACTTGACTAAAAAAAGGCACCATTCTAAGATGTAAATTAAAATATTTGACAATGTGTATTTTAATTTACATCTTAGAATTGTGCCTTTTTTTAGCCAAGTTTCTTAACCATTGACAACGGGGTCTGATCTAGACCCCGAAACGTTTGGAATATACAGCAATTTTCTTTAAACTGTGGTGTTATTTCCCAAGAAGTACTTAGACATTAAAAAATATGCCACAAATATCATTTAGAAAACAACTACGATTATAATGATTATGATTACGATTGTGATGATTACGATAGTGATGATTATGATTACTTTTGTTATAATTATGGCCATGAGTATGATTATTATTACCATTATGATAATTGATTATGATTATAATTATGATTATGATTTAGTACGATGTTGATTATTATTATTACGTTTGTTATAATTACAGTTATGAGTATGATTATAATTACGATTGTGATTATGGTGAGTATGATTATCTTCTTGAACATTTGGTGATTTTGAAACATACATACTTTATTATGTTCTAGTAGTTCCCGCAAAATCTGCAAACGTTAAAAAAAATGTATTTTGAAACATTCCCCCGAAACGATCCCAAATTATAATTCCCACTTTCGTCGGGGCGGTCGTCTCTCCACAATGCCGCATAACGCATTCCACATTATTTACTCTGAAATAATCGTATCTTCTTTACCCTTCCGAGCTTAAAATGTTTCTGTGAGAGAGTGGCACAGCTTTGCGCGCTGTTAGATGACATTTCGAGGGCTATATGTAAATTATTCTCATTATATCTGGACGAGAACCCGTCCTCGTTGTCGTCGGTGGAGTCGCCTCCTCGAGCGTCGTTACGGTACAACCCACCTAAGTGGCTGGCACTCGTCTTTAATAATATTTTCATAAGGCACGACAACGATGCCGCTTATCATTTAATTTGCATTTTTTCAAAGTACCTCCTCACGAAAGGGACGGGATAGATGGTCTGAATCGTTTCTGTAATTCAAAACGTAGCGCATACATTTTTTTTTTTGGTTTGGATTTTCAGCTCGAGAGGGCAATTACGTAAAGAATTAACCTTTAATCTGCGCCGTTCTTAGTTTTTTTTTGTATTTGCGTTCTTAGGTTTTATTTGTTCTATAATCAGCTTTTTTGGAAGCATAGCCCATGGGAGCTTCTAAAATCCTTATTAAAAGAAATGTGAAAGATTATCTAAAATAATGGGTGTGTAATAAAAAATCTGAACATGCAAAGAACAATCACCACAGATTGCAATTTTAGGGCACCAACATATTACCTACTGTGTGATTGTTTTTGAAGCAAAATATTTTGAACAAACACTTACACATATGGGCAAAGCATTTGCTTCGACACTTTCTTCCGACCGACATTACACTGCCTTGATGTTGAAATACCCATACAGCTCAGTAGTAGGAGAGGATTTTGCTCGTCATCCTGAAAATGGACAGAATGTATCGTATTAAGTTCAATTCCTAAACTACATCACGTTTCTAGACAGGCGCTAATGGAAGTGATAACCGAGGATAGTTACAGGGGGTGAAAGTGGTGATTTTTTTTGGTCATGCTCATCATCGAGTAAACGTTCCAAAATTGGCTGCACACAAGATTGTGATGCATTTAAGCAAATTCCCGAAAGGCGTCTGCCTAGAGCGTTACCATCAAGTTGGCGGACAGAGGTAAACTTGTCAAAAATAGGGGTGAACTTCGTCATTAAGTAAAAAGAAAGCCATTTGCACCATTTTTTTTTGCTTACACAAAAGAAATCAATACAAAAGGACGTTATTTAGCTGTCAAAATAACATAAATATATTTTTCATGGTGTGGTCTGTAAGCATACATAATTTTTTTAAATGACGGTATCTCTTATGCCAAAAGATAATATATTAAAAGTATCTATTACAAATAACAAATCACGCACAAGATTTACTTATCGTTGTAATAAACATTCTAATTCTGTTTTGCCGATATATTGAATTAGAAACTTGACATACGCCAGAAGTCAGAAAGAATACCACAAAAAGACAACGTTACTTGTCACTAAATTTGTGTGATGACTAGCTTCACATTATATGGTAAACATTTTACATTAAGACTTCTGAATAATAGTTGAAATTAATATAGGAAATTATTTACTACAGTTTAGTAATAAGGTTAAGCGACGGTAATCTCATGGCAATGCTAAACCTATTACAAATAACTCACGTACTTTTAACAAAACAACTGCAGATCTCACCGTGCACGTGTACTGCTTATGCAGGGTCATTCACCTTATTCGACACGGAATATCACGACTAACCGAATCAATTTATGATTAAAATGTAATATTGATGTTTCCTATATTTGGGGCTCCCTGTACGTGTATAAATAATTTTTACGTATCTACATGTAATAGATATCTGTCGTTAATCGTTTAGCCACACTATTTCATTTCCGATAACGTGAATTATTCTACATATGGATTAGTGCGTTGTGAGTTGCATTAGTGTAATGTGTAAAAATATTTTTTGGAGCACATTATTTTGAAATTTAATATGGTTTGGCATTGGGCTGATGATATTATAAAAGAATTGTTTTCGGTTTTTAGTGTTGCAGGATTGAAAGTAAAATGGAAAAATATTTACATATGATTTTCAAGGAGCAGCATATGTGTTTGTAAAGAACATTTTTCTAGAAGATACCTATTCGTGGTAATTATTGTTTATACATGGTGCCACAATTTTAAATGGCGCCATGTATTCAAATACAAAGGAGGGACTTGTAGTATGTTAAATTTTCATATTAGATAAAGGTCCTATAAACTCGAATCGCTAAGATTCAACTATTTTGCGAGAATATTCAAGCCTTGAATCCAATCATTTTCGCCACAATAATTGATTCTAAGACCGTCATTAAAACCCACAAATTTCATACAGAAAATGTCAATTCAAGGCTTAAATATCTCGCCCAAATATTTTATCTTGGCGTGGATTTTAGAGTGTTATGGATTCGTCCCTGGCTATTTCCTTGTCAAGATCTTGTTATTTATGAGATAATTGGGAAGAATCCAGGTTTGGTGGCCCGTAACTGATCTCGAAGGTGTCAGTTACGACTTGACCTTTACTGAGCCAAGAGAACGTTCAATATCTTGAAAAAATATCTGTTCTACAGTCAGAAGCGATGTCCCATGAAATGCCGACTGAAGCTATCAAGACAATTTAAAAATATAAGTAAAACATTTAAAAAAATATAAACCGACTTCTATACTATATACTTAATAAAGCTAAAAATTAACTATACACAAAATAGCAACTCTAGCAAATAATTGATAACGCATCTCAATATCCTGTTAGCTTTTCCTTTTTTTCTGTACTTTTAAAAGCTGTAGGTAGAACCAAGATGGTAGGATTTCAGGAAGTAAAAATGTAGAGACATTAAAAGGTGCTCATTCTGTACAAATTAATTACCTACCAATCTAGTAATATTTTGAAGTCGGTGCCAAGCAAATCGAATAATCCTTCATTTCGTACTTATTACTACTTCATCAAACTTGATTGTTGCTTGGCACCGAAATATTCGAAAATCAAATAACTAGGATTTGTAGGTACTTAATAATTATAGAAACCAAAACGAATTGGAAAGATCCTTTTACGTGTCAATATTACTAGATTTTTTACTTCCTGGGTAGGTACCTAGACAACAATTGGACATGTGTTATTTAAATTGAGCTAGAGTTGTATTTTGTTAATAATTATTTTTAGCTTTTTAGTTATAAGTAGATAGTCGGTTGATATAATTTTTTAAAAATGTTAATTAATTATCAAATTCCTCTTTCGAGTTTTTTTGAACTCAGGTAGTTTTCGAATGATTCTTTACTATTCGATTTTCGTAATCGTATTACACCTTTAAAAGACAGGACCAGTGTAACATCGAAAAGCCTTAGCATTATCACAATGATACTTTCTCATTTAAATTGACAGGTAAGATGTTTACGAACAAACATGTAATAGTACGCGTTGACTTAATAATGCCAACAATATATTTATGTCTTATGTAAGCTGTTTTTCAACTTTTTTTGACAACCCTGTATGATACTATAGAGTAATTCCACTCCAACCTACTGTGATCAACCATCATATACATTAGGACTGGCCCCACGGACAAGCATAAATTTGTTAGCTGCCTTCTGTAAACTATAGGACGGAGTAGAGTCCATCCCATATTTACGGAAGTCAAATCCGCTCCTATATTTCAACCATAGTAATATAACTCTTTGTGGGCTACCCACTATGAAATTATTTCAATTTTCTAACATTGTTGATAGTATATCTCCCTCTAACATTAGATATCCTCTCCACACTTTAGTGGCAACTTCTTTGAATGGAGCTATATAAAGAAATAATTTTTTTTTCAATCACACTGTATAAATTATGACATTCAACTACAGTCATAAATATTTCACCACCATCCACTTGGTATATGATATTGCTTATGTCTTCTCCATCATATCGAGACAGTTCTTTTACATCACCCTATATAGCTCTTTTAATCTGTTCCCTCATTAATTGTCTCCGAAGCAGCTTTTTCATCATACCACTCAAACGTTACCAGTCCACCCTATATTCCTCAACCATCCCGATATGCTAAAGTTATGTCCGGCTGCTCAATTCGGAGCCAGTCCTATCAATACTTCAGTCCGTTCTTCTATTATTTCAATCTGGTCCATAAATAAATGCAATTCTCCTTCTATCACTTTACTTTGTGATTTTGTTACCTGCTATAACTAATCACCCTGTCTATTAACGCAACAAATAGCAGTACCTGGTAAAGTTTGACATGTATTGTCACTGAATTTTCTATTAGGCCGGGAGAATGTGACAACTTCAAATGGACCCAGTCTAGTTCGACAAAGACATTAGTCGAAAACAGTTTTCATTTAAATAACGTAATTTGTCTGGTATACATTGCAAAACGAGCTTGTAGTACTCAGTTGATTATAATGAAGCGGCCGAATCAATACTATAAAAAAGACCATTTGCACTACCTATCTTGCTTGAGATGTACAGTACAGAAAGCTCTTCTTTTCAAATTCGCAATTAAAACTTCCAGTGCCTAAAATTACTGCACTATTACGTTGAAATTAAAATGTTTATGAGGAAATGTCCGTTATGTCATTTCGATGAAATTTTTGATAACCATGAATTTTGTAATTGTCGGCGATTTTCTGCACAACTGCAAGTTGCACGTCGCAGAAAAGTATAAGCGTGAATCGACCACCTAGGGATCTTCCTTCGCCAATAATTGATTAAACGTTTTAAAAAACTATTCACAGAAAAGTCCATTCAAGGCTTAGTTATCGAAAAATCGACTAAAATATTAGGGATATTGGTCGATTTCCATGCACGCATGTGTTCATAGGATCTTTTTTGTACAAATTGAATTCCTATCACTTTACCAATAGAATTCTTTTCCTGTAAAATTTGAAGTTTCATCAATCCGGATATATACTCTATTTCGTAAATAAAATCAGGTTTAGACCCGTATATCGCCGGTGTTAATTCAAAACTGTGCACCGCACTTTTGGAGATTCAATTCTGAAATCAGGTAACATACATACAAAAAAACAAGCAAAAAAATACCCGACGAATTGATAATCTCCTCCTTTTTGGAAGTCGGTTAAAAATCAGAGTTTTTTTTTCTATTTTCAATGGGAAATCTTTACACTTATTCTTGGGTCTTTCTAATAAAATTTCATGGTGGGCCCGAAAAAAAAAAAAAAAAATAAAATAAAATAAAAAGTCGAAAAAAATCACTCTAAATACATGCATGGTGCATGAAAAGATCCTCAATATTCAGAGTAATTCGTACGACCGTCTAAAAATGAAAAAAAATTACGTTCACTTTGATACATATATACGTTTTTCTTAAACGTAATCTCTTACAGGAATTTAATAAAATTGAGAAAAGTATTTCACACGGCGGCGCGGCGGACCTGCTACGTTTCGAGGCATCAAGAGGTATATATAACGAAATTAAAAATTTCCTCTATATATTCGACAATCCAATTTTAAAAGTGTATGAACAGCAACGGCTTAAACAATACACAGAGAAGATAAAAGTGGTCGTTTTGCCGCAGGTAATACGGATTTGGTAGGAGCAACTTTGAAAGTAATGTTTTTGCCTTGGATTGATTGATTGAGAAGACTGACAAGAATTTAATATACTCACTAACAAAGAAATTGCAACACCCAGAAGGAAATGTTTAAATTTAATATTGTTTTGGTAAAACAGAGATGCTATATAATATAGTCTACAAGAGCCACTTTGAGGAAATCCTGATAGAGTTCACCGGAAATGATAATTTTGGTGTCGGATTGACTTCTAGAAACTTTTTGCAAAGTTCAAATGGCGCCTATAAAAATTGCAATAGTTGTAAACAACATAGTGGAAAAAAAGTGCTTCCGTTTTTTTGAAGAATCTCAAAAACGATCAAAGATTTTTAACCGACTTCCAAAAAGGAGGAGGTTATCAATTCGTCTTTTTTTTTGGTTTTTTTTTATATGTATGTTACCTGATTTCTTCTTCTGTGGTGAACCGTTTTGAATGAATATGGTCTTGTTTAATAGAGTATATATCCGGATTGGTGACAATTCAAATTTTGGAAAAGAATTCTATTGGTATAGTGATGAAATTTGTGAATGAACACATGCGTGCATGGAAATCGACCAATATCCCTAATATTTTAGTCGATTTTTCGATAACTCCTTATGGATGTGTATAGTTTTTTAAGGTTTAATCTATTAAGGAAGATCCCTAGGTGATCTCATATACTTTTCTGCGATGTGCAACTTGCAGTTTTGCAGAAAATCGCCGAAAAATCCAAAATTCTTATCAAAAATTTCATGGAAATGACATAACGGACATTCCCTCATAAATATTTTAATTCCAACGTAATAGTGCTGCAATTTTAGGCACTGGAAGTTTTAATTGCGAATTTGAAAATTTTCTATGTACATTTCAAGCATATAGGTAGTAAAGCATAGTATTTTCGGGTCCTTAAATCAATGAGTACCAAACTCGTTTTGTTTGTATACCAGTCAAATACCTATTTAAATGCAAATTTTTCCATTTTGCCAAAACGGTGCTTTTGGTTGTCACATTCTCCCGGCCTAATAGAAAATTCAGTGACAACACATGTCAAACTTTAAACTGCTATTTGGTGCGTTTATACACATGGTGTTAAGTTATAGCAAACAAAATCACAAAGTAAAGTGATAGAAGGAGTTGCATTTATATGATGATTGAAATATAGGACGGAGTAGAATGATAGTGGTCCATAGGCAGCCGTATATACAGGATGGTTGGAATATAGGGTGAACTGGACGTTTGGTGGTATAAACATGTTGGAAAAATGTGAAATTAAAATTATATAGGGTGATTAAAAAACTGTTATATGACGTGGACATAAGCAAATCATATACAGGATGGTTAAAATATATGTTGGAGTTGAATTATATTTATACAGTGTGATTAAAAAATTATTTCTTTTATAGCCCATAAGAAGTTACATAAAGTGTGGAGAGGAATTAATGTCACACAGGGCGATAACATACAATGTTAAAGAGGAAATAATTTATGGGGTAGCCCACAAGGAGTTATATACTAAGGTTGAAATATAAGACGGATTTGACTCCGTAAATATGAGATGGTTTCTACTCCGTCCTATAGTTTACAGAAGGCAGCTAACAAATTTATGCTTGCCCGTGGGCAGTCGTATGTACATGATGGTTGGTACATAGGGCGGAGTGGATTTATCTATAGTTATACAGAGTTGTCAAAAAAAGTTGAAAAAAGGTTACATGACGTGGTCCATAAGGCATAAATATATTTTGGGATTATTAAGTCTTCGCGTACTAGTACATTTTGTTCGTAAACATTTACCTGTTAGTTTAAATGAAAATGTATAATTGTGTAATGTTGAGGCTTTCGATGTTACCTGGTTCTGTCTATTAAGGTTATACATACAAAATAAAATTCAATTACTTTTAATAAGTAAGATTTTTATATTAACTTTCCATGTCACAAATTTTGTTAATTAATGCATAAAACATTTGTAGGCGGATTATTGTTTACGTAATTCTTTTCATTCCCTAATATTCATATTTAATATGTTTAAATATTTTTTTTGTTTACTGTGTCTGAATGACGCGATACACATGAACGCCAGACAATAATTTTAGTGCTGTGTTAAAATTTTATCCTCTTTTCAGATCTTTTCTCCAATTTCAAAAATCTTTTATAGTTTTTGAGATTTTTCAAAAAAAACGGTAACACTCTTTTTTTTTCACTATTTTATTTATAGTTATTGCAATTTTTATCGGCGCCATTTCAACTCTAGACGTCAATCCGAATCGAATGACACCAAAATTATAATTTTCGGTGAACTCTATCAGGATTTCACCAGAATGGCTCTTGTAGACTACATGAAACGATCAAATAAATATATTCGGTACGATAAACCGGTATGCAAATCCTTTCTTAAAGACTTGCAGTTTTAGCACATATGGATATAAACTGTAAAATGGCGGTCGTCAAACAAAAAAGATAACAGTGGGCTTACGAGACAGTATATTGAAAACATAAAACAATATTTATTAAGCGTAAAACCAAATAAATAGCAAATTATGCCCTCTCTTTGGTGTTTATATATGAGATGAAAATAAAATAACGAAACTGCTCTGAAAAGTATATGTTGGTGAAATATTGCAAATATATAGCTGTTAACCCTCTTCAGCATACTGTGCGTATTTATTTAAAAACCGCTGCAGAGATGTTTTTGACTGACGAAGCAGTATTTTATTTTGTCGGTTTATTAGTGTTTTCTCTGCTCGGATTTTTTCCTGCAACAGATAAGTATTTGAAAATTATAAATGCAGAACAAATTGTGGTAAGGCAATTTCGTAAAATTACCCGGATTACTGGCTGTCTATAGAATTTCTTCCTCACAGTTATTCTGAGAGAAAGAGATGTCTACAAAATGATCCTATATATATATATATATATATATATATATATATATATATATATATATATATACAGAAAAAAGCTAGGAAAAAAATATATCGCCAAACTCACAAGCAGTTGATTACATATGATAATTGATAGATAGGGTGGAGTAGAACATATGTTATACAAGTTGTTTTAAAAAGGGTAAAAGAATGTTATATACCTGTTACAAATAAAGAATGGTTGGAGTATAGAGTATAGTGGACTTATAGTTTAACAGGGTAGTTCAAAAAATATTAAATTGGGTAGCTATTGGCAGATGTATATACAGGGTGGTAACGTATATGCCGGAGTATAATTATAGTCATGTAGCTTGATTTAAAAAATCTTAAAACAAAAGTGCTATATTTTTAGTTCATATGCAGTTGCTTATATAGGGTGGTTGCAATATAGGCTGGAGTTATACAAGGAGATTAAAAATTAAAATTAACTTAATATTTTTAATCCAACTACTGAACCTAAAACTCCCAGCGTAGATTGGCTGTGTTAAAATCTACATTATTAATATTATAATTGGATCAAGTGCGAGTTGGACTCGCATACTAAGGGTTCCGTACCACCTTCAAGATTCTAATATTCCAATTGTCTTCTAAACGTTGTTTGTGGCATATTCTTGATTACTTTGATGTTTTTTTGGGGAATAACACCACATAGAAATAAAACTACGTATATTGCAGGAATACCAAACGTTTCAAAGTCTATTTTGACTTCGTTGTCAATGGCTTTATATTTATTGATGTAGATTGCAATCTACATCAATTTGACAGACCAAACTGAGCTAGTTTAGATGATAGAATTCCGTGATCGAGTCGGTCAAATGCCTTCGAAAAGTCCGTGTACACTACGTCACACTGTTGACTACACGATCGTCTATACATTCAGCCAGAAATTGAGTCATGTTGAGAGGGTTTGTGATAGTTGAGCGTCCTTTCACAAATCCATGTTGATAACAAGTAATAATATTGCTAAGATGAGAGTACATTCTATTATAAAGTAATGTTTCAAACACTTTACTGAAGTCACACAATATTGAAATTGGACGAAAGTTACAAATGTCAGATTTGTCACCCTTTTTAAAAACTGCAATAATTTTTCCAAATAACAGGTATAGTAGGGTATTTAAGGCAAATATTAAGTACGGTATTTAATGGTGAGGCAAGAATTGTTGCCCCTCAAAATTAATATTAATGGTTTCTCCTTATTTTTCCTGTAAAGTTCGGGCAACCTTCTATATTTCCTTTTTTTTCAAAATTTTAGGCTCAGTAGTTTCGGAGATGGGGGGGAACGGTCTTTTTTTTAGTTTTCCCCCCAGAAGTACCCCTAAAATCAAAATTTTTTCTTTTACGATATGTACTCCTGATCGGGTCACCAAACTATACATTGATACCAAATTTCAACCTCTTCCGTCCAGTAGTTTAGGAGAAAATTGCTATGATGTGACAGAGGCAGAAAGCCGGAGTGATATTATAAAAAATGTTTAAACGTAAAATTAAACAACTTAGAAGTATAAAAATTGCCTTGTTTGCCTTTTGTTTAAAGTATTTTATTTAAAAATTGAGGAAATTAAACTTAGTGTAGTTCATTTTGTGGTTTTTTAATTCTCTTCAACAATGTCCATTACACCAAAGACGATTTTACGATTAGATTTTGCACAAAAAACAATAAACTAAATGTTTGTCCTTATTTGAAGGTTTTTATTGTTTAATAAAAAATATCCATTAATAAAAAATGTTGTGTGGCAAATTGTTACTTTGCAGATATCAATTTTGTCCAGCATATATTTAAATCACCTGGACTATAAATCACCGATGAACGGGTCGGAGCCAGACCAGAAAACAATTTTGTTCAGCATTTATTTAAATTACCTGACTATAAACGATCGATGAACGGGTCAGCCCTTTGATTGCCACCTAAAAACCGCTCTTTTGGGGAGCATAAAGCAGTCCGAGTAGCAGTCGCAACATTTGGAGAAGTATGGTGTTTATAAACTGCTCTTCATACTTATCTGCCTACTTCCCGGTCCACTTTGGTATAATGTAGACGAGATTTCGACCCTATTTCGGCAATAATTCCAGCAGTAGTGGTTGGGGCATAATGTAAACGAGCTATATGTTTTATCAAACAATATTAAATGTAAACATCTTCTTGGTGTTGCGACTTCTTTGTCTCTGACTATAATTGAAAACCTCCTTCTTTTGGAGAGTGTTGAATAGACGGCTAGAATTAAGCCACCTAACATTTCTTACATATATTCGATTGTGTTAAACTCTATGCCTGCGATTCTAATCCCACGTAATACCTCTCTAATAATTCTATTTTGTTTTGGTTTCAGGTAAACAAACACAAAAACAAAAGCCGTAGCGGGTGAGTACAAATTAATGCATTTGCAATACAAAAGGTTTTAGCCTTCGGGCATTCCGATAAAGCCTAAAATACTTTTCGGAATGTGTGGATTAAAACTGCTCGTCCGTTATGTTTACTCTATACACAGCATCGCATAAAGCTTTGTCCAGTTTTACTAGCGTAAAATCTGATAAAGCTGTTTGTTTTAAATATTGCCGTGTCAAAATCTATCTTGATAACTTCCAATAGCTACGAAACGATGGTGCCGCGCTCTATCGGAACGTTATGGATGATTTAATGGGGTAGGCTGTTCCAACAGTCACAGTCATGGATATTGTATTAAATTAAAGATTCTATTAAATGTGTGTAATGGCGATGTTGTCGTTTTCGACTTGATCGGCATATTTCAATTCCACAGAAATATTGGCAGTAAATTTTTTTAAGAAACAGTAAACTAAAGGACATTTTCAGATATTCAACTACGAGGGTGAATCAAATATGAATTTTATTGGTACGATCAATACAAATTTTAATACATATTATTTTTCTACATAGTCTCCTCTCTTATGTATACATTTTCCCACCGAATCGGTAGTTTTTTAATACCTTTCTCAAAGAATGAAACTGGTCGTGTCGATAACCAATTGCGCACAAACGTTTCTACACCTTCGTTGTCCTCAAAGTGGTGGCCTCCCAGTTCTTCTTTAAGTGGCCCAAATAGGTGGTAGTCACATGGCGACAAATCAGGACTGTAAGGCGGGTGTTCAAGGGTTTCCCAATGCATTTTGTTCAATTTTCCTTGAGTCAATGCAGCTGTATGTGGCCGAGCGTTGTCATGCAACAGAATCACACTTCGGATAGACATATCCCGCCTCTTTTGCCTTTAGGCAAGTTTCACTTGTTGGAGTAGTTCGCAGTAATACTCAACATTAATTGTACGGCGTTGGTGGAGAAAATCGATCAGCAGTACGCCTTCAATCAGCTCACGAATTGCGTAGATTAGCGCCTCATTGAAAACCCATCTGAAAAGTTTTTGTGCGAGTCGTACACTTGGGTCCTTGAAAGTGTTTCATTGCCGAACTGTGCAGATAGTCCACGCAAAATTTCAGACGGTCTAACGCCCTCCCGCGCCAAAAATTTGATAACAACACGTTGCGCAACAGACGTATGCACCTCTTGCTTTGACATGATGCTACTAACAGCGCATCGACTACGCCTCGCCAAACCGACGAACTCCCCTCTTTTTAACGTTTAACTTTAACTCATTTTTAACCCCTTAAAAACATTACAACCCCTGCAAACGACCCCTAAATTGAAAAACATCACGAAAAATGACTTTCATATAACTTTAAAAGATTTAAATATAGAGTAAATATTGTTTTACGTTACCTACCTTATTTGTCATGATTTGACTCCTTTTCAACCCTTAAAAACAACCCTTCTATAAAAAAAGTTTATGAAAATGTTTTTTCCAAACTGAAAATAATTTAAAGGCTGTTCCAGGTTCTCTAAAAGGACTTTCATATGTTTTAGCTTTTCAACCCTTAAAACTACCCCTAAATTAAAACATTGAAAATATAAGCTTATACAATTAAAAATAATTTGATTATAGAGTAAAAAATCATACTTTTTATTAAAAATTAAAATATAATCTTATGAATTATCTGTAAATGCACTAAATCATATTAGTAATTAATTATAAAGAATTTAGCATTACAATAGATAAAAAAGACATTACAAACAAAGAGACAATAGTTTTGGGTCTATATTACTGTGTACTTTCACTTTGCTCCAAATATTCACGCTCCGAAATTTTCAGTTTACTATGTAGAAAAAAATGTGATTCGTTTCTGGACCATAAATCCTTTAATTTTGAAACTATCACAACTTACAAACCATTTCAAAGGTAATTAAAAGAGCGACAACTTTTTTTATAACAATATGAGGTCTGCTTTTTATATTTCGGGATTGGACAACCCTAGTGTTGCAATCTGACAACTGACAGCTCTATCGTAAAATTTGACATTTTTGAGGTTATACGTACTCAGAACGTTTTGACATACGAGCGGTATGTGTTGTTTACAGTAACTTAAATGATTCATCTCGGCCAAAAAATGGAATTAAATCGTGAACATTTTCGTGCGATTATTTTTTACAACTTTCGACGTGGATTAAGTCAGCAAGAGTGCATGGATGAAATTAATTTAATTTTTGGCGATGAAACTCCATCAAGGGCCGCTGTTTATCGATGGTATGGTGAATTCAATCGAGGTCGTAGTTCACTCCAAGACGAATTTCGTTAAGGTCGTCCAAAAACAGTTGTTGTTCCGGAAACCATTGATGCTGTGCGCGAACTGGTATTGCAAGATCGTCATGTGACCTATCGTGAGATTGAGTCAACCTTACACATTAGTGGGACCAGCATACATTCAATATTGCATAAACATTTGAATGTCAAAAAAATTTGTTCGCGTTGGATCCCACACAATTTGTCAATCGTTCAAAAAAGCTCGTGTCGATTGGTCGAAAGAAAAGCTCAAAAAATACTATCGCGGTGCTTCAAAACACGTTTATGATAGGTGATGAATCGTGGATTTACGCGTATGAGCCTGAAAGTAAACAGCAGTCGACTGTATGGGTGGTTCAAGATGAGCCGAATCCAACAAAAGTTGTTCGCGCACGAAGCACTTCCAAGCTAATGATCGCCTGTTTTTTTGCGGAAAAACTGGACATGTCGCAACCGTACCACTAGAACAACGCAGAACAGTCAATTCTGAGTGGTACACAACCATTTGTTTGCCTGTTGTCTTCCAAGAAATGAGGAAATCCAACCGCCGAAGACGGATCACTCTTCACCACGACAATGCGAGCCTATACGCATCGGCTCAAACAACTGCATTTTTGACCACTCAAAACATCGATTTGATGAGTCATCCGCCGTATAGTCCTGACTTGTCACCAAATGACTTCCTTTTATTCCCGTACGTAAAAAACATACTGAGAGGGGCAACGTTTTTCGACACCTGAAGAAGCGGTTGCTGCGTTCAGAATGCATGTTTTGGAGATACCTCAATCAGAGTTGAAAAAGTGCTTCCACAGTTGGTTCCAACGCATGCAAAAGTGTATAGATCTTCATGGGTATTATTTTGAAAAACAATAAAGCGCTTTTCGATGATTAATATTTGTTTTTGTTCTCTAATCCCGAAATATAAAAGGCAGACCTCGTATGTCGTGAAAAACCTTTTAATTTGAAACGATGAAGTATGAAAGGGCTCGAGAGACACTGCGATGGCGCTGACGCGCGCTCTTTAAACAATCATATCTCTGTCAATTTTTAAGTGACAGGAAAATAATACAAACCAAAATTTTTGTCAATAAAAGACCTACATTTTTCATTTTTAAGGCCTACATTTTTCATTTTTATACTTTTTTACGTATCTTTCATTATTTTTCTGATATTATGAAAAGAAGCTGTTTTTTTTAATTCGAATTTTTTTTTAAAATCGTGATGTTTTTGAAAAATATGTGTCCTAAAGCAGCCAAACTGCTAGAATCGATCAAACTCTTTATATTACAGTTAATTCTAGACGGAATTCGATTAATTTTAATTTTGGTGGAAATGGCACTTATAAAATCCATTGATTTAAAAAAAAAACATTAGCTGCTCCTCTTATTTGCATTACAGCTCACTCATTTTACGTGCAAAAGACTTTTAACAGTGCTCATTTTAAAGCTTATTTCAAGCACTATGAAATCATTTTCATTAGAACCCCTAAAATGTATCCGATCCCCGCTAGATTTCATTGAATACATCGATTAAATTTCAGACAAAATAAAAAACGGCTTTGATCTTTAATATCTTGCTTAATATTGCACTTAGAACACTTTATAAAAAACCGATTTGTTCAGTTTTTTACCTGCTACAATTTTATTCATCATAAAATTTTCGTTAAAATGTATATTTTTGGATATATTTGCAAAAAAAACAATGAAAAACGTGAAAAAAATTTCAATTGCCAATAACTTGAAAAGTATTGGGTTTTTGGAAAAACTTTATAGAACTTTTTTTGTATAAAATAAGGTTTTCTATCGATATCCGGCAAAAAACTTACACCACCGAAAACGGGTGGCAACCACCCCTAGGGTGAAAGCGGAGTTCGTATCAATATCACTTTTGAAGTTAGAGGTTAGATGAGCTTAATTCCAAAATTTCATGTAAATCAATTACTAATAAAAATTTTAGAAGGCAGAAACCTCACAATATTCAAGGGACAGTTTCAAAATCAGGAAAAATTGTATCGCTTGAATGCTCGTGCAAGGCTGGTAAGGGTACACAATGCAAACACATGGTGTCTGCTTCATTATATTGTTATCCGGAAGTAATTGTCTTACCTCAAATGTCAGTGAGAAATTAAATAGTTATTATTATTTATTTGTAATAATATCAGTGAATTTTTGTTAAATTTATTGAATTTAAAATTTACATTTTTACGAATCTGTTTTATTAAAAAAATATTTATTTTTAAAATTAATTTTAATAGATTACTTAAGATGCTTGTGTATTTAAGTGTACATTAAAACTAGTACATTTTTTGACCACCAGACGTCGTGGCGGTTGTCAGTAGGACTAAGTACTTCGATCACATATATACACAGCTATTTATTCATTTGAGGGAATTACGAGCACATTTGACAACGTTGCGACGCTGTTGAAGTTGATCGGCCGTCGGGAAAGGCAGCGTCTGGACGCTGCTCTTCGCATTGAACGTTCGCCGACGCTGGTGTAAAGTCGACGCGACGCCCGTCGGTTGGTTTCCTTTCGCGGTGCACCCAAATTCGTGCTTTTTTCCGAGGGAAAAGTGAGAGTTTTCAGTGAACTTTTGTTTACGCTCTGAAATGTTTTTCGACCATGGATAAAAAAATGTTTGGACAGAAACAGCGTATTGTGTAAAATTTTAATTCACTAGGTATTGAAGAGAACTTTTTTTTAAACATACAGTCTTGTTCAGAATTAACGCACAATGTAGTTTGTTTTGTTTTTTGTTATTATTTTAATTAAATTATTATTTTTTTATATTTAGTTAATTTTGTTACAATTATAAATAAATCAACTTTAATTATTTTTAAATTTAGACTTGCCGTCAAGATTTATTCAAAAACAAAACTTTTCGAAAATAAAAAATGTCTGAAACCTTGTCAGAATCCGTAAAAACTATTCATATGACGTTGTTTGGTTAGTCACCCCTGTGTTAGACCAATTTTTCAAAATTGTCCGCAGTGTTCGCCTGCTTTTTTGTCAATAATGGTGAATTTAATCGCATTGTGGGATAAATAATGTTAGGAATAAATAATTACTGAAGGAACAGCGTACTTGGTTTAATGATACCCTAGGGTTACTGTTCCAGAGTTTCTACATAGTTAATCTTCAAAGCTTGAATAGCAAGTTTAACAGATTTATGTATATTCACTTATATACATTTATATTTTACAAAGTGCCTTGTCGTATTACCTATTCGACTGCTGCAATAAATTCTTTTTATATGTGATTAGTTTACGTTTTTAAGTGATTTTAAGAACAAAGACATCGCCTGTATAAGTTTTTTTAGTTGTGTTCAGCAATTACTCGAAACCGAATTCTGTTAAGGGGATCCTGAAGTAGTCCCATATTTTTTCAAGGACATAGCTTATACTATATATACAGGGTGAGTTTTTTTTTTGAGGATCAGTATGGGGATCTCGGAAACTAGCGGAGATAGAGCAATGGTTATATTAGGAAAGATTTGCAGTTTTTCTGGCCCAATTTAATGACACTTTCGGATTTTTGTATAAAGTCATAGCTTACTAGATATTTTGAAAAAACGAGATTCTGTCGATTTAGTCACATCCCTCTAGCTCTATGTTTTTGATTTTACAAAAAAAGTGTAAATATCAAAATTGAAGGGAATTGTATCCTGAATATGATTGTCCTGTCCTCGTTTGCGTGAAAGCTCTCGTTTTCGAGATATGACAAAAACTAATCTTTTTTTGAATGGAAACCATAGTTGGCTATGACCTCAAAAAATCGGACATTTTTAGAGCTTTTCAACGATATAATACCCGATGTAGTTATTCATGAAAATAACGGAGTTATGGATGCTTTTCTCTCTTATTTTCACTTTTAACGTAGGTAGCAATGAAAAGATTGTTTCCACTTTGACGTTTCCTCATTTGAGAGTAATTCCATTAGTAGTGCTGAACTGACAGTCGATATTGACAAGTTTTCGTGATAAAATGGAATATTCTAACGAAGAAAAACTGAATATGGTGGAATGTTATATCATATGCCATAAAAATTCAGTTCGTGCAGCTGAGGAATACTTTCATAGATATTTTAATCGTCGTCAACCTGCTCTATGTACATTTAAGAGGCTTTACGATAGTTTACGCAGATATGAATCTTTTACTAAACCACCTTTTATCTATGACGAATCACTTACTGGGGAGCCCTACTTGCATTTCTTGCAATTCACTTTTCAAGACATGTTGCATAATTTGAATTTGAGAACTCGTTTAGAAATTGAGTGGTTCCAACATGATAGACGGAGCACCTGCTCATAACTCGTTATTAGTAAAACAACACTTAGATAATATCTATCCAAACTCTTGGATAGGAAGAAATGGCCAACGCGAGTGGCCACCCCGGTCTCCCAATTTGGCAGTTATAGACTTCTATTTATGGGGTGCGTTAAAAAACAAAGTATACAAGCAAATGAAGAAATTGATAGGCGGTCTGTGAGGATAGCGGTAATGTCAATCTTATTTAGTTTTATCGTTATATCTGATATACCTATTAAAAAAATCGTTCAATGTTTTTTGGAATAGTTATTAATAAATCATTCTATTTCATGGCTAACTACGTTAAAAGTGAAAATAAGAGAGAAAAGCATCCATAACTCCGTTATTTTTATGAATAACATATCAAGTATTATATCGTTGAAAAACTCTAAAAATGTCCGATCTTTTGAGGTCATAGCCAACTATGGTTTCCATTTAAAAAAAGATAAGTTTGTGTAATATCTCGAAACCGAGAGCTGTCACGCAAACGAGGACATGACAATCATATTCGGGACATAATTTTTTTATGGAATCAAAAACAAAGGAGCTAGAGGGATTTGACTAAATCGACAGAATTTCTTTTTTTCAAAATATCTAGTAAGCCATTACTTTTTACAAAAATCCGAAAGTGTCATTATATTGGACCAGTAAAACTGCAAATCTTTCCCAATTTAACCATTGCTCTATCTTCACTAGTTTCCGAGTTCCCCGTATTGATCATCAAAAAAACTCACTCTGTATATTTCTAAATAGTGACTACTTTCGATATTATACATGTCATTTTCAATCAAAATATAAATTAATGAATTAAAAACAGTCATGCGATTCTAAATAATATAATATTTGTAGGCTCTCAAGACTGATTGGTCAATAGCTATATTATCTTTTTGCCAAATTGCACCAGAAAATTGTGTATGATTACGAGCCCACTGAAGTTTCTTCTTCATCACGACTTGTCTCAATTTAGGCTTTATAACAATTTTTTTTTCGGTTATATCTAATCATTTTTAAAGGTTGCTTGTGTAATTTGTATTAATTTATTTTTGTTTTTGAATTCATCTGTTGCGTTAATTTCAACAAGACCGTTTTTAAAATCGGTTGAGAGTTTTATTTTTACAAATACGATGTTGAACCGAAATGAAAAAAACATGAAAAACAATAATATAAGTGTTTAGAATGTATTAAAAAACTGTGTACCGTATAAGTTAAAAAAATTATTTAAAATGTTCTTCGCCCTGGGTAACATCGACAACAGCAATGCTGCCAACGGTAACAGCACAAACAATAATAACAATAGTGGTGGTAACAATAACAATAATAACAACAACAACAACAATAATAATAACAATGGATATAAGCTGCTGTCTGCACAAGGAATGGAAACTCTGCAGTCGTTTTTGAGGCAACACGGCAACGAATGCATCAAGCAGTTTATCAAGGTTGGTGAGTCTTATTGTAAATACGATATTTATAAATATTTTTGTGATTTCTTAGGCGGAAATAAGCAATAATTGACGTATTGAAAGTGGGGAGGAGTTTCTAAATTATTGTATAAAAACGTTTCTTCTAACAGAATATTCGGGGACTAGTCATGAAAGAGATTGTTTTCACTTTGACATTTTGCTCATTTGAGAGTAATTCCATTAGTAGTGCTGAACTGATAAAATGGAATATTCTAACGAAGAAAAATTGAATATGGTGGAATGTTATATCATATGCCATAAAAATTCAGTTCGTGCAGCTGAGGAATACTTTCATAGATATTTTAATCGTCGTCAACCTAATCTATGTACATTTAAGAGGCTTTACGATAGTTTACGCAGATATGGGTCTTTTACTAAACCACCAAAGGAACGTAATCAAATTAACGAAGCAGCACAAATAAATGTTTTGGCAATGGTAAATCAAAATCCATCTGCATCAACTCGTGAGATTGCGGCAGAAGCTGGCACATCTCAACCAACTGTAGTTAAGGTACTGAAAGCGCACAAGTTTCACCTGTACAAACTTTCAGTTTCTTAAGATATGGATCTTTTACTAAATCACCAAAGGAACGTAATCCAATTAACGATGCAGCACAAATAAATGTTTTGGCAATGGTAAATCAAAATCCATCTACATCAACTCGTGAGATTGCGGTAGAAGCTGGCACATCTCAACGAACTGTAGTTAAGGTACTGAAAGCGCACAAGTTCCACCCGTACAAACTTTCAGTTTCTCAAACTTTGCATGCTGGTGACGAACATCGACGTATTTTGTTTTGTACATGGTTTAGAGACATGTGCCTTGACAATCCACAGTTTCCATTAAAGGTGTTATGGACAGATGAACCTAGATTTACTAACTGCGGTATGTTCAATAGACACAATGAGCATATCTGGGCAAAAGAAAACCCTTTCCATGTAGAACAAAGACGAGTCCAGATAAAATTTGGTTTTAATGTTTGGTGTGGTATCATAGGGTCTACTATTCTGGGGCCTTTTATCTATGACGAATCACTTACTGGGGAGCGCATTTCTTGCATTACACTTTTCAAGACATGTTGCATAATTTGAATTTGAGAACTCGCTTAGAAATTGAGTGGTTCCAACATGATGGAGCACCTGCTCATAACTCGTTATTAATAAGACAACACTTAGATAACATCTATCCAAACTCTTGGATAGGAAGAAATGGTCCACGCGAATGGCCACCCCAGTCTCCCGATTTGGCAGTTATAGATTTCTATTTATGCGGTGCGCTAAAAAAACAAAGTATACAAAAGAAATTATGAGACAGTTGGTGACCTAAGGGAGGCGGTATTACAAGCAATTGAAGAAATTGATAGGCGGTCTGTGAGGAAAGCGGTAACGTCAAACTTGAAAAGATGCAATTTTTGTCTAAATAACAATGGTGGACTTTTCGAACATAAATTGTGACCATTATTATGTACTTTAATTTTGAGTTTGACTTGTGCTAAAGTGTAATTATTTCAGATAATTGCGAATACTCGTATACAGTTACATTTCATTTTCTTTGTAAAACAGAGTTGGTCGAATTCGCATTGGAAGGAAACGACCTTAATGGAAAAAAATACCGCCACTGATCAACCTGTAAATATACTCCGACAAAGAACGCTCTCTTAACTTCTTTCATTCTAATGTCCTACTCCATGTGATGAACAAAGGGATCTGCTTAAACGGCGTACTTGACACTCTTTAATCGTCGGCTTTTACGTCATTAACTCTTATCAGGAAAAGCAGTGTCACAAGGAAACAGAGTTAACAAGATTTCATTGTGAAAAGTACTGTACTACAGTTAAGAAAGGTGTACAATTAAAGAAAAATAATTCCCCAGCAGATAAACCTTTTCTGTTGTTGGCAAATTTTGAAATAACCGCCATTGATTTAAATTATAAATAAATACAATTCTGGGTAACGCTTGTCAAATATATACAGGGTGAGTTTTTTCTATGATCAGTATGGGCATCTCGGGAACTAGCGGAGATAAAGCAATGGTTAAATTGGACAAGATTTGCAGTTTTACTGGCCCAATTTGATGACACTTTCGGATTTTTGTAAAAAGTCATGGCTTACTAGATATTTTGAAAAAACGAAATTCTGTCGATTTAGTCAAATCCCTCTAGCTCCTTTGTTTTTGATTTTATAAAAAAAGTGTAAATATCAAAATTGAAGGGAATTGTATCCCGAATATGATTGTCATGTCCTCGTTTGCGTGTCCGGTCTCGTTTTCGAGATACGACACAATGTTATATTTTTTTGAATAGAAACCATAGGGCTATGTCCTCAAAAAATCGGACATTTTTAGAGCTTTTAACGATATAATACTCGATATAGTTATTCATAAAAATAACGGAGTTATGGATGATTTTCTCTCTTATTATCACTTTTAACGTAGTTAGCCATGAAATAGATTAATTTATTAATAACTATTCCAAAAAAACATTGAACATTTTTTTTATTAGGTGTGCATATCAGATATAACGAAAAAACTAAATAAGTAGGTACTTACTAAAAACTTAAAATTAAAGTACATAATAATGGTTACAATTTATGTTTATGAAAAGTCCACCATTGTTAATTAGACAAAAATTGCATCTTTTTAAGATTGACATTACCGCTTTCCTCACTGACCGCCTATCAATTTCTTTAATTGCTTGTAATACCGCCTCCCTTAGGTCACCAACTGTCTCATACTTTCTTTTGTATACTTTGTTTTTTAGCGGACCCCATAAATAGAAGTCTATAACTGCCAAATCGGGAGACCGGGGTGGCCATTCGCGTGGGCCATTTCTTCCTATCCAAGAGTTTGGATAGATATTATCTAAGTGTTGTCTTACTAATAACGAGTTATGAGCAGGTGCTCCATCATGTTGGAATCACTCAATTTCTAAACGAGTTCTCAAATTCAAATTATGCAACATGTCTTGAAAAGTGTATTGCAAGAAATGCAAGTAGCGCTCCCCAGTAAGTGATTCTTCATAGATAAAAGGCCCCAGAATAGTAGACCCTATGATACCACACCAAACATTAAAACCAAATTTTATCTGGGGTCGTCTTTGTTCTACATGGAAATGGTTTTCTTTAGCCCAGATATGCTCATTGTGTCTATTGAACATACCGCAGTTAGTAAATCTAGTTTCATGTGACCATAACACCTTTAATGGAAACTATGGATTGTCAAGGCACATGTCTCTAAACCATGTACAAAACAAAATACGTCGATGTTCGTCACCAGCATGCAAAGTTTGAGAAACCGAAAGTTTCTACGGGTGGAACTGTGCGCTTAACTACAGTTCGTTTAGATGTGCCATATTCTGTCGCAATCTCACGAGTTGATGTAGATGGATTTTGATTTACCATTGCCAAAACATTTATTTGTGCTGTTTCGTTAATTTGATTACGTTTCTTTGGTGATTTAGTAAAAGATCCATATCTTGAGAAACTGAAAGTTTGTATGGGTGAAACTTGTGCGCTTTCAGTACCTTAACTACAGTTGGTTAAGATGTGCCAGCTTCTGCCGCAATCTCACAAGTTGATGTAGATGGATTTTGATTTACCATTGCCAAAACATTTGTTTGTGCTGTTTCGTTAATTTGATTACGTTCCTTTGGTGATTTAGTAAAAGATCCATATCTTGAGAAACTGAAAGTTTGTATGGGTGAAACTTGTGCGCTTTCAGTACCTTAACTACAGTTGGTTAAGATGTGCCAGCTTCTGCCGAAATCTCACAAGTTGATGTAGATGGATTTTGATTTACCATTGCCAAAACATTTATTTGTGCTGCTTCGTTAATTTGATTACGTTCCCTTGGTGGTTTAGTAAAAGATCCATATTTGTGTAAAGTATCGTAAAGCCTCTTAAATGTACACAGGGCAGGTTGACGACGATTAAAATATCTATGAAAGTATTCCTCAGCCGCACGAACTGAATTTTTATGGCATATGATATAACATTCCACCATATTCAGTTTTTCTTCGTTAGAATATTCCATTTTATCACGAAAACTTGTCAATATCGATTGTCAGTTCAGCACTACTAATGGAATTACTCTCAAATGAGGAAACGTCAAAGTGAAAATAATCTTTTTCATGGCTACCTACGTTAAAAGTGAAAATAAGAGAGAAAAGCATCCATAACTCCGTTATTTATATGAGTGACTATATCGAGTATTATATGGTTGAAAAGCTCTATAAATGTCCGATTTTTTGAGGTCATAGCCAACTATGGTTTCCATTCAAAAAAAGATAAGGTTGTGTCATATCTCGAAATCGAGAGCTGTCACGCAAACGAGGACATGACAATCATATACGGGATACAATTCCCTTCAATTTTGATATTTACACTTTTTTTATAAAATCAAAAACAAAGGAGCTAGAGGGATTTGACTAAATCGACAGAATTTCGTTTTTTCAAAATATCTAGTAAGCCATGAATTTTTACAAAAATCCGAAAATGTTTTTTCTATACACGCATTTGTTCATTCACAAATTTCATCACTTTACCAATAGAATTCTTTTCCCAAATTTGAAGTATCACGAATCCGAATGTATACGCTATTAAACAAGACCATATTCATTCAAAACAGTTCACCACAGGAGAATAAATCAGGTAACATACATACAAAAAAAAAACACGACGAATTGATAACCTCCTCCTTTTTGAAAGCCGGTTAAAAATTGTGTGACAACCGGAACAAACCACCAGCTCAGCCTCAAGAAAAGAAAAGAATCCACCAGAATTCCCACCAATTAAGCAAATCGATGTAAGCCGGGCACGTTTTTAATCGTTCTTTAGGTTTTAAGCAGCTTCTGTAGACACAGAGCAAACGTTCGGGGCGAGAGAGAGTTGCTCTAACGAAACGCGCATCGAGAAAGATCCACAGTCTGAGTAAGAGCAAAGCTGAGATTTAATCTTGTTAGTAACTTGTTCTAAAACGTTACGTTTTGCTAACTTCGACTGAAGTCCGTCGGTTCGGTGTGCCCGGACAGAATGTATAATTTGTCGTGAAAGGATTTCGAGCTTCTAATCCCGTATAATTTTTGGCTTTCGAGTACACCAGGTTTAGAATGTAAAGTGATAAATGACGTTTCGGACTGTCTCATTAGTTTTGAGTAGCTGCTGCTATAGAAAATCTTGAATAACCAAGCAAAACCTGTAATAAATTACATCAAATAAAAGAAACTCGATTAATTTATCTGTGAATTTTGTGGAAATATATTATCTTTTTTAACCGACTTCAAAAAGAAGGAGGTTCTCAATTCGTCTGTATCTATGTTGCTTTTTTTTATGTTTGTTCACCGATTACTCGGAAACGGCTTGAGGTATTTCAACCATTTTACTGGATACTGTTTGGGGGGATAGCGAAGTGGTCCCATATTTTTTTCATTAAAATAGCTTTTACCGTTTCTTAGAAAATGGGGAAAAACTATTTTTACCTATTCTCATATATTCTATGCCATGGTGGAGGAGCCGGTATTATTATATAAAATTCGAAAAATGTTATTCGGAACGTGGGGCAAATTGAAAAGGGATTGGATTAGTTCCGTGATATCTCAAAGTGGCCAGAACTTTTTTTCAAATAACATAGCTTCTATCGTTTCTTATAGAATGGGGAAAAACTTTTTACCTATTTTCTTATATTCTATGTCTTGGTGGAGTCGCGGGTATTATAAGATTAGATGGAGTTACTGGTATTAACTATTCGGAACTTGGGGTAAATTGTAAATAAGATGAATTAATCAAAATCAAAATAAGTATCAGTTAATATGAATATACAGTGTGTATTCATAAATCAATCGATTTCTTTTTATTTATAATTTTCAGAGAAAAAAGTTATTCTTCACAAACAGATTTTTTACATGGTCTAAAACATAAACAGTAATCATTCCATGTCAATTTTTATTAATTGTAGACAAAGTTTGCCTTCAAAGAGGGCTTTTAATTACAAATTAAACTATCTTCATTTCTGTTAACATATAAAATTGTTATTAAATATAAATAATCTAATACTATATTACGAACAAGGTTTGTTTATATATATATATATATATATATATATATATATATATATATATATATATATATATATATATATATATATACATAATTGAGTTCTATAAAAAATTCTCTAACGATTTCGATGAAATTTTCTTATTTAGAAGTTTCAATACATAGAAATCGATTGGTTAGGGTCTCATATTTGGGAAAATTGTTTTGCAGAGAAATTAAATAATTAAAAAAGTTATTGGCAGTTTGCGACAATCAAGATAGCTGATTTTTAATTTAAAGGTGTTCAATACAGGGTGATTTGGTAACCTACGTAAGAGTGAGATTCGTCTTGTAAAAATTCTTTCAATACAGGGTGATTTGAGAGTGAAACTGCTCTTGTAATCATTTTTCCAATACAAAATATATTTGTATGTTCTGAACAAGTAACTATTTAATGCCTACCTCATATTTTCCTAGCATTGATATTTTTACACCTGGAGATTTCAACTTTTCAGTTTCAATTTGAACATCGAAGTTGCGAAGTATAACTCATCAATGTACCTCACAAAATATTTTCACTTTCGCTTGGCACCGACTTCATAAAAAGTATTTAATTGTAGCAAAATATTATTTCATGCTTTTTAGTTAATTTTATTTTGAAGTCGGTTTTTGTTTTTTTAAAAATGTATTTATTACAATAGCAATTAATAGTAATGATTATTCAACATCAAATAAGTTACAACCAATGATAATCTTAAAACTAATATCTATATATAAATAGGCAAAGACAATACGGTTAGGTACCATTTTTTTCTCTGTCACTCAACCGTTTTGTTTTATTTTTGTACGGTTTAGTAGCTACAGACGACCTTTAGTGCAGAATGCTAAAATTAATATATAATATTGGTTCAATAATTATATAATAAAATAATAAAAAAATCATTATTTACATGCATACTGTTAATGCCAAACAGTGCCGCCAGATTGCTTCTAGCGAGAATCATAAGATAAGTTGCCTCCAATGTGAAAGACAAACTAAATTAAATGTAAAACTAAAAGTTTTGACCCTTCGCTAAAGTTAGCCTACATAGTCATGCTATTGAAATAGAACCAACGAAAAATTATAATACATAATAATCGCCGTTTATTGGGCGCTCGTAAGTTTGCAGTTTGCAATTTTCATTGCATTATAAATATGGTTTGTCAACTAAAATCAGAATTATGTTGCACTTCATCAATTTATTTCTGATATCTTCTTTATTTTAACCGTATACTTTTACTTTAGAATCTTTTTATTTTTGTCGCGTAACTTTCATATAAGTTTTACTAAGATTACAGAAAATTGTGAAATTATGCATAAATTCACGATAAATTGGTAGATCTGACAACACTGAATGCTTAGCCATTTACCCGAAATTTGATTTAAATTTTGACATTTCATTACTTTGTAGCGATTCGGTTCAAAGTTTTAAATTCAGTGAGACAAGATTTTAAAGTATTTTCAAGGTTTCAATTTCAATTCACAGAAAAAAATTCTCAAAAACAGGTGTATTTAACTACTATTAATTAACATTATGTGATTCCTATTTCTTTATATTTTCTACATAAAACAGAAATCGTCATGGGATAGGTACTTACGTTGGTAAGTAAATTTTTTATATTGAAAATTATACTGAAAATTAATGGTTTCTGATAATGTGGGTATCTTATAGTTAATTAATTTTACATTACATGGTCCCATTGCTGCAAAGTTTAAAGATTTGTTTGAATATATTAGGTTAAGTTATTATTTATTCTAGAGTAAAATATATTTTTTTACATACATATTTGAAATCGTACACTGCTGACTTTAAAATTTACAACCTAAATGTTCAAAAAATTTAAAATCCAAAACGCTCTACACGACAACAGAAACCACTGCGTAATTATATATCCTAGGTTGTTTTTCAAATGATAAACACGGCAGTGGTGGTGTAACACTCTTTCAGACCAAGTGGAATGTCTTCGATGGCACATTACATATAATATCAAAAAAAAAATTATGAATTGGGTGTTGCGGTTTTAGTTCAATGCTGGTTCAAAGCAAGTATGTAATTGATGAAGGACCTTTAGCGGAACAATCCATAAAACAATATATCGTCGCGTAAATGAAATCACCAAATAAAAGTTAATCACTGACCTTTTACGTCGAAGCTCTGCAGGTGGTGTTTTCTTGGTTCTTCTTTCTTCAGAGGCTAGCTAGCCCCGGAACAGCTGGAACTGATTTTAGAGCTTCGTCTGGACAACACGTTACACCAAAAATAGCGACGTAATGTTCATTGATTGAGCAAACAAAAATGCGGGTTTAACAACAAATTATGTAAACACAAACGAACAAAATGAAAGCGGTTTAGCGGTTGTTACGACCGGAACTATATCTCGCGAAATCGTAACACAATAACAACACTGTCTATAGTTTACACGCAAAAAACACTTAAAATTAGCATTAGCGCGAAACGGAAGGTTTTGGAAAAGGTGCAGAAGTTTAAAAATCAATGAAGTAATTCAGTCAATGACCATCTTTTACTATCTTTGGAGTTGCCTATAGTTCAATAGGAAAATATTTTAATTAATATAATATAATTTTCACAGTATTCCGAAGGTGTTGTGCAACAAATCATCAATCAACGAATAATGGAATTGTCATTAAATATTAGAGTTTTCATTGAGTTGTTTGTCATCTCTATTTTTAAAATCGGAAACGGAAACTTTTAGGTTAGAAAAAAAGTTCGCCGATAATTAGATCGAACATGTTATATAGACATATTTATGTAAAAATAATCCTACAATTATATACATAAATAAAATAAATAAATAATAGGGATAGCAAAGGCCTGGGGCCTGTTTTATAATCAACTTGTAACTTGTAGTTTTGTAACTTGTCAAATTTCGTTTCGTATTTTAACAAAATTATTCTACAAGTTACAAATTGCAAAATCCAAAATATTAGTATTCGACATGTACACGACTTTCAGTTTATGTATTAAAAATACAAGAATGGCTTTATACAGGGTATTCCTAAATTGGAGGTACAAACGAAAAGGGCAGATTCCTTGAATAGTTTTAGGAAGAAAAAGTCCCATAAACATGGGTCCGCAAACGTTTCGTTTTCAAGATACTGAGTGTTAAAATTTGAATTTTTCTCATAGTATCTGCACTTCACGAGATATTCAAATGAAATTTGGCATAGATGTTACAATTAAGAGTTTACACCTTGTGACATGACAATTTCGATTGCAAATCTACAGGGTGATATTTTTTCGGGAACACTGTCCACTGTTGTCCTTCAGAACTTTCTTTTGGTGAGCCACTGGTACTTTCAAAAATTGTAAAGAAAAGCTTTGTTGTTATACCAAACTTTATGTTCTCTTGTAGTTTTGTCGTATCTACTACCGGTTTCGAGAAAAAAATTTTTGAATGATTCTCTTGAAATCCTCAGAAAATTCCGAATTGTCATAGAAATCTAGTTACCTACCTAGTAGGCTGTGGTGAATGAATAAATTTATTGTTAGTTTTGACACATCAAATTAAACTTCTGTGTTTTGAAAATTAAAGATGGTTGCACAAAACATGCCAAAATTTTACGAATTCCGAAATGGCTGACATGAATTTCATGTATGGTCTTGCAAATGGTAATTCCAGAGAAGCTAAGCGTCTTTACATGGAACGCTATCCCAATAGAGTGATGCCTGGTCATCGGATGTTCTCTAATATTCACAGGCGTCTTTCAGAAAATGGATCTTTTTCTGCGAAAAATATTAATGACGGTAGACCACGAAGTGTGAGAACACTACGACTCGAAGAGGCAGTGCTGAACGAAATAGAAGAACATCCAGGAACCAGTACAAGAAAAATTAGTGTTACCTTAAATACAAGTCATCAAGTTGTTTGGCGGATTTTGCGGGATTCTTTGCTCTATCCTTATCACATTCAGAGGGCCTCGAGATTGTCATCCAAGAATTATTTTTTGTCAGTGGTACCTCAACAGACTATTGAACAATCCTCATTTTGATTGCCAAATCCTATTCACTGATGAAGCCTGTTTCTCAAGGACTTCAATCATAAATTTTCATAATGAACACATATGGGCTGAGGAGAATCCACATGAAATTGCAGAAGCTTATTTACAAGAGGAATTTTCATTAAATGTGTGGTGTGGTAATATTGGCGATTATTTGATTGGTCCTTTCTTCTTGCCAGGGCGACTTATTGGTCAATCATACAGACATTTTTTAGAGAACGATTTGCCCTTGTTATTGGATGATATACCTCTTATGATGCGACGTGAAATGTTGTTCATGCACGACGGTGCTCCTGCTCATTTTTCACTTTTGGCTAGGGAGTATTTGAACGAAAATTATGTAAACAGGTGGATTGGACGAGGTGGACATCAGCCATGGCCCGCCAGATCCCCAGATTTAAATAGTTTAGATTTCTTTCTATGGGGCCATCTGAAATCTTTAGTATATATAACGCCAGTGAATACCGTAGACGAACTGAGAAATCATATAATAGGCGCGTTTGATACAATTAGGAATACTCCAGGAGTGTTTGAAAGAGTTAGATCGTCTATGAGAAGAAGAACAGAACAACAATTGATGTAGTTTAGTTCCTTTGTTGTTATTTAGTTTTTTTTTGAGTTGTACGTTTCTTGCAGTAATACATTTTTTTTGATGATTATACCAGTTTATCGAATCTTTAAGAATCATTGCTAGCTTAATAATTTAATTTTTTTTTTCTGGAAATCGGTAGTAGATACGACAAAACTACAAGAAAACATAAAGTTTGCTATAACAACAAAGCTTTTCTTTACAATTTTTGAAAGTACCAGTGGCTCACCAACAAAAAGTACTGAAAGACAACAGTGGACAGTGTTCCAGAAAAAATATCACCCTGTAGATTTGCAATCGAAATTGGCATGTCACAAGGTGCAATACTTTTAATTGTAATATGTGTGCCAAATTTCATTTGAATATCTTGTGAAATGCAGATACTATGAGAAAAAAACTCGAAAAAAATTCAAACTTTAACACTCAGTATCTTGAAAACGAAACGTTTGCGGACCCATGTTTATGGGACTTTTTCTTCCTAAAACTATTCAAGGAATCTTCCTTTTTCGTTTGTACCTCCAATTTAGGAACACCCTGTATAATAATTACTAAGCACAGTTTAGTTTCTTATTTTTGATTAAATCACAATAAGTAAATTTTGATTTGCTATTCGCATTCGTATTCGCGAATATTAGAAGAGAAAATTCGCCTTTGCGAATATCGAAAATCGGACATTCGTTACATCCCTAAAATATTCATATTCAAGGTGTTCAATTTTTTGTTCTCCATTGTATAATTTCTTGTCATTGTAGATATTTACGATATTTTGAAACAATTTTGCCGGTTTACAGTTGCAAAACTCTCTTCGTTTGTTGAGGTTTTAGTGCACAAAGCATCAGGAATAAACTTTCCCGAAGACTTTATGGTAATTTCGAAACACTGGAACAATGGCGTATCGTCGTGTTGAACGAAATGGTAATATAACGAAACTTCAAACGTAAACCGAAGATTAATTGTGTGATTGTTTCGAAAAGGATTGTTCCGCATCTCTCTCTCCGGTCGCTTTATCACCGGATTTTTCATCGTCACGGAACAACAAAAGCCGTCAGCAATTTTATATCCTAAAACGGATCCGAATTGTCATATAAGCAATAAGGAGAGACAGAGAACTCTCAGGGAATTCATCTTTCCGGCTGCGGTGCCCGTCTAAAAATAAACTATAACAAAGATCATAAATTCAACCGCCACATCACATGCTCGAGGAGAATAATAAAGCCACTTATCAAAAGGAGCAAATATCACGCTGGATGTCGCACGGCGATATTTTCGAGAAATGTTGATCCCATTTATTTGGAAATATTGTCATTGCACGCAGCGTATACGCAGAAGAGAAAAGTTCGTGTAATGACAATGCGTGACGTTGGGTTATATCTTCCAGAGTACGAGGCTGAAGACAACGATTTAGCAGATTTTGGGAAACTATAAAAAAAGTTGGGATTGATTGCATGAAACATTTAATTACATATTTAAAAAAAATTCTTTGTGTTAGTCAATCATGATTATCAAATACAAAAAACTTACTTTGTTTTTTATCACTCAATTAATTAGATACTTATAAACGTGACTTTAGTTTCGACACAGACTTTGTGTCATTATCAAATGACGAATCATAAGTTAACTTATGTTTCGTCGTTTGCTTATGACACAAAGTCTGTATCGAAACTAAAGTCACGTTTATACGTTTTTACTTTGTTTTCCACAACTCACTTGATTAGATACGTATAAACGTGACTATAGTTTCGAGAGAGACTTTGTGTCATAATCAAACGACAAATCATAAGTTAACTTATGTTTCGTCGTTTGCTTATGACACAAAGTCTGTGTCGAAACTATAGTTATGTTTATACGTTTTTACTTTGTTTTCCATAACTCACTTTATTAGATACGTATAAACGTGACTATAGTTTCGAGAGAGACTTTGTGTCATAATCAAACGACAAATCATAAGTTAACTTATGTTTCGTCGTTTGCTTATGACACAAAGTCTGTGTCGAAACTATAGTTACGTTTATACGTTTTTACTTTGTTTTCCATAACTCACTTGATTAGATACGTATAAACGTGACTATAGTTTCGAGAGAGACTTTGTGTCATAATCAAACGACAAATCATAACTTAACTTATGTTTCGTCGTTTGCTTATTACACAGAGTCTGTGTCGAAACTATAGTCACGTTTATACGTTTTTACTTTGTTTTCCATAACTCACTCGATTAGATACGTATAAAAGTGACTATAGTTTCGAGAGAGACTTTGTGTCATTATCAAACGACGAATCATAAGTTAACTTATGTTTCGTCGTTTACTTATGACACAAAGTGTGTGTCGAAACTGTAGACACGTATATACGTTTTTACTTTGTTTTCTATAACTCACTTGATTAAATACGTATAAACGTGACTATAGTTTCGACAGAGACTTTTTGTCATTATCAAACGATGAATCATAAGTTAACTTATGTTTCGTCGTGTGCTTATGACACAAAGTCTGTGTCGAAACTGTAGTCACGTTTATACGTTTTTACTTTGTTTTCCATAACTCACTTGATTAGATACGTATAAACGTGACTATAGTTTCGAGAGAGACTTTGTCTTTATCAAACATTTGTCAAATGTCTGAAATGTCAAATATGTCAAAAATATCAAACGTCAAAAATATTAAACGTCAAAAATGTCAAATGTCAAAAATGTCCCATGTAAAAAATTTCAAATGTCAAAAATGTCAAATGTTAAAAAAGTCAGACTTCAAAAATGTCATATGTTCAATGTGATAACTGTCAAATGTCTGAAATGTCAAATGACAAAAATGTCAAACGTCAAAAATATCAAACGTCAAAAATATCAAACGTCAAAAATGTCAAATGCCAAAAATGTCACATGTAAAAAAATTCAAATGTCAAAAATGTCAAATGTTAAAAAAGTCAAGACTTCAAAAATGTCAAATGTTCAATGTGATAACTGTCAAATGTCTGAAATGTCAAATCTCAAAAATGTCACCTGTAAAAAAATTCTAATGTCAAAAATGTCAAATGTTAAAAATGTCAGACTTCAAAAATGTCAAATGTTCAAATGTTCAATGTGATAATTGTCAAATGTCTGAAATGTCAAATGTCAGATATGTTAAAAATTTTAAATTTCAAAAATGTCAAATTTCAAAAATGTCAAATGTCAAAATGTCAAATCTCATAAATGTCATGTCAAAAATGTAAATAAACAAAGAGTGTCAAAAATGACGGCGATAACAAAATCTTTAAAAATGGAAAATGGCAGGCGTGCGGTCTAATCCTAAAATATAAACGCCAACCGTCGTTTCTTGTATAAGGTTTACGAACCTGTAGACATGTTCTCTCGCAAAATTCATTAAATTTCGAATACTACTCGTAAACAATCACATCGTTTCGAGGTAAACGGTTTTAATCTCGCCGTAATTAACATTATCTGGTGCAACAGACAATTTCATCTCTCATGATTTCCTCTGGCGGAATTAATCTCTGAGCTGGAACTATCATTCGTTTCCGTCGATTACCACACACACAAGTTCACCTTCTCCCCAGGCTGAGGCCACAAAAACAGATTCGGCAACGGATAAGACTAAAACAAAGCGCATATTGGATTTCACAAAAGGACCGAATGGATATGGGACGACACGACGACGATGATGATGATGGCGAAGTCGACACGATATGTTTTGTCGAAGCTTGAGCACATTAACGTTTCGATATTTGATCTTTCAATTTCCTCCAAGTTGACAAGTCCGTAAGAAAAGTGACTTTAGAGCTATGAAAAAGATGATGTATGCGTGTGCATTGAGTTTGGGTAATCAAGGTGATCCATAATCTTTTGAGGACAATGCCTTTTGGAATATAATACGAATATTTGTATAGATTTTTATCGAAACTGAGGAACAGTCATTTCAAAAGATTTCTGCGAATAATTTGGATTTAGTGTTTTTTAGTTTTGGTAATGAATTTCCATAAAGTGTCAACTAGATCAGTTTGTAACCAAACGTGGTGTACTGTGAGAAATTTGAAAAAAGTTCAAACAACCGAACTGGCTACGTGGTTATGTACAGGGTTCTTCAACAAAAGGTGATACGTTTAAAGGAAACTAAACGTATTAGAGATGTGTAAATTTTGGTCTGCGGGTTTAGTGCCAAACCGATTGTTATAATTATAAGAAATAAACAAATATAATATACAATTCCTCTTGCTTTACATTTGTGTGCTGCTAGCTTCCTGTTGTAAAGTGAAAAGTGTAAAACAACTGCTGAGATCACTGAGTGTTTCATCTCTACACTTTTGCCCCTTATACAGGGTTATTCACCTTATTCGACACGGAATATCACGACTAACATCAATTAAAAAAAATCTATCCTATGAATAAAACATGTTTATTATATTTGGGACTCCCTGTACATAGTAAAAATAATTTTTAAATATGAATACATATAATATGCAGGGCTTTCATTTCAAAACTAGCCACCCAAAATAATTTTTAAAATGTGTTTAAAAGAAAAAGGTCATTTTGCCATGGATCCTCAAACATCTATACCAAAAGTCTCCAGGTTAATAAATATTTCCATAGGCTCTGTGCATAAAACGTTACGCCTAAATAAATTCTTTCTCTACAAAATACATCTTTTATAAGAGCTTGCTGCTGATGATTATGACAGAAGGTAAGAATTCTGCGAATTAATCTCTAAAAAAAATTGTTTTTCTGATGAAGCAGGATTTTTTTTAAATGGATTTGACAATAAACGCAATTATAGTTACTAGAACAATCCCTAGGCACAATGTTTTCGGGAATATCAACCAACATTTCCAGAAAATCAACGTAATGGGATTCTAGGAAATAAAATTAGTAGTCCTGTATTCGTGGAAGAAATTTCACTGGGGAATTGCATTTGGACTTAGAAAATATAACCGAATCTTTAGAGAACCAAATAGATCAAGATGGAACTTTTTTGATAGACAAATAAAACATATTTTTTCAACAGGACCTCCAGATTATGCCTTGCCTGTACTATATTGGCTTAATGACAAATTTCCAGATATATGGATTTGAAAAAGAGGCGCTATAGAATGGCTAGCAAGATCACCCGACCTAACGCCACTTGACTTTTTTTTTATGGGGACATATAAAACTGTGGTGTATAAAACTCAACCTCGGAATATTCCTTAGACGTAGAATAGTGGAAGAGTGTGAGTAGATTACACCAGAGAGGTCTCAAAAAGTGCGGGAAGAATTCGAGCTGCAATTTTACCATAGTCTTACTGTCAATATTTTAAGGAGCACATTATTTTAAAAACTTGAGATAATTTGGCGTTAGGCAGTAGCTAATTGTAGCATTAAAAAAAGAATAGATCAGTTATCTTGGAAGAATTATATATTATTATGTACTCGAATTATAGTAAATTTTTTTATCGACATACACTGTTTTGTAATTTTACTCAGACTTTGTTCTGTAAAAAAAATGTAATTTTATAAAATTTTGTTTCTAGTGCTTCCATGCTTTTAAATGTGGGACAGATCACTTGAATAATGGATGTCCCCCGCCGTAACACCTCGTTTGAAGAACAAAAACAAAGTAATTATAAAACAAAACGCTAATAGCGGTCGTGACGACAGTTGTCGGTAATTATAAATTTTAAGTAAATTGTAATTACGACATACAAATAAACAATCGAAACAATTTTCATTCCACGATAGTTAAAAATGTTATTCTTTCAGAATTACAAAACTATTTACCCTTCATGAGTTTGATAGTCTTAATTGCTGATACTCCACCATAAAGATGTTCAGTTTCTCTACCATCTATTCACTTATAATCATTTTAATTGTATAATCTATTACGCCAATAAACGAATCGAAAGACAATTTTCTCGAAGGCTATAATTACGTAAACTCCTTCCTCATAATACGCAGTCTATTCGTAATTGTATTATTTCTGCCCTCTCTCCCGTTTCTTGTATGATTTCATGAAATAGGAATTTGTATTTATGCAGCTACGAAGGGTAAACTTTCACAATTAAACTTATTGACTCGGAAAATTAAACCGAAACATTATGCAGTAAATTTCCGCGAAGTTAAATCGCTCTTTTATGTGGACACTATAACCCGAAGGCAACCGGAATGTGAAAAAGAGACGTCTCAGTTTATGTCGTCGGTATGTTAACATTTTGTATTTAGTTCAAACAATGATGCGTTGATGTTGTTTAATATCAAAAATGAGTTTTGATCATTTTATTAGAGATTATTACAGTTTATATATTATCATGAAATCAATTGCGCCACCTAGGAGTTTCAGGGCAAACTACTGTGTGTAACGACGTTTCCTCGTGATTCCTAGGATAAGAGTTCACACGAAAATAATCGTAGGTTAGTAAGTAAAACCTATGAAAGAAATTTTGATACTAACTCTGCGAGTTCCATTGAACGTAAGACTATATTGTTTCTACTCGAGAACCATCATCAGTTGCGCTTCCTTTATCTGATTGATATCTCGAATAATTATTTATGTATTTAATGCATATACTCACTGACAAAGAAATCGCAAAACCCAGAAGGAGATGTTTAAATATAATTTTGATTTTGGGAAAACATAGATGCTGTAGTCATTTCTTCTTAACGCCAAGCTACCTGTATTTCATGTCTTAAAACCTTCAAAGGCTGCGATAAAGGACCCCGCAGAATCCTTATGGGAACTGGATTTCGGCCATTTTTTTTCAAATTAAAATATGTGATAGCTCTTGAGGAGTAGATCAAATGTGCTCATGGGCACAAAGCTCTAGAGCCAGTAGTTTAGGATCTACAGCCCTTTAAAGTTGACGTGGTCCAGAATCCTTGTGGGACATGGCTTTCGGCTCAATTGTTTCAAATTCAAGTATGTGATAGCTCTTGCAGAATAGATCAAAAGTGCTCATGGGCACAAAGCTCTAGAGCCAGTAGTTTAGGATCTACAGCCCTTTAAAGTTGACGTGGTCCAGAATCCTTGTGGGACATGGCTTTCGGCTCAATTGTTTCAAATTCAAGTATGTGATAGCTCTTGCAGAATAGATCAAAAGTGCTCATGGGTACAAAGCTCCAGAGCCAATAGTTTAGGATCTACAGCCCTCTAAAGTTGACGTGGTCCAGAATCCTTGTGGGACATGGCTTTCGGCTCAATTGTTTCAAATTCAAGTATGTGATAGCTCTTGCAGAATAGATCAAAAGTGCTCATGGGCACAAAACTCCAGAGCCAATAGTTTAGAATCTACAGCCCTCTAAAGTTGACGTGGCCCAGAATCCTGATGGGAAATGGCTTTCGGCTAAATTGTTTCAAATTCAAGTATGTGATAGCTCTTGCAGAATAACTCAAACGTGCTCAAGGCTCAAAACTCCAGAGCCAATAGTTTAGAATCTACAGCCCTCTAAAGTTGACGTGGTCCAGAATCCTTATGAAAAATGGCTTTCTGCTAATTTTTTTCAAATTCAAGTATGTAATAGCTCTTGAAGAGTAGATTGAAAGTGCTCATGGGCACAAAGCTCCAGAGCTAATAATTTAAGATCTACATACAGCCTTCTAAAGTTGAGGTGGTCCAGAATCCTTATGGGAAATGACTTCAACTTTAGAGGGATGTAGATCTTAGACTATTGGCTCTGGAGCTTTCTGCAAATGAGCACTTTTAATCTACTCTTCAAGAGCTATTACATACTTGAATTTGAAAAAATTTAGCCGAAAGCCATTTCCCATAAAGATTCTGGACCACCCCAAATTTAGAGGGCTCTAGATCCTAAACTATTGGCTCTGGAGCTTTGTGGTCATGAACACTTCTGATCTACTCTTCAAGAGCTATCACATACTTGAATTTGAAAAAATTTGACAGAAAGCCATTCCCCATACGGATTCTGCTGGGTCCTTTCCGAGCCTTCTATCACAATCACAAACCTGTTCTAAGGGTGAAAGATGCACATGGGTCTCTTCAAAAAAGTTTAAAACATGGGATTTATGAGGCGATTAACAATAAAAGGGATTACTATCAGGACCCTGATTTTCTCAGAACATTTCAATCTACGCGTAACTCTACCGATATATCTGTTCTACCCCTTATCATCGGCGCTCGTGGCATTTGGTGCATTAACAGTGATTACTTACTAGAAGCACTGAACATTAATTGCCTTATGATCAAAAGGCAACTCTAGTCAACAGCGTTATTGTCGGTTCTCTATATACCCATTCTTTCTTCAACAGAGCGGTCTGGCGATAACTTTACTTTTGCTGTCAATCTTGGATTAAAACTTTCACGTTTGTACCATTTTATTCATTCCATTGCCTCGCCATTACTGCCTCCTGATTCCTATATTCCCACCTTCAGTATTACAAATAAATAATCCACACGTACCTTTTTGACTCATATCACCCCCATCGATTGTCTATATATCCTTAGAAAAATTTCTCTATCATTAGTCCCCTATCTCCCATAAGGCAATCGTATTCAAAACGAATGTCGCTCAACCGGCGCTGACAATCGATTCTCTCGCGCGTTGGTATACGAGTAATCGACAGTGACGTTATTAAGCGAATTTTAGATAGTTGTTTGTTTATTATCTGTTCAAGTTCTATTGTTTTTTACTCAGTGTAGTTTTATTAAGTTTTTATAATTGTTTTTTTTTTATTTCTAATACAATTCTTGACTTTGATCTTAGAGTCTGAGTTCCTTTAGGAAGTTTAGGCGTAGAACTTTTCCAACCCAAGATTTGACCCATAGGCTATTTTTAAAATATCTCAAGCTGAAATAATTTCCTTTGCTTTTTGAATACATAGACAAAATATGATAATATATTCGTATTATTTAGTACGCAATGTTTTGGCATTCATAACATAATGAAATAAAATGTTTTATAAAAGATCTTTCTCAAAATTTTTTTGAAATGTATGTAAAATTGCACCCTTTACTGTATGTACCTGCAAAAAAGATAAATACTGCCAGTTATATTTTAACATCGAGTTGACCCGCGTGATACCCAAACACCGTTTATGTTGTTCAGGTAATGAGCGGTGATCTGGTTTCATTCATAATTAACATTTGCGGGCCACACCTATTGATATATTTAATCTGGGTCACTTTTTCGTTGCTTTTGTTTTACGAATGTTACTTAAATAACAGGGGGCGTAGCTCAGATGGTAGAGCGCTCGCTTAGCATGCGAGAGGTACCGGGATCGATGCCCGGCGCCTCCATTTTTTTATACTTCATGGGAAAAAATATTTTGGATCTTAGTCTCGATTTTTAGAAGGTATTTTTTGTATACTGTTACGTTTATTATCGGGGGGCGTAGCTCAGATGGTAGAGCGCTCGCTTAGCATGCGAGAGGTACCGGGATCGATGCCCGGCGCCTCCACTTTTTTTATACTTCTTAGTCTAAAATATTTTGGTTCTTGTTCTCGATTTTTAGAAGGTATTTTTTGTATACTGGCGTTTATTATCAGGGGGCGTAGCTCAGATGGTAGAGCGCTCGCTTAGCATGCGAGAGGTACCGGGATCGATGCCCGGCGCCTCCAATTTTTTTATACTTCATGGGAAAAATATTTTGGATTTTAGTCTCGATTTTTAGAAGGTATTTTTTGTATACTGTTGCGTTTATTATCGGGGAGCGTAGCTCAGATGGTATAGAGCTCGCTTAGCATGCGAGAGGTACCGGGATCGATGCCCGGCGCCTCCACTTTTTATAATTCTTGGTCTAAAATATTTTGGTTCTTTTTCTCGATTTTTAGAACGTATTTTTTGTAAACTGTTGAATTTATTCTTATTCTCGGGGGCGTAGCTCAGATGGTAGAGCCCTCGCTTAGCATGCGAGGGGTAAAATCATTGTTATCATTATCTGCAGAGGCGTACCTAGCTTTTGGTTCGGGGAGGGGCAAATTTAAAAAAATTGTCCTAGGGAGAGGGTCAAATCTGAATTTTTTTTCGGTTGGGGGGTTACTTACCAAATTTATGGGAACTGATTTTTCAGGTCCAAGGGGGGCACTTGTGTTACATTAGATCCGCTACTACGGTAATTTTTTATTCCTTCATTTTCATTTTACTTCATTTATGGTGCAATCAACTCGTAGAAGTAAATTATTTGAGTTTTATATACCTCAAAAAATATGGGGTAGTTTGATGGAAAGGTGGACGCATGCGCATAACGACAAATCAAATACTCCATTTATATGAAGACTAGATACATTCTGACATATGTTTATGTCATCTTCTGTCATATATATATTGTGTGTCATTATTACCGTTTGTGTAATATATAATTGTTAATCCTAAATAATAAATTGTCCTAAATTATTTCATCATAGTTTCGTGTTTTGCTTATAGTGTAAAAAGTAATGATCTGTTCATACTGGCGTCAATAGAAAAATTGGTGAGAATCAGAAAATCTTCAAAATGGATGTTTATAGAATTTGACCGCACCAGTTTTCATAAAAAACCTGGAAAATCCGGTGTAAAGTGAGTGATATTAAAAAAATTACAACTTGGTTGTAATAACAGCTGGACCTTAATCTGCCTCCTAGTGATAGCTTAATCACACTGAACATTGATATTGTACGTTAAGAATTGCAATTTAAATAATTTGCAGAAATATTTTGCAGGACTTATGGCCTTAACCACGATAGTTCGATAGCTATATGCAAAATATAATTTGAAAGCTTACAAAAAGCACTTCACTTCGTATATCTTGTATTTTTGTCATAGTCCGTAAAATGTATTAATACTGCTTTTGAAATTTGGCTTAACTTATGAACTTTCAAAATATCTTTAGAATATTCCGGTCGGACTAGTCTCGTTAATACGGTGGTATGTGCAAAATAGCTCTCTATATTATTTAAATTCAAATTGTTCAAAAACTACTTATTTATTAGTATCCATCGTGAGCCCATATAAACTTAATATCATAAGCTATTATTTTGACAATGACTAATATTCCAGTATTAGTTATTAATTCTTGAAAAAAATTCACTTGACCAGTTTTTCTCAGTTAACTTGGTAAAAAAATGATCCAATCAGGATATATAAACACTCATTAAGACGGATTTCGTATTCTTTAGAACATTCCTGTAGATGGCATTACGATTCCTTCATTACTTTTTATTATTTAAGCAAAAAACAAAATAAATTTGTATTTTTGCGGGTGTTTATTATTTAAATCGTTATTATAAAGTTGTAAGTTTGTCTGTTTGATTGTTTGTTTGTCGGGCATCACGTAAGAACTATTGAACTGATTTTGCTGAATCTTTTTTGGTTGCAAAGCCTGTAGTATGACTTAACATCTGGTAGATATTTTATCTCCCTAAAATGACGGAAAAGGTAGATATAGCGAAAAAACTTCTACAATGTTGGATAACACAATTACTCTATTGGTTCCAGAGCAAGCACCAAATATTAGATACTTGAATCAGCTTAGCTTTTATTCAAAATTCGGAATATAACAAGGTAACATGTTTCGATTTTAAAAAAATCAACTGATATATCAACCGTACTTTTACAGGGTGTTTTATATATAGATACTTTGAGCGGAGTAGAATGACATGGATTTAAAAAATCTAAAAAAAGTTATATTAGCTGTACCATAAGCAGCTGCATATATACAATGTGGTATAAATAAGGGGGAGTGGAATAAGTTATACGGGGTGGTTCAAAAAAGTTATATTGAGTGGGTCATAAATAGTTGCTTATACCAGGTGGTTCATAAACGGACGGAGTAGAATTATATTTATATAGGGTGGATAACAAAATGATATACTATTTGGCTCATAAGTAGTTGCACATACAATATTGTTGAAATAAGGATAGACTATTTATACAGGGTGGATGTAAGCAGTTAGGATTTTTGAATTATGTTCTTGAGTTATTATAGTTATGAAATGGGTTGAAAAAATGTTAGAAGAAGTTGTTTATACATGCTGGTTGAAGTATGAGATCCAGTGGAATTATTTAGTTTAAATAGTAGTTAAGAAATATTTTAAATCCACAAGTAGTTGCATATATAGGATGGTTGAAATATTCTCTTCGAGGTGTCATTCCTTTGTACGCAAGACAATATATATTATACATAAATGTATTTATGCATTTCATTAAATTTGAAGACGCGAGATGTAAGACCGACATATTTTCAGGAGAATCAGGAGTGAATCTGGAGCCGTTTGTAATTGCTGTTCTCCCTTAGAATATAAAATTTTCAGATACCTGTCAAGATATTGAATACTCTCTTCGAGGTGTCATTCCTTTGTACGCAAGGATAACAGCAATTACACGGAACGGCTATGATCTCTGTGTACATTCTCTTGAAAATCCTAGATGTTGGACTTACATCTCGTTTCATTTCTGCATCAAATGATGAAGTGTTCGAGAGGACATTCAATTGAAATATAGGTCCCCGACATAAATATAATATATATTGGCGTACAAAGTACACCTCGAAGAGAGTTTCAATATCTCTGAGGATACCTGAAAATTTTATCGGACATGGGAGTAAGGGAGAACAAAAACGGAACGGCTGTAACCTATGGTGTGTCGCAATCTCGCGTCTTCATTTGGTTGAAGTAGTTAATTACAGCATATGGGTTTAAAGAATATGATAAACAAGGTTGTGGAAAATATAGGGTGGAGTAGAATTTTAAGGATACTGTAGTAAATGGTGTGGCATTATAATACAAGGTTTAAATATAGGCTGTAGTAAAATTATAATTTTACAGGGTGGGTAATAAATGAGAGAAAAATTTTGTAATATAGTAGTTGCATATATGTACTACCTGAAATATGGGACGCAGTAATGTTATAGTTACACAGTGATGTTGAAACAATGTTAGAAAAAGTTGTATATAAAGGGTGATTAATTGTACTTTACGTAGACCATAAGCAGTTGCGTAGCAGAAATATGGGGTGGAGTAGAGTTATAAGCATGTGTTAAAAAAAGTTATATTGGATGACAAATAAACAGCAGCATAAGCAGGATGGTTACTCTATAGGGTGAAGTAGAGTTACAGTTATACAAGGTGAATAAAAAAATGTGAATAAAATTGTTATATAAGTTATATATTCGGGATTGATGGATTTACAGTTAAGCAGGGTGTTTCAAAAAATTTGGAAAAATTATTATATAGGGTAACCCCTATGTTCTATAAATTATTTATTTTTGCAAAAACTTGTACATTCTGTACACGAGTGAAACCGCTGGTAACGGCTAGTTATCTATATATTGTTACTGACGTGATGGTATAAGCGAATTGCTGTTGAATTTTATGTCCTAAAGTTCGTTAAATTTTGCTCTATAAATTGGTGTAATTTGTGTTGTCCAGAAACGTATTATTTTTTCCTGGATGGGTTATGTTTCGCCTTCTCCAAAATTTAATATGACATTTGTAATTGTGTCTTATTAACCCTACTTACACACATTAATAATTACTTTACTTACTAATGCCTGAAATTTAACAATATATACACAAAAAAATATGTAAATAATTCCTCTCTCAAGTTTATTTCCTTTGGGATTTCGAAACTTGGGTTGTTAGGCCTTTTTTGCCACTCGGCTCGAACAGATTACATCTAATGGAGATATAATTCGATAAGTTGCCTCAATCAATACCGAATGTGGCGTAATGTAAACGAAATAAGAAAAACCTCGTGAAAAAAGATGAATTTTATAAAAGGCCTTTTCAGAATGTGCATTTTGGAATTCCTCTCACGTCTTCGTAAATATCGGGCATTCATTTTTTAACTATGAAACGGCTGAAATATCGTTCGAAATGTCTACGAAGAATAATAATGTCGGCCGGAATTTTATTACCAAATTCGTACGGAGAAAGTGCTGTAATTTAATTTACTTACTCATAAATAAATATAATCGTGTTAGATAATTTGAATAAGAAAAAAAAAAGCTGAGCAGTTGTTTCAATGTTGTGTTGTATTGACATTTGGTTGAACATAAAAAATTAGTACCGATATGACTTATTAAGTTTGTTTAGTATCTAAAGCCGGCACTTCACTTGGCTTTAGCGTATTTTGGTTTTGTATTGCTATATTAAAAAACCATGGCGAAGATTCCCTCTTTTTCCGCAGTTAGCACAGTTGTTCCATATTATTTTTAATATGTATCCATGCATCGTATGTTTTTGTTTTTATGTCTGCTTTGTTTGGGGTTCCAAATGCAAGCATGCATTTGGTAGGAACAACTCCAAAAACTTCATAACATTTTGGTTCGATCAGTCTATTTTGCCACAAACACCACTTATCAGGAAAAACAGCACTAGTTGATCACGATCGAAGCGCGGCGTGCAACTACGAGGGCTGCCTTTTATATTTCGGGATTAGAGAACAAAAGCAAATATTAATAATCGAAAGTTCCTTTATTGTTTTTCAAAATATTCCCGATGAAATTCTATACACTTTTGCATGCGTTTGAACCAATTGTCGAAGCACTTTTTCCACTCTGATTGAGTGGTCAAAAATGCAGTTGTTTGAGCCGATGTGTGAGAGCTCGCATTGTCGTAGTGAAGAGTGATCTGTCTTCGGGGGTTGGTTTTCCTCATTTCTTGGAAGACAACTGGCAAACAAATGGTTGTGTACCACTCAGAATTGACTGTTCTGCGTTGTTCTAGTGGTACGGTTGCGACATGTCCAGTTTTTCCAAAAAACAGGCGATCATTTGCTTGGAAGTGCTTCGTGCGCGAACAACTTTTGTTGGATTCGGCTCATCTCGAAACATCCATACAGTCGACTGCTGTTTATTTTCGGGCTCATACGCGTAAATCCACGATTCATCACCTGTCACTATTTCATACACGTGTTTTAAAGCACCGCGATCGTATTTTTTGAGTTTTTCTTTCGAACAATCGACACGAGCCTTTTTTTGAACGATTGACAAATTGTGTGGGATCCAACGCGAACAAATTTTTGTGACATTCAAATGTTTATGCAATATTGAATGTATGCTGGTCCCACTAATGTGTAAGGTTGACTCAATCTCACGATAGGTCACATGACGATCTTGCAATATCAGTTCGCGCACAGCATCAATGGTTTCCGGAACAACAACTGTTTTTGGACGACTTTCACGAAATTCGTCTTGGAGTGAACTACGACCTCGATTGAATTCACCTTACCATCGATAAACAGTGGTCCTTGATGGAGTTTCATCGCCAAAAATTAAATTAAGTTCATCTATGCACTCTTGCTGACTTAATCCACGTCGAAAGTTGTAAAAAATAACGATTTAATTCCATTTTTTGGCCGAGAAGAATCCTTTAAGTTACTGTAATCAACACATAGCGCTCGTTTGTCAAAACGTTCTGAATACGTATAACCTCAAAAATGTCACACTTTACGATAGAGCTGTCAGTTGTCAGATTGCAACACTAGGGTTGTCCAATCCCGAAATATAAAAGGCAGGCCTCGTAGGATATTGTACATTTGAAAAAATTAAGTTGATAGTCGCAATTTATTTCTGGCACACCCTGTATAAGTGAGCCCGAGCGTTTTTCCAACAAAACAACACCTGCATTTTAAATGAATTTGTTCCAACCCACGCGTCCACAGTGTATATGTCATCAAATTTCTGATTCGCACCACGGATTTCCGAAGAAAAGATCTACTGTTACTAACCTTACTATTACAACTCAGTACCTTTCGCCATGTCTAGAAAACAAAAGTCAAGTGGATGTTATTTACACCGACTTTGCAAATGCCTTTGATAAATTGGATCACGGTATTCTACTTAGTAAATTGGCTAAATTTGGATTCGACAGTCGACTCATTACTATTTTAAATTCATATTTTGACAACAGAATGCAGTCTATTTTCTATAATGGATTTAAATCAAACCAATATTTTGCTACATCAGGGGTTCCTCGGGGGTCAAATCTGGGACCTCTGCTGTTTCTTCTTTCATTGATGACTTAACAAGTAGGCTAAAGTGTAACAATTTATTACAATTTATTATATGCTGACGATTTAAAAGTTTTTGTGGAGATTACAAGATTGATGATTGGTATGTTCTACAAGAAAATCTTAATGCTCTTAGTGATTGGTGCATGCAGAATAATCTACATTTGAATGTGTCTAAGTGCAAAATAATGTCTTTTACCAAGAAGAAAGTTTAGATTTTAATTATATGGTAAGCAATGATTGCCTTCCACGCACGAATTTAATTAAGGATCATGGCGTGGGTTTGATACAAGGTTGAATTTTCACGAAAACATGTACCTTAAAATTGCTGAAGCTAGTAAATTATATTTGACTTTATTGTCAGGAACTGTCGTTTCGTAATATCGATGCTCTAAGAGTACTTTATTTTTCTTTCGTACGCTCTAGGCTAAAATATGCCTCTATCATGTGGAAACCATTTTACAATTATCAGAAGTTCGCATTAGAAAGTTTGCAAGAAAAGTTTCTTAAGTTATATGTGCCCCCATTCGTAAATCTTTTGAGGTGTTTTTGAGATTTTCAAAATGCTGAGTATTGTGGACATTTTCCAGGCAGCTCGTTTTCGGTGGGACACCCTGTATAGTAGTACCGTTGTTAGAGCATCCCTTAATAAGATGTCAATATTTTATTTTCACCGTTTTTGATTTCTTATAGGTCTGAAGGAGATATTTCCTTATTAACTGAAATCCCATTTTACTTCGTACTTCTGGGAATTGACTGGCTTTAAATTCAAAAGAATATGCAATTTATTTTGAATATAAAATGTTTTATTAAGTACTAAAGCAGCTTCGGTTATAACTATTCGTTTTAACGAATTCCATTCATCGGGGGATTACTCATTGAATTGCATTGGAACAACACCGCAGGATTATATTTGATTCAGACTGTATTGGATCTTATTGAAAAATAAAATTAATTTCTGATCCAAGTGTTGCCATTCATTGTGGCGCATCAAACTTATATAATTGTTCTATTCAGCGTTTTAGATTGCCTTATTGAAATTTTATATCTCTTCAGAAATAATTTTCCAGGAAATTGTAACAAAGTAAACGCCAAAAACTAGGACTTTCTTAATCTTAACATTTTGGATAACTAAGTAAGTACTTTCATAAACTCAAGAGCGTCAATTTTAAAGGTTACGATGAAACACAATATGTCGTCAGCCAAATAAAAGATATGGAACGAGTTTAAATGAGGTAATATCGAAGTCACTTTTCATTAACCCCCTGGAGCAGCGGTGTTTAAGAATAGATTGTGAGGAACAAATTGACAAAATCAAATATCTCAACTTTGGGTAGACCGAATTGAATGGAATTTCGAGAGGAAATAGCTTATAACTTGCTGTTAATAGGAAAAATATCAGGACGTGACGTCCTTCAGAAAAATATACAAGAGGTTCGAAAAGTTGAGAAATTTTGTAAAAGTATTTTATAAAGGTATGATACTGTAAGAGTTTACCTTTGATCTGTTATTGAAGTAAAAAGTAAAAAGTTTGAGGGTTTAAGAGTTCTGTATATACAATATACGGATACCCTTATAATATCACTCCGGATTTCTGCCTCTGTCACATCACAGCAATTTTCTCCTAAACTACTGGACGGAAGAGGTTGAAATTTGGTATCAATGTATAGTTTGGTCACCCGATCAGGAGCACATATCGTAAATGAAGAAATTTTGAATTTAGGGGTACTTCTGGGGGGAAAAACTAAAAAAATCGACCGTTCCCCCCTGATCTCCGAAACTACTGAGCCCAAAAATTTTGAAAAAAAAAATAGGAAATATAGATCGTTGCGCGAACTTTACAGGAAAAATAAGGAGAAACCATTAATGTTAATTTTGCGGGGCAAATTATAGAATTAAATGAAAATTAAAAAAAAAAATTCAAACGCATCTTGTAATATATCAAATAAAAGGTCCCATTCTGAGGAACACAAATATATTTTTTTCATATTAAAAAAAAAATTAATGAAAAAGATATTAACGAAAATATACCAAAATTTACCCATCCCCCCCCCTTTAAATCCGAAACTAAAAAACGTAGTTTTGAAAAAAATTAGAAGTATAGGGTCTGACCTGAAGTTTACTGGAAAAATAAGGAGAAACCTCTACTTTTAATTTTTGGGGGCAAATTACAGAATTAAATGGAAAATATAAAATTAAAATATATTTTTTCCATATTTATAAATAAATTAAAAGATATTAACAACAATATAAAAAAATTTACCCATCCCCCCCCCCTTATCACCGAAATCATAAGCTGTAAAATTTTGAAAAAAATACTGGTATAGCGCCTCACCTGAACTGTACTGAAAAAATAAGGAGAAACCCCTAATATTCATTTGGGGGGCAAATTATAGAATTAAATGGAAAATAAAAAATTATAATTGTTTCTAACGGATCAAGTAATATATCAAATCAAAGGGCTCATTATGACGAATACTAATATATTTTTTTATTATTTTTTAAATAAATATTTTAAAATATATTAAAAAAATATTTAAAAAATTTCCCATTTCCACCTTTATTCCCTAAACTATAAGGCTTTTTTTTGTTTACAGAACAAATACGAAAAAATCTCTAAAATTAATATTGAGTGCCAAATTATAGAATTAAACGGAAAATAAACAATTATTTTTTAACGCATCATGTAATACATCAAATGAAAGGGTTTATTATGGGGAATACAAATACAGATTTTTCATATTTTTAAAATTAATTGTTTACAAGATATTAACAAAAATATATAAAAAATTCTCATTTCTCGCTTTATTTCCGAAACCATACTACCTAAAATTTTGAAAATAATTAGGGGTACTGGTGCTCACTTGAAATTTATAAGAAAAATTATTAGAAAACCCCATAGTAATTTTAGGTACAAATTATTCAAGTAAGTGGAAAATAAAAATTCAATTTTCAAACGCATCATATCAGGTAAAAGGCTCATTATGTGAATTACAAATATATCATATTTTTAAATCATTTATTTAAAAGATATTAACAAAAATATTAATATGTATTCTTATAAAAACAAGCGAATCCTGAAGCAGATAAAATAAAAAGTCTATGTGTGGAAAATGAAAGTGTATACTTTTTATAAATTTAAAACGCTTCCTTTAAAAGACATTAGGGTAAATATAAGAAAATGCACTCATTCCCTGCTTGTCTGAAACTGAAATATTAGAATCTTGAAGGTTGTACGGAACCCTTAGTATGCGAGTCCAACTCGCACTTGACCAAATAATTTTTTTTGTTTTTTATTCAGAGATATGAACACTTGAAGCGGTGCCGTCTAGATTCTAGTCTAAAAATGAAGCGACTTAAGGTATGTTTCAATGGTTTAAAAATGGGTAAGAAAGAATGGCATCAAATGAAGATTTGAGACTGAACCCATCCATTTTTCAATTATTTTGCACATTCTTTAAGGTCGGTGGCAATGGAAATTTGTATACGTACATATATTCCGAGTGTCTCATAAGTTCAAGTATAATATTTGCAGGTCTTTTATGTTGACAGTTTGTAAATTCGTATTTATCTATTTATCTAAACTACTTTGTTTGATGCTTGTTTAATATCTCGGCTTAATTTGTTGCTAAATTATTTAAACAAATTTCCGCTCCGCCTTTTAATAATATTTACCTGGTTCCTTAGATCTAATGGAATGGTTCTAGACAAGTGTCATGACCAAATTCGACGTCCTTGTGTACTTTCTTTTAGTACTTTGTTTGTAATAATATTTACATGGTTCCTTAGATCTAATGGAAAGATTCTAAACAGCTGCCATGATCAAATTCAACGTCCTAGAGTACTTTATTTTAGTACTTTGTTTGATGGTTTTTACCCTTTACATTTTTTTGTTGTTTTATGTATTTATGGACTCTCACCCTGTCCTTGAGAGTTCTGGACAGAGTTTTTATAATTTATTCGTTTAGGAAATATTCGTCATTGTAAATTCGTACACTGACACCCCGTATAATCTGTACGTTAAGTGTCTGTGATGTTCTCGTTGTAAAAAGGAAATTCCTTTCGAAATTGGACAGCTTTATTACAGTTTTTATGTGCTGTCGGCGGATCCCGAACCCAACGAGCCATCTAGATCGTATGTTTATCACTCTTTTCCCGTTGCCCGGTGAATTTCCTTCTCGAATTGATGACGACGACGGCCTCTGCTAGAAAGTGGGGATCCGAATAAGGACACACTTCGGAGATTCGCTTTTCTTTCAAATAACGTAACGTAGTCCTAAAAGGGCGATGCTTATGGACACCACCTGCTATTGTGTAAGTATTTTACATTTTCCCCATCGGCGTCATGTGAATCCACTTAGACAGGGACCTCTTGTCGTAATATTGACTACATATTTTTCTCGGGAGTTTTCGTCGGTTGATTTTCAAGACAGAAACTGGGAGTTGAAATTGATACTGAGGGCACTAGGAGCTTGTAGGTTAACAGTTTATCTATTATACAAAATAATTTTTAATTGAATACCGATACATAAGGCTGACTCCGAATTCGGGGTAATTTTCATCCCAGCACGTCTCCCTCCATTTAGCCATAACTTCAAAAAACATTCCCGCACTATTCTTATGGAAAATGGCTATTCGGCTAATTTATTTGAAATTTTGCCATTTGATAGTTCTGCACTTCTGGATCAAAAATTTCAATGGGCTCAATCTCTGAAAGTCGCTTGTTTCCGAGATACAGCCCACAGATCATACAATAAAGATAGAGGGGCAACTCAATGTTAAAAAATGTGTCACATTTTGTCCCATGACAGGTTAGGTTTAGCATAAAAAGCACCTTTAAAAATCCTTCAAGTACTAAATTTGATGTTTGTTGAATTTGACAGATCATCACCATACTGAAAAGAAGGAATCTGCAGTTTCTGGTCCCAAATGTCACCAATAGGGGGCTGTACCATCGAATTATTTTTGTGTTCTTGGGAAATAACACCGCAATCGAAAAATTTGGTTTTTCCTTGAATATACAAATTTTTGGTGGTGTTATTTCCCAAGAACACATAAGAATAATCAAGAATATGTCACAAATATAACATTTAGAACACAATGTACCACCGAAATAAATGAAACTAATATTGAAATTAAATTTATTTATTTACAAGAGATAAATTAACAAATACAGTTGAAAATGGTACTACCTATTTATACATTAAAATGATTCATAGTTAAAACTAACAAAACAGTGTAAATATCAATATTACATATAATACAGTGATGAGTCATGTGTTAGTTGAAACAAATATATAAAATGATTCAATTTATATAACATGCACAAATTGTTGGAGTCTTCCATTTTTATTTTTGGTTGTGTTTTTTATGATAGATTCATACATACAGGGTGATCCAAAAATAAGGTATTATTATCATTCAATTTTTCAAACAAATATACAGGGTGTCCCAAAAGTCCCGGAACGGCATTTTATCTCGGCGGGAACGCATTTTAGAGAAAAATGTTTCAAACAAAACTTATAGGATTCGTCCCTGGCTATCGAATTGTGACCTTGAATTTGATCTTGACCTTCAAGGTCATTTCAAGGTCAAGTCGATTTTTTCAAATGGGACAACATATTTCTGACCTCGGAAATGGAAAGATCGGAAAATTTTACGTTCAAATATGTCCTTGAGCATTTTTAAAACTTGACCTCTGGTAGTCAGTAAGGGTGTCCCAAAAGTCCCGGAACGGCATTTTATCTCGGCGGGAACGCATTTTAGAGAAAAATGTTTCAAACAAAACTTATAGGATTCGTCCCTGGCTATCGAATTGTGACCTTGAGTTTGACATAGACATTGACCTTCAAGGTCATTTCAAGGTCAAGTTGATTTTTTCAAAAGGGACAGCATATTTCTGACCTCGGAAATAGAAAGATCGGAAAATTTTACGTTCAAATATGTCCTTGACCATTTTTAAAACATTACCTCTGGTTGTCAGTAAAGGTCAAGTCAAGGTCAAGAACAACTTCGTTGCGTAGCTCGTCAAATATGGGTTTAAAAAATTTTTTCAAGAACTAAGGTTTAGGATTTTTCCACGGCAATGCGATGCTTAGTATGGATACGCAACGAAGTTGTTCTTGACCTTGACTTGAACTTTACTGACCACCAGAGGTCAAGTTTTAAAAATGGTCAAGGACATATTTGAACGTAAATTTTTCCGATCTTTCCATTTCCGAGGTCAGAAATATGTTCTTCCATTTGAAAAAATCGACTTGACCTTGAAATGACCTTGAAGGTCAAGGTCAAGTTCAAATTCAAGGTCACAATTCGATAGCCAGGGACGAATCCTATAAGTTTTGTTTGAAACATTTTTCTCTAAAATGCGTTCCCGCCGAGATAAAATGCCGTTCCGGGACTTTTGGGACACCCTGTATAATCAAATTAAGACTCAAATTGCATGAAATCCAGTCACAAATGTTAATTGAAGCCTTACAAGAATTTGAAGTTTGACTTGCACTTGACTGGAAGTGAATTTTTAATAATTTGCATATTTACTTTGATTTGCTAATTTCTGTTTTTGTAATAAATCACTCCTTTTCAGAATTACAGAAATTTTGAAATAAAGAAATTTTTATTATTAGTTCAATCATAAAGTTCTCACTAATTGTTAGTTTCTATTTGATATGATACATGAAACATACCTAGAATTTGAGACAGAATTGTATTAAGAAATACAACATGGGTACTCTGATTTGAAAAGTTGAAGTTGATGGTTTAAATTATTCTTGGCCTTTTGTACACAAATTTATTTATCAGAAAAAATCGCAACCCATTTTTGCATCCTTCTGATATATATCCCCAGAATGGAATCAAGATGCAGCTTTATGTTCACCATTTTGAATGAAATAACCATAAAATATATTTTCAATATTATTTATTATATAGTGTGGCCATTAACCAAAAGCCAACAGAATGAACATGTACAATTATTTCCTTTAAAATCTTTACTAAACCCACTGTGGGAGTACTATTTTCACAAAAAATAACAAATTCACTGTTTCCAGTTCTTATAAATGCCTTATATCATGAAAAATAATGCATGGTCTGTAAACTGAAATTATTCATCAAATGAAAAAAGTATTGCCTTTGGCTTTAACTTTTGAATTCACATTTGACTTAAATAAAATATATACATACGACGGCTGCCTTTTATATTTCGGGATTAGAGAACAAAAACAAATATTAATCATCGAAAATCGCTTTATTGTTTTTCAAAATATTCCCCATGAAGATCTATACACTTTGCATGTGTTTGAACCAATTGTCGAAGCACTTTTTCCACTCTGATTGAGGTATCTCCAAAACATGCCTTCTGAACGCAGCAACCGCTTCTTCAGTTGTCGAAAAACGTTGACCTCTCAGTTTGTTTTTTACGTATGGGAATAAAAAGAAGTCATTAGGTGACAAGTCAGGACTATACGGCGGATGACTCATCAAATTGATGTTTTGAGTGGTCAAAAATGCAGTTGCTAGAGCCGATGTGTGAGAGCTCGCATTGTCGTGGTGAAGAGTGATCCGTCTTCGGCGGTTGGTTTTCCTCATTTCTTGGAAGACAACTGGCAAACAAATGGTTGTGTACCACTCAGAATTGACTGTTTTGCGTTGTTCTAGTGGTACGGTTGCGACATGTCTAGTTTTTCCGAAAAAACAGACGATCATTTGCTTGAAAGTACTTCGTGCGCGATCAACTTTTGTTGGATTCGGCTCATCTTGAAACACCCATACAATCGACTGCTGTTTGCTTTCGGGCTCATACGCGTAAATCCAGGATTCATCACCTGTCACTATGCCATAAACGTGTTTTGAAGCACCGCGATCGTATTTTTTGAGCTTTTCTTTTTTTCTTTTTTTGAACGATTGACAAATTGTGTGGGATCCAACGCGAACAAATTTTATTGACATTCAAATGTTTATGCAATATTGAATGTATGCTGGTCCCACTAATGTGTAAGGTTGACTCAATCTCACGATAGGTCACATGACGATCTTGCAATATCAGTTCGCGCACAGCATCAATGGTTTCCGGAACAACAACTGTTTTTCGACGACCTTCACGAAATTCGTCTTGGAGTGAACTACGACCTCGATTGAATTCACCATACCATCGATAAACAGTGGTCCTTGATGAAGTTTCATCGCCAAAAATTAAATTAAGTTCATCCATGCACTCTTGTTGACTTAATCCACGTCAAAAGTTGTAAAAAATAATCGCACGAAAATTTTACAATTTAATTCCATTTTTTGGCCGAGATGAAACCTTTAAGTTACTGTAAATAACACATAGCCCTCGTATGTCAAAACGTCCTGAGTACGTATAACCTCAAAAATGTCAAACTTTACGATAGAGCTGTCAGTTGTCAGATTGCAACACTAGGGTTGTCCAATCCCGAAATATAAAAGGCAGCCTTCGTAATTACTGTTCGTGGCTTGATTTATATAATTGTAATGTTGCTAATGTTAGTATTAGTTTGTTAATTATTTTTGTACCGTTTCTTTGTATTCTTATACTTTGATGTATAATTGTATTTAATGTAAATGGAGTTTTACCCGTAAATTATAAATAAATAAATGAATAAATCAGTTTCCATAGTTGTTTTAATAATTTTGGAAAGTATTGCTTGCTGTCTGCTCGATTTATATGTTCCTAGAAATAAAAAGTTATATCCTAATAACTTTTACCGGTAAATTGTTTAACCACCTTCCACGTTAAGCAGCTCATTACAAAACAACCACAATTCACCATTACTATCTAATTGCTGAAGAAAATTTATGTACATTTTTTTTCCAAATTTCTCCTCATTTAACATTAAATTAACTTCAATATGCACCATTTCGCTGTTAAATAGACCACCCGCAGCCCCTTGAACCGATAAATTAATTCTCCAATGGCGGCGTAACGTAACTGAGCTCCAACCAGTTATCGCACCCGAACTGCTTCTATATACGATCGCAGGTTATGTTTGTTTTAGCCGTTACCGTGAAATATCGCGAGATTTATGATGGCACATACATAATTTTCATTTTCGGCGGGTAGCAGCATCGCGCCATCACACGATCTGGTAACACCGACAGTCTCGACTAGCTAGGCTTGATGACGATAATAGATCGATAATAATGTGTGTCTGTATGTGTACCGAGATGTTGAAGAATCGTATCGATATTGTCAGGTGGGATCTGCGAACCTTTTAGAGTGCTTTTTTTTTAAGTACCGACGCGTCTTATTTTCAGTTTCGAGAATTGCAATTCGTCTTTGCTCTCGGCTTTTATGAGGAGTTTTACTGGCGTTTCGAATGTTTTGAAAAGAAGAGATTTATTTGGCACACCATCTTTTATTCAACGAACCATGTTCCTGACAAGTCGTTATGTTAGTTCGAGTATAATCATCTGTTTGGGAAATGAAGTGCTGCTTCGTATTTACGATTTTACATAGATGTACCGATGTTATTTCTTGTTATTCATGTGTTTTTATGAATGTTATGTAACCTTTTTTCTTTAAAATGTCTTTTCTGTTAAATGGCGGATCCCTTGAAATTTTTTCTTGGATCATCGGATCATCGCCTTAAGGCGTGAGCTTTGGGCTAAATTGTCTTGATCTATTGATCTATCACTATTCACTCTAAGAGCGTCTATCACGATTTGTGGATGAGTCATTCACGGTGAATTTTTTAAATATATAAACTATAACATAAATCCTAACCTTAAGCGTAACAAACGCACACATGAGGCCTCCTCGCCATCTTGACCGGAAGTCTTTACTTTTTTGACAATTTTGCCAACATTTCTATTTTTACCGTTTTTAAAATTTTCTACATTTAACATTTTTGACATTATTGCCATTTTTGACATTATTACGATTTTTGACATTTTTGACAATTGTATTTTTCTGATTTTTTGGGTATAGGATCACAGTTTCAATTCAGTCATATTACAAAACAAAAGCTGTTTTAATTTTATTAAATGAAAGCGATTGTGTAGCTAGTACATCTATAGAATTCAGCTGTTCTTGGTTAACAATAATCAAGGATGAAATTAATAATGGCAATGCGCTTTTGAACAACCCTGCATCGTGATAGTTTATAAGCTTTTTCCTAGGTTTTCCCTTATGACTTTAATGGGATCTCTGGAACATCACAATTTGTTTGATCTCTTTTTGGCGAATGCACTATGTTATAACAAAGTCATATCTAGGAGCGCCACATGAAATTCTGAAGATAACTCTTTCAAACTGATTGAACAATTTGAAAGAAGCTTTGTTATTTCACATCATCTTTAGAATTTTTTAGTGCTAGACTGTATACAGTGATGGGCAAATGTGTGGAACCAAGCAAATATCTCTGGAATTATTAGAGATATCAAAATGAAATTTGGAAGGTGGATACTGCAGTAGATTGCCTATTTATTTCCAATTTTTTTTACAATTTTGAACTTCCTATTTTAGTGGAAGTAATGTCGATTTTAAAATTTGCAATGAAACACCCTGTATAGTATTTTAGTTTCTGATGAAACATTTTATTGCGAATACAAAAATATCGGGTTTGATATTGTTTACTTCAATACCTACCGAGATATTAACAGACAATTTTACTTCTTGACAATAAGCAAGTCGGTTTTTAAATTCTCAAATAACATTAGTTATTACTTCTGGTGTAATTCTCTGGATGTCTTGAGCTATTCTTGCAGCTAATTCTTGCAAATTATTTGATCTATCAACATAAACCTTAGACTTTAAGTAACCCCACAGAAAATAGTCTAGTGGATTAACGTAGGGACTTCGTGCAGGCCATTCATAAGTAACCCTTCTTCCAATCCATCTGTGATGGATGTCCTATCTAAATGTCCTATCTAAATGATCTCGAACAATGCGAGCGTAATGGGGTGGTGCTCCATCTTGCTGAAACCAGATATTATTTGGTAATTGTCCATTTACCTCCAAGAGATATAAATACCTATCTCCGTTTAGTTTCTTGTAGGAAGAAGGGTCCCACGATTCTGTTGTTATAAATGCCGGCCCAAATGTTCAATTTTTGGGGATGTTGTGTATGAGCCTCTTGTACCCAATTAGGATTACTTTGCGACCAGTAGCGGCAGTTATGTCGATTAACCGTACCATTTAAACAAAATGTAGCCTCGTCTGAAAACACCACATATAAAATTATTATCATGGTTACAAATATCCATCATCGTTTCACAAAATTGCAAACGTCTGTCGAAATCGTCTTCGGAGAGTTCTTGAACGAGGCGAATTTTGTATAGATGATATTTTTCTCGCCTTAATATCCTTCCTACTGAACGACGGCTAATTCCATGCATATTGGCGAGGTCGGTAGTGGATAAGTGAGGATTTTCATTTTGAGCTACACCTTCATTACTTTTTTACTTTTTAACCGTCCACTTTTTGGTAAATTGCTAACTTTTCCGTTTGTGTTGTACCTTCGCAGTTTTCGTCACTACTGAACGGGATATTTGTGTATTAGGATGAACAATGTTAAAAAGGTCACAAACTTCTTGATGCGTCCTTTTCCTCTCCCCATACCCAATAATCATTAAGATTTCCATTCTTTCTCTTTCACCTAATTCGGCCATTTTACGATCAAATTAAAACAATACAATCTTTTTACGTTCAAATAAAAAAACTAATAACTTATTTTGACAATTACTGTCAGTTCTGCAATGAATTTCATGGACTACTAAACTTGATTCTGATTTAATTTGCGCCTGATTTAAACAAACCTACGTGTGTTCGACTATGGAACAAGCAGTGCTGTTGGCTGTGACGGTATAATGCCACCGATTGGCCAAGAGAAATACAAATCCTTACCGAGCGGTTTGTTTATATCGGGCGTAAATGAAATCTGCACCGAGTTTAGCTACCATCGAATTTTTCCTTTCCTTAGTTACTTTTCTGTTAATATCTTGGTAGGTATTGAAGTAAACAATATTAAACCCGATATTTTTGTATTCGCAAAAAAATGTTTCATTAGAAACTAAAATATTATACAGGGTGTTTCATTGCAAATTTCAAAATCGACATTTCTTCCGGCAAGATAGGAAGTTCAAAATTGCAAAAAAAAATTGGAAACAAATAGGCAATCTACTGCAGTATCCACCTTCCAAATTTTATTTTGATATCTCTAATAATTCCAGAGATATTTACTTGGTTCCACACATTTGCCCATCACTGTATATCAAATTTGCAGTCAATTCGCTTAGTTACATCAGTTTAATTGTAAAAGATGAATGTCAAATTGTGAATGAATTAATTTGTCATTTCGAACCTTTTGACTTTTAATTTTCTTGTTCAGTTGGGTTAAATTTTATTATCATTGAAAACGGGGCCACTGAAGCTTTTGGACAACTCAAAAAGTAGTTGATTTTATTCCGTAATTCCAGATACCCTGTATAATAGAATTGACAGTACAGAGAGTAAATACCTTGTAGAATATGGATAGAAACTAGGTTGATACGAAAAAATCTAACAACCCTGAATCCAGAATTATTTGTCATTGACTGACATTTATACGTTCAATATCTAGAAGTTATTGATAATAGGCATTTGTCTTCGACCTTCCTTAAAAAGACAAAATAATTTGCAGATATCGATTGCCATTCTTCATGGGGACTTTATTGCTCATCAATAACGTGCCATCACTGTGACGTTTTCCACGATTCATTTTATTATGACACAAAAAAAAATAATTTGCGAAATCTCTCTTAGCTTAAGAATATCTAAAAAAATAAAAACCCATTATTGAGGTTTTGCAACAATACCAAAACTGGGTCATCCCACAGAATCGAATGATTTAACACTTTCTGTAATAATATACAGTGTAATTTGCTTTACTACATCTTTAACTGTCTCTTATTAACTATTATTTTCTTTTGTTCCAGGTATGTTTCATAGGTTTTGCAAAAATGCAGTGGCTGTTATTGTAAGTACTAAACAGAATAGAATTATAATTCTACATTTTGTTACGACCCGGCAAAAGTTTTTAGGTCGTATAGTAACTATGGTTCATTAAAAAGCATAGTAAAAGTTTGAAGTATTGTGTAGTAGCTAATACAGATGTTCTAAAATCGTTGGTAAAGAAAATAATTACGCTATAACCATATACAGGAGCATTTCAGACGAGCTCAATCGATATGCTTATGGGAAATTATTTATAATACGAGTGTAGGCTGAAATGTAATGAACACTTGTTTGTAGAATACGAACCAAAACAATAGCAAGATCGGACAAAATGTACATTAAATTAGAGATGTTAAGCTTCAAAATCATATGGCTTTATATTTATTGATCAATAAAATAAATAAATATAAAACCATTGACAACGAAGTCAGAATAGACTTTGAAACGTTTGGTTTTCCTTCAATATACGTCGTTTTATTTCGATTATGGTGTTATTGCCCAAAAAACATAAAAGTAATACGGTTGCTATCGTGGTTTCCTCTTCAGGCCTAAGTGGTTTATCCAGTTGCCTCGTTGATGGTTTCCGGATATCCATTCGTCAAAAGGTCTTCTCTAAGATTAATTTGTTCTTCTTTGGGGGCCTCAAGTGTGCTGCAAATATCTTTGGCTTTATGGACTAGTGTTTGGATAGTGCCAGTTTTCGTTGTTGATGGGTGGTTAGAGTTGTAGTTCTAACCCTGTATGTGTAGCCTTCCTGTAGACTGTTGCTTCGATTCCGATCCTAGTCGTTTGTTTTTCAACATATTTATCATTAAGACTTACACAACTACCAACTATCTTTGAGGTCTCTTTTGAATAGAGTTTCCACAAGTTAATAGTTCTTTTAATCCAGTCCACGGTCTACTAATAAACAAATGGCACTGGCAATGGATGTACCACGTGACAATATAGGGCAGATGTTTGTTTTGTATGTGTCCTAAAAAGTGTAGCAGACCTTTCGTCTTTAGTTTTTACGTTTTAAAAAGTTACTTTTAAATTAAGAAAAGTATATTTTAATAAAACTTACCTTATAAGTGCAGTACCTCAGGCTCTAATACAATAGCTAAAACTGCTCAAGTATATGGTGTTCCAATTTGAAGTTAATTTTTAAATTTTTAATAAAAATTATTTGAGAGTGATTAAATCTTTTATTTCAAATGATAGTACAGTTGTTTCGATTTGGTAATGGAAAACAATATCTTGTAAGTGACCATCTGCTGCCAATATTTTGCCAAAATTTTCGATAACTTTCTGTCATAACTGTGGTTCAATTGTAAACAGTCAAAAATGTTGAGGATCGTTGGTATAGACCTTTTCTTTCAACTAGCTCCCTAGGAAAAAATCTAGGTGGTAGATCACAAGATCTAGGGAGCCAATTAATGTTTCTTCTTCGAGCAATTATTCGATTACTAAATTTCTGTTTCAAAAGATTGATTGTTTCTGTTACTGAATGATATGTTGCACGGTCCTATTGGAACCACATATTCTGCACATCAATATGCTCCAATTCATCCCACAAAAGTTAGTAATCAACGTTCGATATCGATCACCATCCACAGTAACAGCATTTCCATTGTTATCTTCAAAAAGTATGGGCCAATCACTCCACAAGCCCAAAAATCACACTAAACAGTTACTTTTTGTGGATGCATCGGTCTTTTCATTATTTGTTGTGGATTTGCTTCACCCCAGATTCGACAATTTTACTTGTTAACAAATCCACCCAATTCAAAATGTGCTTCTTCACTGAAGATGATTTTGTTAAAAAAATTCACATTTTCAAGTTTCTGTTGTATGGCCCAATTAACGAATTGACGACGTTAACCAAAGTCTGTTGACTTTATTTATTGCGTTATCTGAATCTTGTAAGCCTTTAAATGAATATCTTTGTGCAAAATTCTGAATAAAGAGTTTTTTTGGAATAATCAATTGCTGTGCATGATGACGAATTGATGTTTTTGGTTGTTCAACAACACTAGCAGTAACAGGTGTTTTCTTGTAGACGTCCACTACAATGATATGTTTTGCTTTTTTCATCTTTTGCTGAAACAGTTTCCACCAATTTTTGAATATTTTTTTCCAATGGTAACATTTGAAGAACAGTTTTCTCTTCCATATTCTGTACGAAATTTTCATCCAACTTCTGTACAACTTTCACCAAATTTAAAATAATTTTTAATAATAAACAGGCGTTGCTCAATCAAATATCTCTCCATTTTTAATAACCGGAATATTCCTACTTATCATCTGTCAAATAACATATGATATTCTAGTACAAAAATAAATTTAAAAATTAACACCCTTTATTTATAGACCGGGAGCTCACGCAATTTTTTGTATTAATAATAGACTAAAAATTTTTGACAAATGAGATAAATATTTCTATAACTAAATAGGCAAAGACAAAATGATTCGGTACCATTTTCTCCTGTGTCCCTCAACATACTTTCTTTATTTTTGATGTATTTAGTAGCTATTGACGACCTTCAGTGCAGAATATATAGAGAATCTTTATTTATGTCTTTTAAAATAAGTAATTTAAAAATAAATTATAGATAAAAGCCAAGTGCGATATAGTAGAACCTTTAAAATATGTGCTTTTATAAGATAGAATTAAAGTAGTACAAACCTTTGTATATCTCGAAAAACTCGCTACGCTAACTCATTTATTCGAAATTTTCAGCAGTTCCATTCAAATTCGAGTTTAAGCAGGTTCTGTTGTATAGGAGAAATTATATGTCTATAATAACACTATTATATATGCTTTAATTTTATTATCATCGGTGCTGTAAATTTTTACTTTCATTTGCTATTGAATAGAGAACGCAGAATCCATGGAAGCTTCTTTTTCTGTGATATTGAATGTACAGACGAACCGATTGTGACGAACTTAAGTAAATATACTAAATAATAAGCTATTGTGACTGAAATATATGCGTAAAAATATTTATATATTTACAAAGATTAAACGTACGACTTCCTATCGTAATAGAAAAACAAGACAAAAACAGACTAGAGAAAAATTAAATTATAGACCAATCAATAGAGATTTTTTCGTGCAAAAAATACTATCAAGATACTGCCTGTGCCATCACATTAAGAATGATTTGTAGTGACATTTTGCTACCTTTTCTAAACCAGGCGCTATCGGTTTATTAGTTTTTGAATAATTGCGATCTGAAGTCTTTAGTCCACTATTCTTGCAGTCTGTCTCTATGCGACAAGGATCGTCAAGTATTAATTCAGGATAGAGATGTTGAAAGTAGAGGTATAATTCTACAACGCCTCTATTTTCATTTTTCATTAAATGTCTGTGAAATATACGAAAAATGAGCGTATGAATGTGTTCGAGTAGTGGGGGGAAAACGGCTGTTGAGGGGAACTGCTAACAATAATTATTATCGATAGTATCATCTGTGAAAGAATTTAATCGTTAAAAAAATTTCTATACAGAGTGATTTGTTCGATTTTACTATATCAAATGAGAACTGTTTGTTTATTAATATATTTATATGCAAATGGTTTCTCGGAAACGTTTTTGCTTTAATTTGTGGATTTTGGGATTACGGAACATCGAAGGAGAGCGGTCATTAAAAAATTCTTACTTGTGAGGATTTTAAATATTAAAACGATCTATGTATGTGCCTCTACTATATATTACTATACGCTTCCCCTCAACAACCGTGTTTCCCCCACTCCTTGGATACATTCATACGCTCGCCCATTTTTTGTCATGTTTGCTAACATTTTTCAGATATTTCACAGACATTTAGTGAAAAATGAGAATAGAGGCTTTGTAGAATGACACCTCTACTTTCAACAACTTTTTTCAAAATTGAAATTTGATTATCTATGACGCATGGGGGCACAATGCAAAAATAGTGAACAGAAAACTTTATATCACAATTGTTCAAAAACTAATAAACCGGTAGCGCCTGGTTTGGCACACATAAAATAGATGTGAATTACTATCAGTTCCTACAAGCCCAGTTTTACAGCTTCTAAAGTGACGAAGATACGATTTTTTTTTTAAATCCTACATTTTTCAGTATTTTTTGTTTTTCCCTGTTGCTAATTATCCAATCGGAGCGAGCCTGGGCTCATTTAATTGGTATTTTCATGCTTTACAATTGACCTGTTGACACCATTGAGATTAGTTTCTTATTTTTGATTTTATAAACATTCTAAGAAAAAAACGCAATTTTCTTGCTGCAATTGTTTATAACAAAGTAAAAAACCATAGTTGCGAGTGGAAAACATAGCAAAATATCGCTAGGAATCTTTGTTAATGTGATCGCACAGTCGGTATCATGATAGTATTTTTTACAGATTATCAGTTAATTTTTGCTCTATTGATTGGCCTATTAGAAATGTTTGTACTGCGAACCTCACATTTCCCCGTACCCCCTTGTCATGTCCCGCTAATAGTGAACCCCCCAATCCCCCTGTATGCGAACATATTTTAAGAATGACCCCTAAGTGAAGCAAATATAAACGTGTTAATAATTTTTTTTTCTGTAAAACTCCTCGCCCTTATTTACATGAAAAAAATGTTTGATAATTTTCAGTTTTCTTCGTTGGCCTTCGAGGCGGACCTATTTCTTTCTGTATCCACGAATCCTTGGAGTTCCTTCCGGACGATTTATGTTAATTGCATTCGGACGAGTGCATCTGGTATGTTCGAAATGCCGTCCACTTGCATAATCTAAATAGAGCGAGTCGAAAAAAAGGGCGCAATACCTCACGTGCAAATGGCAGACGGAGCTTTCTTGAGCATTAAGCTGTCGCTTTGGAAAATGGGGGATTTTCTTGTGTGAAAAATGTGTCCTGAATTCATACACAAGTATTTTGTACGGCATCCGTCTGTCTGTTTAACAATAATGCTAATTCTTTCCGACTTTCTGAATTAAGTCTCCGAAGTCGTTCGAATGAAAATCCACAACTGGCAAATGAAAATTGTTCGTGTGACGAGAAATGAAAGCAATTTCAGAATTATCTTAAATTGCTATGTCAGTGAGATATCAACCATAAATGTGGGATGTAATTTTTTTGGTCCTAAAAAATGGTAGCGTTCAAAAAATTCTATTTTTCTGTATCTATTTTTTATGTTATTACTAGCAAACGGCTTAAGGAATTTCGACGGTTTATACTGGATCCTGTTCTGGGGGATCACGAAGTAGTTCCATATATTTTTTTCAATAACATAGCTGGTACTGTTCCTTAGAATATGGGGAAAAACTTTTTTACCGACTTTCTTATACATTAAGTTTTGGTGGAGTCGCTGGTTAAAAAAATGAAATTTTTTTTTATTTAGAACATGGGATAAATTGAAAAGAAATTGGATTAGTTTCGGGATATCCCGAAGTGTTCCCTTATTTTTAGGGTTTCGTATATACAATATGCGGATACCCTTATAATATCACTCCGGATTTCTGCCCCTGTCACATAACAGCAATTTTCTCTTAAACTATTGGACGGAAGAGATTGCAATTTAGTATCAATATGTTGTTTGGTGACCCGAACAGGAGTACATATCGCAAAAAAGAAGAAATTTTGATTTTAGGGGTACTTCTGGGGGAAAAAACTAAAAAAATCGACTGTTCGCCCCCCTGATCTCCGAAACTACTGAGCCTAAAATTTTGAAAAAATAGGAAATATAGAACGTTGTCCAACTTTACAGGAAAAATAAGGAGAAACCATTAATATTAATTTTAGGGGGAAATTATAGAATTAAATGAAAATTTAAAAATTAAATTTTTTTAAAATGCATCATGTAATACATCAAATGAAAGGTCTCATTCTGAGGAACACAAATATATTTTTTTCATATTAAAAAAATAATATAAAAGATATTAATGGAAATATACCAAAATTTACCCATCCCCCCCTTATCCCCGAACCTATAAAACGTAAAGTTTTGAAAAAAATTAGAGGTATAGAGTCTGAACTGAAGTTTACTGGAAAAAATAAGGGGAAACCTCTATTTTTAATTTTGGGGGGCAAATTACAGAATTAAATGGAAAATATATAATTAAAATTGTTTCTAACGCATCGTGTTATATATAAAATGAAAAGGCTCATTATGAAGAAAACAAATATTTTTTTTTCACATTTTTTTAATAAATTAATTAAAAAATATTAACATAAATATAAAAAAACATTACTCATTCCCCCCCTTATCTCCGAAACCATAACTGTAAAATTTTGAAAAAAATAGAGGTATAGCGCCTCACCTGAACTTTATTGGAAAAATAAGGAGAAACCTCTAATATTCATTTTGGGGGGCAAATTATAGAATTAAATGGAAAACAAAAATTAAACTTGTTTCTAACGGATCATGTAATATATCAAATCACAGGGCTCATTATGACTAATACAAATATATTTTTTTAATTTTTTTTAAAATAAATATTTTAAAATAAATTAAAAAAAGTATTAAAAAATTACCCATTCCCCCTTTATTCCCCAAACTATAAGACCTACATTTTTTTTATTTACAGGAAAAATACGAAGAAATCTTTAATATTAATATTGGGGGCCAAATTATTTGGTTATTTTCTCAGCCTGCTTGATATTTATATTATTGTTGTTAGGAATTGCTATGTCAATTAAAGTTGTTTCCCGAGCGACTTTATCCACTAAAACTATATCTGGTCTATTGTGAGCAACAGTCCGATCAGTCAGTATCGTGCGGTCCCAGTACAGCTTGTAGTTGTTATTTTCTAAAACAGATTCTGGTATTTATTGTAGGGAAATCTTACCGACTGTGATAGTTCAAGTTTCAGTGCTAGTTCCTGGTGCAGTATTTTAGCCACAGCATCGTGCCGTTCTTTGTATTCAGTTGCATCTGTCGTTAATAGAAGGGTCTTTAACGATGTACTTTAGATAGTTCTTAGTTGGGATTATTTGATCTTGGATTGCCAATATAAAGTCTTCCGTTTCAGGAAACATATGACCAGGGATCAACCAGTAGTTCGACGCTGCACTGTCGACATAATCTTGGTTGACGTCATTTATATGTCTCCCATGAAGGGGCTTCTCTTTCCATTTCAGCAGTTTCTGATCAGTGGTCTGCTGGTGTAATTGGACGTGATGTTGTGTCAGTCGCAGTGGTGTTGAGTCATCAACCTGACACATGACTCTGTGTAGATCAGAACTTGTATGGTCAAGTGGTGGGGGGAGGGGGGCAAATTATAGAATTAAACGGAAAATAAAAAATACTTTTTAAACGCATCATGCAATATATCAGATGAAGGGGTTAATTATGAGAAATACAAATATATATTTTTCATATTTTTAAAATTAATTGTTTACAAGATATTAACATAAAGATATAAAAAATTCTCATTTCTCGCTTTATTTCTGAAACATACTAATTTTTAAACGCATCATGTAATATATGAGATAAAAGGCTCATTATGTGAATTACAAATATATCATATTTTTAAATCATTTGTTTAAAAGATATTAACATCGACTTAATTCTCACTTTAGAAACTACACTATTTAAATTTTGACAAATATATTTTATCTGTATTTTTAAATAATTTGAATAACAGATAATAATTTATAATTTAAAACTTGATCTTCCAATCTACAGAGTCTCAAAATTCAGACAGCAGATTATAAAAGGCTTCCCTGAAAGATTATTAGTAAAATAAAACCCTAATGTTAATTTTTGAAGGCCAAATAGAAAATTAAATATCTATGTATTCTTATAAAAATCAAGCGAATGATGAAGCAGATAAAATAAAAAGCCTATGTGTGGAAAATCAAAGTGTATATTTTTTATAAATTTAAAACGCTTCCTTTAAAAGATATTAGGGTAAATAAAAGAAAATTCACTCATTCCCTGCTTGTCTGAAACTGGAATATTAGAATCTTGAAGGTGGTACGGAACTCTTAGTATGCGAGTCCAACTCGCACTTGACCAAATTATTTTTTTCTACGGTTGGTCTAGCTGTCGCTGAGTAGCTTATTCCCTTCCTTGTTCTTAGTTCTTCTTCGTTGTCTCTCTTCTTCTTGGGAACTTTTCGCATTCTCTATAGCTGGCTGGGTGTGGTCCTCTGCAATTGGCGCATTTTGGTGGTTGTTCTCTCTGCTTTTTCTGGATTCATGTGATCCTCCGCATTTTACACACTTTGGCGGCGCTGTACATCTGCATTGTCCATGGCCGAACTTTTGGCAACTGTAGCATTGCTTGTTTTTCCTTTTTCTATTTCAATAGCTCGTTAGGGAAACTTATAATTCATGCCGTTTGTGTCTTTCATATTTTGATGAAGCGTTAATGACAAACGTCAGTTTTTACTTATAAGTTAACATTTGAAGAACCCTACAGATATTCATCTGATTATTTTCAAATTGAATAAATGGCAGCAATTCACTCCAAAATAATCACATTTGTCTTTTACTCTGTGAATTGTTTTTAATAACCAACGGAAAATTTAATTAAAAAAAAGAGGTGATATTGCGATCGGGAGTTCACCTCCCGCCAGGGTCGCTGCTAGTTCTCTTTGACGTAGATTTATGTACTCACCTAAAAACTCATTTATTTTACGCCTTCCCACGGAAAAAGTATGGAAGTTGTGCTTCTGCCGGAATAAAATTTCCCGTAAGTGATGGCGGGTGATGCTACGCGAGATGCGGACGGAGTGCACTTTAATGAAATAAAAAGGTAATGTGTAAATATGAACTCTGCATCCAAGAAGTAAGCAGTTGTTGGTCTTTTTTGCAAAGCAGTGTCGGTTTTTTTTTCTGCTTTTGGTGCTTTACCTAACTCAGACTAACTACACTAGTTTGAAGATGATAAAAGTTGGTGTCATTTTTATTTCGCAAGAAACATAAATACGAGGTGAATCAAATATGAACCGGACTTTTCTGTTTCTCGCCCTGTGGGTAATTCGAGTGGCGTGACGTCTCGATATATGTTAGGTAGGGATGTTAAGAAGAGGGGAGTTCGTCGGTTTGGCGAGGCGTAGTCGATGCGCTGTTAGTAGCATCATGTCAGAGCAAGAGGTGCATACGTCTGTTGCGCAACGTGTTGTTATCAAATTTTTGGCGCGGGAGGGCGTTAGACTGTCTGAAATTTTGCGTCGACCATCTGCACAGTTCGGCCGGAAAGACCCGTCTTTCTGCAGGGAAAATTCTTGCAACAGTTTTTTGGCATTCGAAAGGCGTACTGCTGATCGATTTTCTGCACGAACGCTGTACAATTAATGCTGAGTATTACTGCGAACTACTCCAACAAGTGAAACTTGCCTATCGGCAAAAGAGGCGGGATATGTCTATCCGAAATGTGATTCTGTTGCATGACAACGCTCGGCCACATACAGCTGCATTGACTCAAGGAAAATTGAACAAAATGCATTGGGAAACCCTTGAACACCCGCCTTACAGTCCTGATTTGTCGCCATGTGACTACCACATGTTTGGGCCACTTAAAGAAGAACTGGGAGGCCACCACTTTGAGGACAACGAAGGTGTAGAAACGTTTGTGCGCAATTGGTTATCGACACGACCAGTTTCATTCTTTGAGAAAGGTATTAAAAAACTTCGGATTCGGTGGGAAAAATTTGTATTGATCGTACCAATAAAATTTTTAAAACAAAAGTCCGGTTCATATTTGTTTCACCCTCGTAATTTTGAAAATGAATTTTATCGCTGGATCCAACAACGGCAATCGGTGGAAATATTATTGCAATTTTTTTCTGAGAATTGTTATTAAGTTTAGTCCTGTATAAAGGGTGACCCAATAATGTCTCGGCTGATAATATTTTTAAACAAGAGGAGGATGAATTGTACTGAGAGATGCAAACTAAATAGCTTTCGCCGAAATTCCGAGATCTATACAAGGTGACTCATATTGAGTTTGAATTTTTCTTAGTTAATTGTACTATGACTTTATACAGGGTGTAACAAAAGTACCGGTACCCCCTGTAACTTTCTATGATCACAATTTCCACACAAAATTTGTCCAGTTTTGACTTAAAAATTCAGTGGTGACCTTGTCCTTGACCCCAAGGTCAGTTTTAAAGGGCATTTCAATGTCAACTTTCTTTTATTAAATACAAACCCCTGTTTTTTATTCCGGAATTAGAACGAGCGTAAAATTTTACATTCAGGTGTGTATTTGACCTTGGGGTCCAAGTGACCTCTCAAGGTCATTTCAAGAGCAATCATTATTTGCAGCGAATATTGTCACTTAGCTTTGAAAAAAGGTAATTACCCTTTATTTTCAGAAGGGTGTAGTTTTCTTTTGTTGATAAAGTCCCTCTGAACAGTTTTCTTAGTTTTTTTTTGTTTTGTTTAATGTATTTTAAAATTGTTTGTGTTTTATGTTCTTTTTTATTTTATTATTTTCTAGGTTTATATGAATCAATTGCACTTTAAATTGTTTCAAGGCAGTTCGTGGATATTTAACAGTATTTTCGATGTCTAAAGCATATACTCAAAGTTATTACCCTCAGCAAAAAAAGAAATTAAACAAAATTATAGAAATAAAAAATTGAAATTTTTCGTTGCATTGACCTTGAAATGACCTTGAGAGGTCACTTAGATCAAATGCAGACCTGAATGTAAAATTGTCGGCTTTTTCTGTCGGTTTGCATTTAAAAAGAGAAAGTTGACCGTGAAATGACCTTTAAAAATGACCTTGGGGTCAAGGACAAGGACGCCACTGAATTTCTACGTCAGAACTGAACAACTTTTGTATGGAACGTTTTCTCGGTTGATCTCGAATTCCGGAAAAACTACAAGTCCTCTGGAATAAAGTTAAATGTCAAAGTTGTAGGTAAAAAATATCTACAACGTTGTTGTTTACATTTTTTTCACATTTCAAATTTTATAAGAAAAATTAAAAAACTAAGTTTTTGGTTTTTCCTTTTAATTTTTTCCAAAAAATGCTTTTTCACGAACTTTTGTGAAAATTTACTTTTTTATGTCCCAACCACACAGCCGTATATAGGCTGCCTATAGACCACCATAATGTTTTTAACTGCCTTCTGTAACTATCATTCTACTCCGTCCTATAATTCAATCATCATATATATGCAACTCCTATCACTTTCCTTTGTGATTTTGTTTGCTATAACTAAACACCCTGTGTATAATCGCACCAAATAGCAGTTTAGAGCTTGACATGTGTTGTGACTGAATTTTCTATTAGGCCGGGAGAATGTGAAAATATCGGGTTTGATATTGTTTACTTCAATACCTACCGAGATATTAACAGAAAAGTAATTAAGGAAAGGAAAAATTTAATATCCATTAAAGAAATAAATACGCATAATTATTAAATAAATCTAAGTGATTTTCAAAACATTGAAACTTAAGTTAACTCAACTTAATGTATTAGATGTTCAAACTGAGCACCGTTTACTTCTTGACAATAAGCAAGTCGGTTTTTAAATTCTCTAGTAACATTAGCTATTACTTCTGGTGTAATTCTCTGGATGTCTTGAGTTATTCTTGCAGCTAATTCTTGCAAATTTGGTCTATCAACATAAACCTTAGACTTTAAGTAACCCCACAGAAAATAGTCTAGTGGATTATGGTCGGGACTTCGTGCAGGCCATTCATAAGTACCCCTTCTTCCAATCCATCTGTGATGAGCTGTAAATACGTATCTCCATTTAATGTTTCTTGTAGGAAGAAGGGTCCCAGGATTCTGTTGTTTTTGTACCCAATTTCTTCCAACTGTTCCACTTGTGTCGTACGTTCGCAAAATTTTCGTCACTACTGAACGGGATATTTGTGTATTCGGATGAACAATGTTAAAAAAAGGTCACAAACGTCTTGATGCGTCCTTTTCCTCTCCCCATAACCAATCGTCATTAACATTTCTATTCTTTCTCTTTCACTTAATTCGGCCATTTTACGATCAAATTAAAACAATACAATCTTTTACGTTCAAATAAAAAAAACTAATAACTTATTTTGACAACTGCTGTCAGTTCTGCAATGAATTTCATGGACTACTAAACTTGATTCAGATTTAATTTGCGCCTGATTTAAACAAACACACGTGTATTCGACTATGGAACAAGTAGTGCGGTTGGCTGTGACGGTATAATGCTACCGAAAATCCTTACCGAGCGGTTTGTTTATATCGAGTGTAAATGAAATCTGAACCGAGTTTAGCTACCATCGAATTTTTCCTTTCCTTAGTTACTTTTATGTTAATATCTCCGTAGGTATTGAAGTAAACAATATCAAACCCGATATTTTTGCATTCGCAATAAAATGTTTCATCAGAAACTAAAATACTATACAGGGTGTTTCATGGCAAATTTTGAAATCGACATTACTTCCGGTAAATCAGGAAGTTCAAAATTGTAAAAAAAAATTGGAAACAAATATGCAATCTACTGCAGTATCCACCTTCCAAATTTCATTTTGATATCTCTAATAATTCCAGAGATATTTACTTGGTTCCACACATTTGCCCATTACTGTATGTTCATTAATGAATTTTTATGGTAATTGTTTCCAGTAAGAACACCTTTTATAATTCTTTTTCCCTTTTGCATTTTTAACGACACAGTTAATCACATCCTTCACTTTTTCACTGAAACACCTCTGACTACCTTCGACAACCGTTAGATCTAATTTCCACATTCTTTATATTGCATACGCCATCATCAAAAGTTCATCATCCTATTGAATTTTCCACCTCATCTACTCCGAAAAGGTAATGAAGTATCGACTTTACAAGCTCGACGGATAATGCACAAAAAGGACTGTGTTCGAGATTGACGAGGGTATATACGTGTGTCGAGTGTATTCTCACGTTCCGAGTTATATATACGTATATCTATATGGCGAAGTGTATCTGGAAAACGACAGAGATATCTGGACAATAGTTTGAACGTTGGATGCACACGTTTAGACACACACGCACGTAGCGTCGTATGTGGTCACGTTTCTTTGCATATCTCGCTTCGGTAGGGTCAGCTTGAATTTGCGAACGGACGATGAATATCGGATGGTTATATTTTCGGTTAATAAAAATGTTGAATGATGAAAGGATTTTCGTGTTTACTGGAAAAAGTACGTTCTCTGTCGTGGAAATAATCAATGTTGTAAATTGATCCGCAGATCAGCAAAACTGAGTTTTAAATCAAGGACACTTGTGTATTTTATTTATAGTGGCGGTAACATTTGCTTATTCTATATTTTCTACTCCCCATTCCTCCCCAAATTGTAGCTAAGCCATCCAGACAACTTTTGATATTACGCCCCTAGCACCAAAGTGGCTAAAAGCGAATCATTTTAATCTAAATAAAAACAAACAATAGTACAAAGTACTATTGAAATTGACGTACTATTACTGACAATTCTGATTTCGATAAAAAATTATACAGGGTTAGAGTTTTTTTTATGATCAGTATGGGGATCTCGGAATCCGGACTAGTTCGGAGATAGATCGCAATGGTTAAATTGGGAAAGATTTGCAGTTTTACTGGCCCAATTTAATGACACTTTCGGATTTTTGTAAAAAGTCATGGCTTACTGGATATTTTGAAGAAATGAAATTCTGTCGAATTAGGGCGCTCAAATCCATGGCGCCGCTCACTTTGTAAACATTCGACATTTTATAAAAAATGTAAATATCAAAATTGAACGGAATTGTAACCCGAATATGATTGTCATGTCCTCGTTTGCGTGACAGCTCTCGTTTTCGAGATATGACACAAACTTATCTTTTTTTAAATGGAAACCATAGTTGGCTATGACCTCAAAAAAACGGACATTTTTAGAGCTTTTCAACGATATAATACTCGATATAGTTATTTATAAAAATAACGGAGTTATGGATGCTTTTTTCTCTTACCGAGGCCCTTGTTATTACACTTTCAGGTAACCTTTTATAATATACTGTAGTTAGGCTATGATTGATTTATTAATAACTATTCCAAAAAACATTGAACGATTTTAAATAATTATTAGGTATATCAGATATAACGAAAAAACTAAATAAGTAGGTACTTACTAAAAACTTAAGAAATTAAAGTACATAATAATGGCTACAATTTATGTTCGAAAAGTCCACCATTGTTATTTATACAAAAATTGCATCTTTTTAAGATTGAAATTACCGCTTTCCTCACAGACCGCCTATCAATTTCTTCAATTGCTTGTAATACCGCCTCCCATAGGTCACCAACTGTCTCGTACTTTCTTTTGTATACTTTGTTTTTTAGCGCACCCCATAAATAGAAGTCTATAACTGCCAAATCGGGAGACCGAGGTGGCCATTCGCGTGGGCCATTACTTCATATCCAAGAGTTTGGATAAATATTATCTAAGTGTTGTCTTACTAATAACGAATTATGAGCAGGTGCTCCATCATGTTGGAACCACTCAATTTCTAAACGAGTTCTCAAATTCAAATTATGCAACATGTCTTGAAAAATTTATTGCAAGAAATGCAAGTAGAGCTCCCCAGTAAGTGATTCGTCATAGATAAAAGGCCCAGAATAGTAGACCCTATAATACCACACCAAACATTAAAACCAAATTTTATCTGGGGTCGTCTTTGTTCTACATGGAAAGAGTTTTCTTTAGCCCAGATATGCTCATTGTGTCTATTGAACACACCGCAGTTAGTAAATCTAGTTTCATCTGACCATAACACCTTTAATGGAAACTGTCAAGGTACATGTCTCTAAACCATGTACAAAACAAAATACGTCGATGTTCGTCACCAGCATGCAAAGTTTGAGAAACTGAAAGTTTGTACGGGTGGAACTTGTGCGCTTTCAGTACCTTAACTACAGTTCGTTGAGATGTGCCAACTTCTGCCGCAATCCCACGAGTTGATGTAGATGGATTTTTTAAATAAAATGATTTACCATTGCCTGTAAAACATTTATTTGTGCTGCTTCGTTAATTTTAGATCACGTTCCTTTGGAGATCAGGGGGGGACGGTTTTTTTTTAGTAAAAGATCAATATCTGCGTAAACTATCGTAAAGCCTCTTAAATGTACATAGAGCAGGTTGACGTCAATTAAAATATCTATGAAACTATTGCTCAGCTGCACGAATTGAATTTTTATGGCATATGCTATAACATTCGACCATATTCAGTTTTTCTTCGTTAGAATATTCCATTTTATTACGAAAACTTGTCAATATCGACTGTCAGTTCAGCACTACTAATGGAATTTCTCTCAAATGTTTTAGGAAACGTCAAAGTGAAAACAATCTTTTTCATGGCTACCTACGTTAAAAGTGAAAATAAGAGAGGAAAGCATCCATAACTCCATTATTTTTATGAATAACTATATCGAGTATTATATCGTTGAAAAGCTCTAGAAATATCCGATTTTTTTAGGTCATATCCAACTATGGTTTCCATTCAAAAAAAGATAAGTTTGTGTCATATCTCGAAAACGAGAGCTGTCACGCAAACGAGAACATGACAATCATATTCGGGATACAATTCCCTTCAATTTTGATATTTACACTTTTTTCATAAAATCAAAAACAAAGGTGCTAGAAGGATTTGACTAAATCGACAGAATTTCGTTTTTTCAAACATCCGAAAGTGTTATTAAATTGGGCCAGTAAAACTGCAAATCTTTCCCAATTTAACCATAGTTTCCGAGATCTCCATACTAATCATAAAAGAAACTCACCCTGTATACAATTGCTCACAATCATAGTTTTTGCTAAAATTAAAAAATATTTACAAATTGTGGATATATTTTATTTCGGATTAGTGGATCTAAAATTTGTCATTCAAATGAAATAATTCCCAACCAAATACACATTTCCGATTTGGGTTAATCCAATGTCATTTTGGTGTGGAAAATTATGTAGGCCTCAGCTTGGTATTATTGTCTTTCTTCTTTCGTGGCCGAAATTTTTTCTATCAAACCTAACATCGGATGCTATCGGAAATCGACACGAATAAGCGGCGGCATCGTAAAGGGAAAACGGTTGAAAGCCACGTTATAAAGGCAGGAAATTGGTAGAAACGTAATCTCACGCTTTTATTGATAGTGGGGGGGGGGGGGTGTATACGCGAAAATCGGAAGAATTTCGTTATCTCGCCGGCCGCCTCATGTACACCGAAAAAATTTCGGTTTCCTGTTGTTCTCTCTAGCTGCCATGGGAAAAAGTTAAAGCGATGCATTAAAGTTTTGATTGGATTTATTTGAACAATCTAGTGCTTTATTGTAAAATGCTCGAAAACCAATATCGATTAGGCAATGTAGTTGTTCAGTTGCAAAAACGCTGTGGAAGATACGATAATTTATTATGAACGTTGTATTAAAACTTTTTAATCCATAATTAATTATTGTTCCAAGTTGAAAATATTTAATACACAAAATTTAAGTTGAAGATTAAAATTCCTAGCAAATTCTCAATTTTGAAATTTTATTGTTTATACATTCATACCATAACAGATTGGCGCCCAACGTGGGGCATAATTTAAGTGTCCCACATTGGGTGCTAATTTTCTATGAAATAAATGTAAAAACGATAAAATTTCAAAATTGGTAATTTGTTATGAATTTTAAGTTTCAGCTTAAATTTTTGCATTTAGTGTAGTTTTACTGAAAAATTGGGATATCCAACAACTAAGTACCTATCACAACAATGTGTATATAGTTATGGTTATTGCCGGTGACTTCTGAACTACTTCCAAGAATCCATGTTACTACTGGACTAACTCTTTTCAAACAGCTTATAATTAAGTCGTATTCCAAAAACGTACGCCTTGAAGATCTTGATTACTATCAACGTGATTTGAGTTTCATCATATATGAATTGCACTTAAAATGAAATGAAGCGAATGTCCTACAAATTATGCATTAAGTTTGTCATCCAGTCCTAATTGACGGCCATTTTTTTTTTAATTACTAACAACCTGATTTTCATTTTTTTTTTCTTGAGAATGTAGTTCACTTCATCTTTTTACCATGTCCTATAAAAAAGGTAAGAATCGATAACCAAATAGAAAAACATTTTGAATTTTGGCATTTTATTATGAAATATAAATTCTAAAACTCATTTATGTATAAGCCAATTTGAAAATAAATCAATGTAAAAATTTAAATTGAAAATTTAATTTCATAATAAATTTGCAAGCCCATTTTGACACCAGTGTAAAGACGACAAAATTTCAAAATTTTCAATAAAATATTTATAAAGATGATAGATAGTAGTACATTTTAAAGTGCCAGTTACTGGCTTTTATATAATTTAAATGCTAGCCTACCATAGCCTCCAATTTTTTTTAACAAATTTACACCTGCAATTTACGTGGTTGCTAAAGTAACAAATCTAATCTTCGGAAATTCTTCTAAGAGCCTATCTTGGTATTAAACTTACCCTTTTCAAATAGCTTATAATTAAGTTGTGTTCCAAAAATTATGTGTGTATATTTTGAAAATATTCATTTCAAACAACCGGATATATAATAAAATGACGCGAAATCCTTACAAATTGCTCGGTAAAATTTTCTAGTACTAATTGACGGCCTTTTATTAAATCATGATTATAATTTTTTTCTTGAGAATATAGTTGACAGTATCATTTTACCATGTCGTACAAAAAGGTAGGAATACATAACTATTTTGAATTTTGCCAGTTTTTTATGAAATTTTAATTTATAGTAAAACTGTTTAATGTATTATTTTTATGACAAGTTGAAAATTAATAAATACAAACATTTAAGTTGAAAATAGAGTTTCACAACAAATTTGCAAGTCCAACGTGGGGCATAAATTAAGTGTCCCACGTTGGGCGCCAATTTGTTATGATATAAATGTAAAAGTGATAAAATTTCAGAAAGCTATTTACAATGTGAACTGTGTATAAATACGAGTCTCTTCTATATAATGTCATATTCTATCATAGTATCCAATTTTTTAAGATAAACTCGTTTTCGATTTGTTGCGGGCAGATAACCGTTTTGTAGGATAAAATTTTTGTCCTGATTATTATTCAACTTAAAAATATCTGTTGGCAATAAGAATTCTACCCTTACCAAATCGACATTGTTAGCTGCTATCTTTTCGAAATCAAGACAATATATTGTTTCTCATGAAAAACCTTCATCAGTTGCGCTCCCCTCCACTGATCGAAATCTTGAATAATTACAATAGTCAACAAAAAGTGTTATATGAACTTTGTGACATGTGATTTTCGATGTTTATTTGCCTTCTGAACTTGAATCTTTAGTAAGTTTTGCTCCATAATCATTCAGTTTTTCGAAAATCGCAGAAAACAAAACCTTCAGAATATTGCTCAAGATCTTCAGAAAAATGGCGAATTTAAGAACTGAAGGTTTAAGGAGCAAAACTGACTATGGATTCGAGTACAGAAGGCAAGATATCGAATTTCGATAAACGAATTTGAACATCTAGGAGTTTCAATAAGAACTAAGTTACCGACACTCCAAATCGGGAGTGTAACTCCATTTTCCTGTGATTCCCAGGATTAATATCACACGAAAGAGATCGTAGATTAACTAAAACCTATAAAAAAATCTGATACTGTCTTTTCGATTTCTATCCTGAGAATCACAAGGAAACGACTTTACAGACAATGGGACTCCCGATTTGGAGTCTCTGTGAGCTAGTGTTTCCTGAAACTCCTAGATGTCGAAATTCATTTCGCAATAAATCATTATTAGCTACCCCTTACGAATTTTTTTTCACAGAAAAAAGTCTGGCGTTTTGTAGTAAGGAAGCTTTTTAAGAAATTTTAGCTTTTTATTAATCAACAAGAAAAAATAGGTTGCTTAATACTAATATAAGTCAAATCTGCCATTTTTCTCGCATATTTTGTTAAATAATCTCAAATCGAATTAAAATGCGACTCATCTCCGGCGTCGAAAAAGTACCCGATCGTCGCTAATTTTGATATAAACTCCATAGGCTTCCAGATTATATTGTAGTTTTGTGATCATTTGTTGCAACATGCAATGCAATGCATAAAACTCGGCATATACCCTAAGATTTGGAAGATCGCCCAAATAGTTCCTGTGTTTAAATCTGGTGACAAAAATCATGTACAGAATTACCGGCCTATTTCCTTGCTCAGTCACTTTGGTAAAATTTTCGAATCTTTGATTCTAGAACAACTATTCTTCGAAGTAAGGAGTTCTTTTGACCTAAATCAGCACGGATTTTTTAAAAAGCGCTCCGTCGTAACTAATTTGGTTCCGTTTGTGCAAGAGTTAACTGCAACAATGGAAAATAGCTTATAGAGTTGTGCCGTGTACACCAACTTTTCCAAAGCTTTTGATAAAGTTCACCACCCTACTCTCTTAATTAAGCTGGAAATTTCAGTGTTCATGGAGGACTCTTTCTGCTCCTAAAAACCTACTTAGAAGATAGGTCACAATATGTTGTGGTGAACCATGTAAGATCAGAATGTATTCCAGTGACTTCTGGAGTGCCGCAGGGGTCACATCTTGGTCCCTTATTGTTCAGCATTTTTTTAAATGACATGCTTCTGTAACACCGAGCATTTACTTTATGTGGACCACCTAAAAATTTTCAGAACTATCAGGGACACCTCTGATTTAGTAAAGTTGCAAAATGACTTAAACAGATTCTCTGATTACTGTACAAGAAACAGAATTTTTGTTAATAGTGATAAATGTCATTTCATCGTGTTCACCAGAAAACCTAGTCATTCACGAACCCCTTGTTATCTGTATTTACCGGGTGACAAATTGAAGTATGTAGATCACGCTAGGGATCTGGGGGTTGTATTAGATTCCAAACTGTCGTTTGAAATACACATTGAAGTACTTGTTCAAAAGGCTCAAAAAATCTTGGGTTTCTTATTACGAATAACCAAAGGTTTCAAAAATGTCAGATCGCTCACCACCCTATACTATAGTCTTGTTAGATTGATATTAGAATATTCTTCGACAGTTTGGAATCCCTTTTATGATAAATATATTGTCAGAATAGAAAACATCCAAAAAAAATATAAATTCTTTAAATTATCGTTTTAACAGGGAAAGACATTTTCATCCATACACTGAAAATTTAAAATTTTATACATGGTAACACAAGAATTCAGGAGGAAATGTTCTGACATATTTTTCTTATATAAGATAATTAATAATCTCATTGATTCCGAATATTTAAGTAATCATTTTTTAATTAATGCTAGGCCTTACACCCTCAGAAATAGAGAAATATTTGCAATTGAACGCTCTAACTCCAATTATTATTTTTTCTCGTATTTTATCATGGTATTACCGATCGTACAATATGATCGATGAAAAAAATAATAGTACCAGTTATGACATTTTCTCCTTAAGTTACTCGGTTTTCAGGAAACACGTATCACACGCTGTTGACCTATGTCAAGGATCAGTCTGTTACTTTTGAGTTTGTACCTTACGTTTTCCTTTTTTTCCCTTTTGTACGAGGGCTGCCTTTTATATTTCGGGATTAGAGAACAAAACAAATATTAATCGTCGAAAATCGCTTTATTGTTTTTCAAAATATTCCCCATGAAGATCTATACACTTTTCCATGCGTTTGAACCAATTGTCGAAGCACTTTTTCCACTCTGATTGAGGTATCTCCAAAACATGCCTTCTGAACGCAGCAACAGCTTCTTCAGGTGTCGAAAAACGTTGACCTCTCAGTTTGTTTTTTACGTACGGGAACAAAAAGAAGTCATTTGGTGACAAGTCATCAAATCGATGGTTTGAGTGGTCAAAAATGCAGTTGTTTGAGAGCTCGCATTGTCGTGGTAAAGAGTGATCCGTCTTCGGCGGTTGGTTTTCCATTTTTTTTCGAAGACAACTGGCAAACAAATGGTTGAGTACCACTCAAAATTGACTATTCTGCGTTGTTCTAGTGGTATGATTGCGACATGTCCAGTTTTTCCGAAAAAACAGGCGATCATTTGCTTGGAAGTGCTTCGTGCGCGAACAACTTTTGTTGGATTCGGCTCATCTTGAAACACCCATAAAGTCGACTGCTGTTTACTTTCGGACTCATACGCGTAAATCCACGATTCATCACCTGTCACTATGTCATAAACGTGTTTTGAAGCACCGCGACCGTATTTTTTGAGCTTTTCTTTCGACCAATCGACACGAGCCTTTTTTTGAACGATTGACAAATTGTGTGGGATCCAACGCGAACAAATTTTTTTGACATTCAAATGTTTATGTAATATTGAATGTATGCTGGTCCCACTAATGTGTAAGGTTGACTCAATCTCACGATAGGTCACATGACGATCTTGCAATATCAGTTCGCACACAGCATCAATGGTTTCCGGAACAACAACTGTTTTTGGATGACCTTCACGAAATTCGTCTTGGAGTGAACTACGACCTCGATTGAATTCACCATACCATCGATAAACAGTGGTCCTTGATGGAGTTTCATCGCCAAAAATTAAATTAAGTTCATCCATGCACTCTTGCTGACTTAATCCAGGTCGAAAGTTGTAAAAAATAATCGCACGAAAATGTTCACGATTTAATTCCATTTTTTGGCCGAGATGAATCCTTTAAGTTACTGTAAACAACACATAGCGCTCGTATGTCAAAACGTTCTGAGTACGTATAACCTCAAAATGTCAAATTTTACGATAGAGCTGTCAGTTGTCAGATTACAACACTAGGGTTGTCCAATCCCGAAATATAAAAGGCAGCCCTCGTTATTCAATTAAATGTACTTGCTTGTTCTCATGTTACAATTATTGTTAACTTGTGCCATCCTGTAATAGGGCAGCTGCGACTGTCTGTAGGAGGGCCCTACTCTTTAAATAAAATAACATAAATGGCCATCAAGTCAAGGCCAACGCCTTCAGAGACAACTCGTTAATGTCGAAAAAAAAATCATCCTATCTATCAAAACTGTAGAAATAATCCCAGAAAACACGAAAGTAATAAATGTTTTAACTGTCCAAGTAAGTGCAAAATCGTTTGGCAAATGTGGGACTGCCCGTTGTTAACATCGCTCCTGACACCAGCTGGCGTTACGGGAGCTTTTTACTGTGACAAATGACTTTTTTGATTATTTCGTTTTGTTTTTTAGAATCAAACGTTTACCAACGAACGATTTGTCACTGTTGACACGCCATTACCTTATTCCACGAGATATACAATGAATACAAAACGAAAATAACGTCTAAATAATAATAATGAAAAAAAAACAGTGAAATTGCCAAGTGACGTTTGCGGTTACGTTTGAAATGAACGACTGAATTTTTTGTTACGGATGATGTGATTTCCGTTTCTAATAGGATTTTCGTTTGAATCGAAAATGATTGGTTTAAAGAAATTACATTTTTATTATTTAACTTTTGACAGAGCAATTTCATAAAATGTGTAGTTGTCAAGAGTAAACGGGGGAAACAACTTTAAAATGTGTAGTAATGTTTGTAATTTTTTGAATTAAAAATACTTTTTTGCAAATTTTGGTTTTACAAAATAATGTTTATTACCTCTCCGGAACCATCTTACTGCTTTTGAAACAGTTTATCTACTAGAATAGTGTAGCAGAATTACAAATACTGCGTGGTGATCCGTTCTCAGGCCTACAAAGCTGTTTAGCGCAATCCAATGTTTTAAGAATTAGGTGTTCAGTGTGTCTTGTGCTTGTGGTCATACATAAACAGGCTGTGGCTGTTTGATGGACGTGGTAGTTTATTTAACGTGGATACGTAACGGGTAATATTTTCTTTGAGTGTTTGATATACAGGGTGAGTTTTTTTTTGATGATCAGTATGGGATTCTCGGAAACTAGCGGAGATAGAGCAATGGTTAAATTGGGATAGATTTGCAGTTTTACTGGCCCAATTTAATGACACTTTCGGATTTTTGAAAGAGTCATGGCTTACTAGATATTTTGAAAAAAACGAGATTCTGTCGATTTAATCAAATTCCTCTAGCTCCTTTGTTTTTGATTTTATAAAAAAAGTGTAAGTATCAAAATTGAAGGGAATTGTATCCCGAATATGATTGCAATGTCCTTGTTTGCGTGACAGCTCTCGTTTTCTAGATATGACAAAAAATTATCTTTTTTTTGAATGGAAACCATAGTTGGCTATGACCTTAAAAAATCGGACATTTTTAGAGCTTTTCAACGATATAATACTCGACATAGTTATTCATAAAAATAACGGAGTTATGGATGCTTTTCTCTCTTATTTTCACTTTTAACGTAGTTAGCCATGAAATAGATTGATTTATTACTAACTATTCCAAAAAACATTGAACGATTTTTTTTATTAGGTATATCAGATATAACGAAAAAACTAAATAAATAGTTACTTACTAAAAACTTAAGAAATTAAAGTACATAATAATGGTTACAGTTTATGTTCGAAAAGTCCACCATTGTTATTTAGACAAAAATTCCATCTTTTTAAGATTGACATTACCGCTTTCCTCACAGACCGCCTATCAATTTCTTCAATTCCTTGTAATACCGCCTCCCTTAGGTCACCAACATACTTTCTTTTGTATACTTTGTTTTTTAGCGCACCCCATAAATAGAAGTCTGTAACTGCCAAATCGAGAGACCGGGGTGGTCATTTGCGTGGGCCATGTCTTCCTATCCAAAACTTTGGATAGATATTATCTAAGTGTTGTCTTACTAATAACGAGTTGTGAGCAGGTGCTCCATTATGTTGGAACCACTCAATTTCTAAACGCGTTCTCAAATTCAAATTATGCAACATGTCTTGAAAAGGGTATTGCAAGAAATGCAAGTAGCGCTCCCTAGTAAGTGATTCGTCATAGATAAAAGGCCTCAGAATAGGAGACCCTATGATACCACACCAAAATTAAAACGAAATTTTTTCTGTGTCTATTGAACATACCGCAGTTAGTAAATCTAGTTTCATCTGACCATAACACCTTTAATGAAAACTGTGGATTGTCAAGGCACATGTCTCTAAACCATGTACAAAACAAAATACGTGGATTTTCGTCACCAGCATGCAAAGTTTGAGAAACTGAAAGTTTGTACGGGTGGAATTTCTGCGCTTTCAGTACTTTAACTACAGTTTGTTTAGATGTGCCAGCTTCTGCCGCAATCTCACGAGTAGATATAGATGTAGGTTTACCATTGCTAAAACATTTATTTGTGCTGCTTCGTTAATTTGATTACGTTCCTTTGGTGGTTTAGTAAAAGATCCATATCTGTGTAAACTATTGTAAAGCCTCTTAAATGTACATGGAGCAGGTTGACGACGATTAAAATATCTATGAAAGTATTCTTCAGCTGCACGAACTGAATTTTTATGGCATATGATATATCATTCCACCATATTCAGTTTTTCTTCGTTAGAATATTTCATTTTATCACGAAAACTTGTCAATATCGACTGTCAGTTCAGCACTACTAATGGAATTACTCTCAAATGAGGAAACGTCAAAGTGAAAAAAATCGTTTTCATGGCTACCTACGTTAAAAGTGAAAACAAGAGAGAAAAACATCCATAACTCCTTTATTTTTATGAATAACTATATCGAGTATTATAGCGTTGAAAAGCTTTAAAAATGTCCAATTTTTTGAGGTCATAGCCAACTATGGTTTCCATTCAAAAGAACATAAGTTTGTGTCATATCTCGCAAACGAGAGCTGTCACGCAAACGAGGACATGCCAATCATATTCGGGATACAATTCCCTTCAATTTTGATATTTACACTTTTTTTATAAAATCAAAAACAAAGGAGTTAGAGAGATTTGACTAAATCGACAGAATTTCGTTTTTTCAAAATATCAGTAAGCCATGACTTTTTACAAAAATCCGAAATTGTCATTAAATTGGGCCAGTAAAACTGCAAATCTATCCCAATTTAACCATTGCTCTTTCTCCGCTAGTTTCCTACTACGCTAGATCCCCGTACGGATCATAAAAAAACTCACCCTGTATATGCCATAATCATTTTCACTTTCAGTCAGTAATCCTTTGTATTTTCATGTTTTATTTGTGGTGATAACATTTTCTTTTCGTGGGGTTCTGGAAAATATTAAGTTCACAAATAACTACTCTGTTATGACTGTATTAAATGATAGATATCACTGGATTGCCCCTTCCAACCGTATATGATTTTTATATTTTGATTTGACTTTTTGACGAGTATAGACCGACATGATTATTATATACAGTGCAAGTCAATAGTGGAGAATGTAGAAAAATCTTCATGAAGCTGTACGTTGATTTAATGAGAGTTACCCGTATCGTACTATATCCAGGACTGAACTTGAGGAATTTTCTTCAGAAGTTTGAAACAACAAGTAGTGTTAAAGATGCCAACAGTTAGTGATGAGAAGAAGTCGAAAGAATTTCACAAATGGTAGTAACTCTAGAGCTAAAGTTGCATCTATGAGTGAAGTTAGTCAAAGTACAGTACATAGGGTGTTAGGGTGTTTGTAAAAACAAATTTCATCCATACCAATTAAAAATGGTGCACCAACTTTCAGATGACGACACAGACAGAAGACTTGAATTCTGTTTAATTATGACATATAATTAATCGAAACCAACACTACACAAAACTTGTTTTCGTGATGAAAGTACTTTTTTCCTCAGTGGACATATCAATACAAAACATACTCAATTTCCAAGAAAAGTGAGTATTTGGGCAGACATTTTGATAAACCACATATCTGCACCTGTTTTCCTCAATAAAAACTTTACCGCTGAGGAGTATCTGCGTTACAAAATGATGAAGATGTTACCAAAATGCAATGGAGTTAGAGGCTCGAAATTCTGGAAGATAATGTAGATGGTTCTCCTACGTATTATTACGGTCCAATAAGACTTTAGCTGGATGAAGAACATCGTGATAGAGGCATTGGACGGCGAGGTCCCATCGAGTGACCAGGTCGATCACCAGACCTGCCACCATTATATCTTTTTCTGTGGGGGTACTGGAAATATTAAAGTTTAACAAAAATCGGGAGTCACAAAATCTGGTGAACAAGGTGGCACTTTAAATTGTCACTACCCACTGTAGAGGAGCCCCATCTAGTTCTCAGAGCATTAAATAACTTTTTGAAATATGCTGCTTTGACTGAAGTAAGATGTTGTCCAGAAATTTTTAAACATTTTTCAATTAATTGGAACTTATTTGTCTTATCAATTGTAAAATTTGGGCACACATGTAGTGAGCATTAAGCTTGTTGGTCACATGCTATTATTATAATACTTTTATTGCACTTGTACTGATCACATAAACTCAAATATATTTTTACTGACTTGTGTATGTAGTACATAAACTAATTGATCCCTAAGGGTCAGCGTTAACGGGGCAAATGTATTGAAGCTACAGTTGCAACCACAACTGGTAGTGTATGTGTGGTGAGAGAAGTTTTATTCGGGTTGCAAACTAGATGTTTTATGCCATTATACACCACAATTCTTTTGAGAAAATAGTAAATAAATAGCAATGTCATGTTTGAAGTACTTAACTATTTTTCTTAGATGTTCGTTTTTGGGGGTAGTGCAACTGATAACAGGTTTCAGCTAGAAACTATACATCGTCTTGCGTTCAAAGTCTCGAAAGGTTAGTAATGTAATTTTCTAATTTAGGTGTCAAGTTTTTGTACTAAAAGCTGACTTTCTATTTTCATGCTGTCCAGGTATGTAGATTTTTTTAACATAATTTATCAAATGTCCCGAAACCCAGGTCGATTAAGTTTTTCACTTAAAACACTGACTTCTCTATGAACGATTATTTTATTCATTTTCCCGAAATTCCACAGATAATTTATCAAAATCCTTCGCGGTTAGTGCATTAGATGTTTTTCTCGAAACCGTGGGTCAACGTCTCTATTGGATGGGGTGCTGTTATTAACAGTGGCTGTTGTACCCCCAGACCTTCATTTTAGCTGCATTAAAAGTCGTAAATTATGAAGTTAGAACGCCGAAAAAGAAATTATTTAATGAGTCATGGATTTTTTAGAACATGATCGAGTCTAGGAATATTATTCTGCTATGAAACTGTGATGGATAAATCTGCTTTAGAATGAACGATTAACTTCTTTTGTGCGATCGTAACATTTTATTTTGATATGTTCTATAGTACAACCTTTCACAGATTCATCCTCTGAACTCGTTTTTTATAAAATTGCCGATTTCGGTTTGAGTACCTAACAATATAAAAGGTTAATCAGTCCTTGAGTCCTCTGGTGGTGATGATGATGAAGAAGGGAAGGGGAGGGGATAAAATTTCGATCTGGATTTGAACGTAAGCGAAGTTCTTCTGAATCCGAATGTCGTTGATAATAGCACGTCGGACCGCTTCGTGCCAATTTACCGTCCATGTGACTGCTTTCTCTTGCTTTTCAGAAGCCGAATAGATATAAATATTAGTCGTTAAATATAGTTGTGAAGGCAGTTTATTTATTGGCATCGTTTGAAATTTTTAAGATTGGGATTATAACCCTTTGTGAGAATGTGAGTGTGAAGCTATGTTGATGTGGATTGTCATAAAGCAATGTAATATTTTAGGATTTTACTGCATGGCCTTATATTTTACAGAAGATTTATATTCAGCTTTAAGACTGAATACATTTTAAGAAATTATTTTACTATTGGACCACTTATTTTGCTGGTCCTTATTTTCTTCCATGGGGATATTTTGTTGTTGGCCATATCTGAAGATTGTGGCTATTTAATAGTTTAATCTTTTGAGATATTTTTACTGTTACGTGGTAGAATACTGGGTGTAGTAATTACGGTTTATGATACACAGCCGTTTAGCCGGATGTTGCCACGTTTTGAAATGGTTTTGGATATTTTTGGTTTCAGTTTTTGATGGCATTTTTTAATTTATTTAAAGCTTGTGTAATGCTTTCATCTAATTTATTTTCGAATAGATTTCGTCTTGTAATCGTGTTGATCTTGAATATTGAATTTGGAACATGTAATTTTATTATTATTATTATTAGATGAAAAAGCAGTGTAGGCAGCAAAATTGCCGATGGAATGCAACATAGAATACCATGTGAGTAAGAAAAATTAGCTGAATTATATGGGCAAAGTAGTGACATATGGATCATATAAATTCTTAAAAGAATTTATGGATGTAGCATTCACTATTTCGGAGGGCTGCGAATTCCATGAACGTACGAATCGGTTGGATATGAAGAATTGTCGTCACAAGTTATAAAATCTTTCCGGGCACAATTTTAAATTATAATCTCTAAGACGGCTGTTCGGATTAATTGTGAATACACTTAAGTTCACCGAAAAAAAAACCATGAAGAATCTTATAAGTTTCAATAAGATCACCACGTAATCGCCTGTCTGTAAATGAAGTGATGCCCAACTTCTCTAGGCGTTCCTCGTATGGACAATTACGAAGGGCAGGGCACAGTTTTGTGATTCTACGTTGCGTCTGTTCAAGTAGATGAATATCTTTAGCAAAATATGGATTCCATACCGTAACTGCAAATTCCAGTGATGAACGTATATAGGTTTTGTATATTTTACAAAGCAAAGTAGGAGACATATTTTTAAAAACCAAAGAAATTATGTATGCCATAGAGTTGGCTTTTTTTGTTACTTTGGAAATATGAGCAGACCATTTCAAATCGTTAGAAACAATTAATCCAAGGTCTCTTTGGGTAATAATAGGAACTATTCGAGTGTTATTAATAAAGGTATGATTATTTAGGTTGTTGTAACCAATGTGCAATACCGAACACTTGTCGGAGTTCAAGTGAAGACACCAATCACTGCACCACTGTGCTAACTTAGCAATAGCACTACTTGGCTGGTTTTCAGTGGCTAATGGATTTCCGAAAAATTTGGTGTCGTCCGCATACAGCACTGCATCTGAATCAAACAGCAAAGCCAGGTCAGCGACAAACACATTAAACAGCAGAGGCCCGAGAACTGAACCTTGAGGAACAACCACTTATTACTTCGTATGATTTCTTTGTAGTTTTGATTCTCTACTAATTGGTTAATTGGTTTTCGTGTACTATTCGAGTATTTTAATAGTATTTAGGATTTCACAAGGTAAAGTCGCCACTTCCACATGCTGGAGCACTACTTGTCCTAACCTCCAATACTTTCAATTGTGATTTTTGTTTATATATTACAAGGTTAATGATCGATTTCAAATTTCTAGTATGTTGTCTGCACGTCTAAAATACAGTTAAGGATTGAATCAAATTCATTGTTAATGCATTTTTGGGATGCTTTTAAGCCACAGTAATCTCATAAAACTCACATTATTCACAGAGTCAAGTTCATAAGCGACTCTTGACATTTCCACTAGTTCACCACGTCGTCCTGTTTCTGCAGGCTTGTCTCGCGATGTCCAGTCGGACAACTGGCGCTTGTTTTATTTTTTTTTTTTCGTCCGCCCTCGGCCACTTCATTCGACTAGGAAACTTTATTAGCAGAGGGAACGCTTTAGCTGTTCTCGACTGTAACAAAGCGAGCATATGCAGATTTATAATCCCGACGGTCATAACTAATTTACCGAAATTAGCAAATTTCGTCGAATGGTACGCACACTAGACGCCAAATCATGACTGTTTGATGTTCAGATAAAATTTTAATGGATGCAACACGACGGATTAATTAAATTTTGTCAATTACTCTGTTATAGAATCTGCGACGGGGGAGTTTCGGGGGATATCGAATGCAGACAAACACGTCAGTTTTGTGGTGTGTGGAAAATGAGGCGTGAAAATTTTATTATTATTGACTAAACGACCGGATATGTTCCTATTTTTTTTTATTTTAGCCAAATTGGTTATTTCGTGGGAAAGGTTTTTCGTTTCTGCCAAAAATATCAACCTGCAATAGAGGGTGCGTATCGAACATTTTGAATTTAGTTTGTATGGAGAAATCACCGTAAAGTTAAGTATGAATTTATCAATGTAGTGATTTGCAAAGCTGTGTAAAACTATACAGGATATTCCATCTCAAACAAGCCACCTTGAATATCTTGGTTATTTTCAGAACTATTGCAATAAGAAAAAACAGGCCGTTTTTTTGTTTCTAGAGGGAAATTTTTTGATTTGACATAAACAAGCCAATTTAATGACCTTGAGATTTAAGATAGGAAAAGCCCTTTTTACGGACTATACCGTCATAATAAAATTTTTTATTGCAATTTCTGTAATTGTAACAATAAAAGAGAATAAAAAAAAACGAATTTACAGTACAATACACTGCTTCTAAAGCAAATGTTCAAACTTCCATTGATTTCCATACAATAGTACAACCTTGACTGAAAGCAGTAATCGTTAAAAATTCTGTGATTCCGTTCACAAGTTTTTGATTGATGATATAGGAGGTAGAAGTAGAATCTTTAGTATTTAACAATGCTAAGATGTCCTAATTTCTTGCATTGATCTGTCAATCAGGATAAAATTTTCGACAATCGCTTTTGCTACTGTAGCTGCTGAGTTGTCGGAGATTCGAACCATCAAGATGTATTTTTCGTTAAGTCACATTGCGAAGTAACTGCGTATGCGTTTCCTAGTTCTGTGTGGGGAAATATTATAATTAAAAAAACAAAAAAATCCACATTAGTTTGTTGTTTATGTCAGTTATTACTTATAAACTGTTATTTACGTAATGGGGTATGTCAGAGATATTGAATACTTTCTTCGAGGTGAAGTAACCTGAAAATTTTATCGTGACATTCTGTCCTAGGAGTTAAAGGAGAATAGCAATTACACGGAACGCGTCTTCATATTCACGGAGTCAAATCCATCCTATATTTCAACCATCGTATATAAGGCCTTGTGGGCTACCCTATAAATTATTTCATTTTTAACATCTTGTATTATTACCCTGTGTAACAGTAATTCCTCTCCACACTATATGCAACTTCTTATGGTCTATGAAATAAATATTTTTTTAATCACACTATATAAATATAATTCAACTCCAGTATATTTTTCAACCATCCTGTATGATTTGTTTACGTCCACATCATATAACAGTTTTTTAATCACCCTATATAATTTTAATTTTACATTTTTTTCAAGATTTTTATACCATCAAACGCCACTCCACCCTATATTCCAACCATCCTGTATATACGAGTGCCATCATTCTACTCCATTCTATATTTCAATCATCATATAAATGCAACTCCTTCTATTACTTTATTTTGTGATTTTGTTTGTTATAACTAAACACCCTGTGTATAAACTCACCAAATAGCAGTTTAGAGTTTGACATGTGTTGTCACTGAATTTTCTATTAGGCCGGAAGAATGTCACAACCAAAAGCACCGTCTTTGCAAAATATAAAAATTTTCATTTAAATAGGTATTTGCCTGGTATAGAAACAAAACGAGCTTGATACTCATTGATTTAAGGAGTCGAAAATACTATGCTTTACTACCTATATGCTTGAGATGTACATAGAAAATTTTCAATTTCGCAATTAAAACTTCCAGTGCCTAAAATTCCCCGCACTATTACGTTGGAATTAAAATATTTATGAGGAAATGTGCGTTATGTCATTTCGATGAAATTTTTGATAAGAATATTGAAATTTTCGCCAATTTTCTGCAAAACTGCATGTTGCACGTCCCAGAAAAGTATATGAGATCACATAGGGATCTTCCTTAATAGATTAAACGTTAAAAAACTATACACATCCGTAAGGAGTTTTCGAAAAATCGACCAATACGTTAGCGATATTGGTCGATTTCCATGCACGCATGTGTTCATTTACAAATTTCATCACTTTACCAATAGAATTATGTTCCAAAATTTGAAGTTTCACCCATCCGGATATATACTCTATTTAACAAGGCCGTATTCATTCAAAACAGTTCACCACAGGAGAAGAAATCAGGTAACATACATACAAAAAATAAATTCGCGACGAATTGATAACCTCCTTCTTTTTGGAAGTCGGTTAAAAATCTCAATTGACTGGTTGATATTGCAAAATTTTGCACGACTTGATTTATCTATTGTCTATTTATGTTTATTTACCAACGACCAACCAGAATAGCGCTCGTTAACGGCAACGTGACCGCGCCAACTGAAAAACTGACTCCGTGGCAGCAGTACATCCACAGTCCGCAAAAAAAACATCTGTCGCAAACACAGACACAGTAAACGGCATGGATTCCGCGACCTAATTGCCGACGAGTCGCGATGCGGTTACGTTTAAGGAATAAATTAAAACTGAAATAGGGACGTTGCAGGGTCACGTTCGTTCCACTAGAGTCTCTTTCCGGAATGAGGAAGTCGCCCGGGCTGGTGCTCGCCAAGAATATTCATAGACATAATAAACCTGCTGCACATCCCGGTGACAAATTACGCAAATCTGACCGGAGGTTGCGACTTGGTAGCTTTTCATGCTTTATGTAGGGAGAGGCTATGTCGACGGAATAAGGAGCTTGCACTGTCCTAATGAAAAGAACAATTTCATCTATCATGCCGTCTCTCAAGTTGGTGGTGGGAAAAAAGCAATTGCAGTGTGTACGACGTGCATTTGTTATGCTGTCACCGCAAAAGATGACGGTTTTTGCCATGCAAGTTCTTCAGGGACAGTTGTGCAAGAAAATTAGTTCTCAGAATTATCCACTTAACATTTTAGCTTGAGCATGGTTTTAGTTATATTTTTTTCACTAGAAACTTTTCACTAAACGTTGGTTGTAACTAAAATTAATTCACCAAACTGTTGTCACTGGTATGAAATGCAAGGTTAAGAAAATATTGCAGTAGAACTTCTTGTCTGCACTGTTAGAGAACTAAGATGATTTTTTTTAACTTTTAGTCAAGTACACAAAATACGGTGATACTGAAAATTCCAGAAGACATATTGCAAATGGTTTCAGCGCAGTTACTAATCTTCTTACAAAAGAAACGTGGAATTCACCTGTTTAGGAGATGTAAACTTAAACTCAACTAAACTGAAGCCGAGCTTTTCCTATTGATATATCAGGCTCGCCTCGCCAATTAAAACCATTTTTAACCGACTTCCAAAAAGGAGGAGGTTATCAGTTCGTCGGCATGTTTTTTTGTGTATGTTCAGTGGTTATTCAAATTTTGATAATTTAAACGGCATTGTATTAAGGAATGTTAGAGAAAGGTACCATATAATTTTCTATGACGTGAGATTTACGATTTTCCAGAAAATCCGAAAAAACAGTAATTAAGGGACTATATTTTAGTGAATTTCAATTAATCTACGCGGTTTTCTCTAAAACGACTCAATCAATTTGAATATTTTAAATTGTATTCTACAAAGAGATGTTCCAGCTTGATTCCGTAGAATTTCCTATAACGTAAAATATACCGTTTTTCGGAATATCGGAAAATAATGTGCAAGGACCGGTAAAAATCAATCTAAATTTTTTCATCTTAAATATCTATATACATGGTTTTCAAAAACTAACGGTATGGTTGATTATCTCGGCAGCACGACATTTTACAAAAATATGGTCAATACAAAACTTTTAGAATTTTCCCTGACCACGAAATGGTCATAATGGGTTTGACCTTGAACATGAACTTCAAGGTCAAATCAAGGTTAAGTTGATTTTTTCAAATAGGAACACTCGTTTTTGATGCCAGAAATGAAGAGATGGAAAAATTTATGATCAAATATATCCTTGACCATTTTTTTTTTCATTTGACCTTGATGGTCAGCAGAGGTCAAGTTACCAAGTTTGGCTTCCTACAACGGACATTAAGAGTCCAAAAAAAGATTTTGACATGTGTATTTTATTAAAAGCCTATATATAAATACGCAAATGCAGAAGAGTTCGGTACCATTTCCTTCTGTTTGTGAGCGAATTTTCTTGAGTTTTGTAATTGCTAATAGCCGAACTAGCCCCACTAAACTACTCACCATTAGAGGACAAAATTATTTCATATATTTGTTAATAATTTAAATCCAGGCTTTTAATAAATTCTTGATTTTTATCTCAAAAAAATCGGACATTTTATAGAGCTTTTCATCGATATAATACTCTATATAGTTATTCATAAAAATAATGGACTTATGGATGCTTTTCTCTCTTATTTTCACTTTTAGCCATGAAAAAGATTGTTTTCACTTTGACGTTTCCTCATTTGAGAGTAATTCCATTAGTAGTGCTGAACTGACAGTCGATATTGACACGTTTTCGTTATAAAATGGAATATTCTAACGAAGAAAAACTGAATGTGGTGGAATGTTATATCATATGCCATAAAAATTCAGTTCATGCAGCTGAGGAATACTTTCATAGATATTTTAATCGTCGTCAACCTGCTCTATGTACATTTGAGAGGCTTTACGATAGTTTACGCAGATATGGATCTTTTACTACCACTACTACTAACCACCAAAGGAACGTAATCAAATTATCGAAGCAGCACAAATAAATGTTTTGGCAATGGTAAATCAACTCGTGAGATTGCGGCAGAAGTTGGCACATCTCAACGAACTGTAGTTAAGGTACTAAAAGCGCACGAGTTCTACCCGTACAAACTTCCAGTTTCTCAAACTTTGCATGCTGGTGACGAACATCGACGTATTTTGTTTTGTACATGGGTTAGAGACATGTGCCTTGACAATCTACAGTTTCCATTAAAGGTGTTATGGTCAGATGAAACTAGATTTACTTACTGCGGTATGTTCAATAGACACAATGAGCATATCTGGGTTAACGAAAACCCTTTCCATGTAGAACAAAGACAACCCCAGATAAACTTTGGTTTTAATGTTTGGTGTGGTATCATAAGGTCTACTATTCTGGGGCCTTTTATTTATGACGAATCACTTACTGGGGAGCGCTACTTGCAGTTCTTGCAATACACTTTTCAAGACATGTTGCTTAATTTGAATTTGAGAACTCGTTTAGAAATTGAGTGGTTCCAACATGAAGGAGCAGCTGCTCATAACTCGTTATTAGTGAGACAACACTTTGATAATATCTATACAAACTCTTGGAAAGGAAGAAATGACCCACGCTAATGGCCACCCCGGTCTCCCGATTTAGCAGTTATAGACTTCTACTTATGGGGTGCGCTAAAAAACAAAGTATACAAAAGAAAGTTTGAGATAGTTGTTGACCTAAGGGAGGCGGTATTACAAGCAATTGAAGAAATTGATAAGCGATCTGTATTATGTACTTTAATTTCGTAAGTTTTTTGTAAGTACCTCCTTATTTAGTTTTTTCGTTATATCTGATATAACTAATAAAAAAATCGTTCAATGTTTTTTGGAATTATTATTAAATCAATCTATTTCATGGCTAACTACATTAAAAGTGGAAATAAGATAGAAAAGCATCCATAACTCCGTTATTTGTATGAATAACTATATCGAGTATTATATCGTGGAAAAGCTCTAAAAATGTCCGATTTTTTGAGGTCATAGCCAACTATGGTTTTCATTAAAAAAAAAAGGTAAGTTTGTGACATATCTCGAAAACGAGAGCTGTCACGCAAATGAGGACATGACGATCAAATTCGGAAAACAATTCCCTTCAATTTTGATATTTACACATTGTTATAAAATCAAAAACAAATGATCTAGAGGAATTTGACTAAATCGACAGAATTTCGTTTTTTCAAAATATCTAGTAAGCCATGACTTTTTTCAAAAATCCGAAAGTGTCATTAAATTGGGCCAGTAAAACTGCAAATCTTTCCCAATTTAACAATTGCTCTATCTCCGCTAGTTTCCGAGATCCCCATACTGATCATCAAAAAAAACTCACCCTGTATATATAGAAATGGCGCTAAATGTTATTGTCGGTCTCCGCCTGGAAGTTTTCGCTTCAGAAATAGTAAATATTTCTTAAAAAGATAATTTCTATCTAAAATAAATAAAAAGTGTGCAGTTAATTGCAATAGGTTTGGCCCTATCAGTTTTTTTTGTAAATCCATATAATATGCCATGCCAACGCCGTTGGAAGGTTTTTTATAAACTTGCATATGACGTTGTGCTTGTATTAAAATGTGACGTTAAAGCTTGCAACATTTATTTACTCGCTACCACGTTTAATTTTTCAAAATGATAAACGACTTTTCGAACGTCGAAAGTGTGTGTATTCCTTATACAGAAAAAAAAATACCGCACTTCGGTATCCACTTCATAAAATTCTTTGGCGACACGAAAAACATCGTTCGGCAATTCATCAGAGGGAACGTCTGGTGGTACAAAACTCGTCTCGACATAATAAGGTTCTTTTCTCTTCTCGTATAATCGAGGTTTTTTTCCACCTTAGCGAATTTACGCCTGGCGTGTTTTTTCTTGTCGATATAATGAACTCTCGATGGCAGAGGATATTTGGAATTTTCGATAATGCCAATTTTGTTATTTAATATATCTGGAGATATTTGAACGGATTTTTTTTATTTAATAGCAATCTAAGCGTGGGGATGCTGTAACGTAAATTGTTTGCTTTCTATGCAATACGAGGGCTGCCTTTTATATTTCGGGATTAGAGAACAAAAACAAATATTAATCATCGAAAATCGCTTTATTGTTTTTCAAAATATTCCCCATGAGGAGCTGAGGAGTCGACATCATTAATACATTCTGTTTAGAAGCACTTCCCATCCAGATTTGTCAAAAGACGCAGAGAGACTTTAAGAAAATGTATAGCTAAAGAAATCTAACCTACGAAAAGAAATGAGATCTCGTCAAAAACATAAAAAGTGCAAAAAAGCAAGTCTAGCCTCGGCAAAAAGTTGTTATTGTTTTCTAATAAGCTACCTATGTACCAACATTTATAATGATCGTATAAATATTAAACGTTTTTATTTCTATGTAAATGTGACAATTTTTTGGCAATAGCAGGTCATAATAACAAAGCGCTGGGTGCACCAATTTATGATAAATATAAAGAAGTCATTATTATATATATTTTCTAGAAATATACATGTTTATATTGGTGGGGTTGCTATAAATTTTGGTAGGTAACTTATTAAAAAACAATTTATGACAAACTTGTTAAATAAGTGTTTCTCTAGATACTAACTAAAATAACTGATTGTACATGAAATCTCACAAATATATGCGGTGGAAAGACTTTTTTAATTTTAAAATATCTGTGGTCTGAAATCAAAAAGGGCAACAGATCGAAGTCGAACTCCAAATTCTTGTAACAATTGAGTTAAGATTAGCTATCTTACTCATAAATTGCATGTTGTTATTGCGTATATCCATCATTATTTGGCAAAGTTTTAACTTTGGTCAGTAAATAATTAATTTTAAGTGCAGTTACAAGGTTTGAAAGAATGACTTATTTGGCTGAGAGGCAACAAAAAGAAATTGTATTAATGATACGTTATGGCGACGAATACAAGCTCTAGGTTGGGAATTGTTTAATGATAAGTATGCGAAAGTGCCTATTATACTATCGGTAGTTTGCGACATATAAAAGTCCTTAAAGTTCCAACTAACTTACAATTGCATGTATTGTTCGATTTTCACGAAAATCCGCATAAAGCAACACGACAAGTAGCTGCAGAACACTCAATAAATATTTATATAAGATCAGTTTATTAGGGTTTCGTTTATACAATATACGGATACCCTTATAATATCACTCCGGATTTCTGCCTATGTCACATCACAGCAATTTTCTCCTAAACTACTGGACGCAAGAGGTTGAAATTTGGTATCAATATATAGTTTGGTGACGCGATCAGGAGTACCTATCGTAAACGTAAATATTTTGATTTTAAGGGTACTTCTGGTGCGGAAAAACTAAAAAAATCGACCGTTTCCTCCCGCCCTTTATCTTCGAATCTATAAGCTGCAAATTTTGCAAAAAAAAAAAATAGAGATATAGGTCCTCACCCAAATTTTACCGGAAAATTATGGAGAAACCTATAGTATTAATTTTTGGGGGCAAATTACAGAATTAAATGGGAAATATAAAATTAAAATTGTTTCTAGCCCATCATGTAATATATCAAACAAATATTTTTTTTACATATTTTTAAAATGAATTATTTTAAAAATATTAACAAAAATATAAAAAAATACCCATTCCCCCTACTTTATCTTCGAAAATATAAGCCGTAAAATTTTGAAAAAAATTGGTAATATAGCGCTTCACCTGAGTTTTACAGGACAAATAAGGAGAAACTCCTAATATTAATTTTGGAGGGCAAATTACAGAATTAAATGAAACATATAAAATTAAATTTTTTCTAACGCATCACGTAATATACCAAATCGAAAAATATTTTTTTCATATTTTTAAAATAAATTATTTAAAAGATATTAACAAAAATATAAAAAAATTACCCATTCCCCCTACCTTATCCCCGAAACTATAAGCCATAAAAGTTTGAAAAAATTTAGGGATATCAGACCTCAGCTGAACTTTGCTGGAAAAATAAGAAGAAACCCCTAATATTAATTTCATGGGGCAAATTACAGCATTAATTGGAAAACATAAAATTAAAATTATTTTTAACGCATCACCTAATATATCAAATCAAAGGGCTCATTATGACGAATACAAATATTTTTTTTTCATATTTTTAAAATAAATATTTTAAAATATCTTAACAAAAATATTTAAAAAATTACCCATGCCCCCTTTATTGCCCAAATTATAAGACCTAAAATTTTTTGTTTACAGGAAAAAATAGGAAGAAATCCGTAATATTAATTTTGGGGACCCAATTATAGAATTAAAGGGAAAAAATATTTTTTATGTAACATGCAATACATTAAATGAAAAGGCTCATTATGAGGAATAAAAATATATATTTTTCATATTTTTAAAATTAATTCTTTAGAAAATATTAACAAAAATATATAAAAAATTCACTTTTCCCGGTTTATTTACGAAACTATCCCACCTAAAATTTTGAAAATAATTAAGGGTGTTAGGGCTCACTTGAAATTTATAAAAAAATTAGAAAAACACCCCAATATTAATTTTGAGGACAAATTATAGAATTAAATGGAGAATAAAAATGTAATTTTCAAAGGCATCATATAATGTATCAAATACAAGCCTCATTATGTAAATTATAAATATATCATTTTATTAAATCATTTGTTTAAAATATATTAACAAAGATATTAAACATCGACTTAATTCCCACTTTGGAAACTACACTGGTGCGTTACCGCAATTTGTTTAGTGTATTGTGTTCAATTTGATTGAATTACTTCATTGATATTTAAACTTCTGCACCTTTTCTAAAACATTCCGTCGCGCTAATGCTAATTGTAAGTGTTTTTTGCGTCTAAAATATAGACAGTAAGGACATTCGTGTTTCGGATCCCTAGCTTTTTGGACGCTTGGGAGTTTCGTGTATTGTGCTCCGAATTATTCGGACACATTTTTTGATTCCGTCTGAAGAGACGCCGCTTTTTGTTGTTATAGTGTTACGAGTCCGCGAGTTCTTTAGCTCCGTTCGTAACGACCACTAAACCGCTTTCATTTTGTTTCTTTTGTGTTTACAAAAGCGCATCATTTGTTGTTAAACCCGCATTTTTGTTTGCTCAATCAATGAACATTACGTCGCTATTTTTTTGTGTAACGTGTTGTCCAGACGAAGCTCTAAGAAACTGTTTCTGCTGAGGCTAGCCTCTGAAGAAAGAAGAACCAAGAAAACACCAGAGCTTCGACTTAAAGGTTAGTGATAACTTTTATTTGGTGATTCGTTTATGTGACGGCACGTGTTTATTGATTGTTCCGCTAAAGGTCCTTCGTCAATTATATACTTGCATTGAACCAGCATTGAACTAAAACCGCAACATCTAATTCATACACATTTTTTTGAATATATTCTATGGAATGTGCCATCGAACACATTCCATACACTATCTAAAATTTTGAAAAATATATTTTATTTGTATTTTTAAATAATATGTCTAAAAGATTTAATAACTTATTATTTAAATCTTGACCTATTTTCCCTTTTAAATTCCAATCTACAGAGCCTAAAATTCAGACAGTGGATTATAAAAGGCTTGCCTGAAAATTTATTAGTAAAATAAAATGTTAATTTTGGGGATCAAACTAGAAAATTAAATACATATTTTTACAAAAAGCAAACCAATCATGTAGCAAATAAAATAAAAAGTGTATGTATGGAAAATAAAAGTGTAGTTTCTTTATAAATTTAAAACGCTTCCTTTAACAAAATATTAGTGTAATATGAGAAAATGGGAATATCCGAATCTTGAAGGTGGTACGGAACCCTTAGTGCATACTAAGTCCAACTCGCACTTGATCAAATTATTATTTTTTTACAATTTTCTGTAAATAATAATTTAATATTCCTTATTTAAAATGTTCTTTCTTGTTTGTGGTGTATTAATCGTTAAAATTTATACACATGAAAAAAAAATAAAAATAAAATATCCGATAATTTTGTCCATGAGTGTGTTTATAAATAGTGAATAAATAATTGTTTACTTGAAAACCTGCTACCGTATTTCTTAAATAATTTGTAGCATACTGCAGTAACTTTTATTTTTTGTAGGACATAAAACATGGAATATATAGTGAGTAAATTTTTTTAAATACAAAAATTAGTGTAGTATATACTGTAAAAAATATTTTGTTGTAGTGAAAATATATTAACGATAAAAAATAGTAAGTCAGTCAGTAAATATTTATTTGTACTAAAATATATAAGAACGTAGGCATTAAATACTGAGTAAATAATTAGATTATTTTATGATTTAATGTACTTTTATGCGACGAAATATTTATATTCCGTATAATGGAAGCTTGAACTAAAATCTATTCTTGAAGGTAGTTATTTGCTGATACATTTGTCATGACGGTAATATCCAAAAATATTGTACGTGGGGATGTAGCTCAGTGGTAGAGCGTTCGCTTTGCATGTGAAAGGCCCCGGGTTCGATCCCCGGCATCTCCAACTTTTTTTTCATTTTTGCCAAGACATAAAATAATGAGGTTTTAAACTATACATACTACATTTGTCTTATATTAAACTATTGATTGTTATACAACAGTAGTTGTTACAGAGAAATAAAAACAACTGTGTAGATAACTGGTAGTAGCCAACGAACTAAAATAAATACCTACACGCTAGGTATATCAAAAACAACGAGCGCTAGCCCAGTGATCGAAAGTCGACTGTAATTAATTAAATTTGTAAGTTTGAACATTATTGAGGTTCTTTCGTCGAAGAGAGCATCTCAATAAGAAATAAAGTTGAGGCGAATAAATATCTATTTAGGGTTCCGGGTATACAATATACGGATACCCTTATAATATCACTCGGGATTTCTGCCTCTGTCACAAAACAACAATTTTCTGCTAAACTACTGTACGGACAATGTTGAAATTTGACATCTACTCTAGTTTGATCGTTGCGCGAACTTGACAGGAAAAATAAGGAGAAACCATTAATATTAATTTTGGGGGGCAAATTATCGAAGTAAATGAAAATTTAAAACTAAAAAAAATTCAAACGCATCATGTAATATATCAAATGAAAGGTCCCATTCTGAGGAACACAAATATATTTTTTTCATATTTAAAAAAAAATAATCAAAAAGATATTAACGAAAATATACCAAAAAATTTGCCCATACCCCAACCCTTATCACCAAAACTATAAAACGTATCGTTTTGAAAAAAAATAGAGGTATAGGGTCTGACCTGAAGTTTACTGGAAAAATAAGAAGAAACCTCTACTTTTAATTTTGGGGAGCAAAGTACAGAATTAAATGGAAAATATAAAATTAAAATTGTTTCTAACTCATCATGTTATATATCAAATGAAAGGGTTTATTATGACGAAAACAAATATATTTGTACCATATTTTTAAAATAAATTAATTAAAAGATATTATTAAAAGTATTTAAAAAATACCCATTCCCCCCTTCCCCTTAACTCCGAAACCATAAATTGTAAAATTTTTAAAAAAAATACTGGTATATTGCCTCACCTGAACTTTGCTGGAAAAATAAGAAGAAACCTTTAATATTCATTTTGGGGGGCAAATTAAAGAATTAAATGGAAAATAAAAAAATTAAAATTGTTTCTAACGGATCAAGTAATATATCAAATCAAAGGGCTCATTATGACGAATACTAATTTATTTTTTTATTTTTTTGAATAAATATTTTAAAATATATTAAAAAAATATATTTAAAATTCCCATTCCCACTTTTATTCCCCAAACTATAAGACCTAATTTTTTTTGTTTACAGGAAAAATACGAAGAAATCCCTAATATTAATATTGGGGGCCAAATTATAGAATTAAACGGAAAATAAAAAAAATATTGTTTAGCTCATCATGCGATACATCAAATGAAACCGTTTATTATGAGGAATACAAATACATAGTTTAGTACATTTGCTAAACAATACGACTCAACTCAGTTTGAGAAAATTAAAGTTTTTATAAAATTTACTAAGCGTTAATAGAACATTTGATAACTAACTTTACTCTACAGTTTTGTAAATTTATTTAATGATTTACCACAAGAATGCTTAGTAAATTTACTATGCAGTGTTGTATCTATACTACTCAATTCATTTAAACGTTTGACAAAATTACAAAATATTTTTGGAAATTTACTAAACAGTAATAGAGAATTTGATTAGTAATTTTATTATACAGTTTCGTAATTTTATTAATTAATTTATTATACAAATGCTTTGTAAATTCACTAGTAGTGTAGTAATTGTACAATTTGAGAAAATTTCAAAATTACTTAACGGTAATAGAAAATTTTATTAGTAATTAAAAACATGACAAAATATTTGTTATTATTTTACTCAGGATATTCGCAGTATAAAAATTCGTTGATCAGATATAGTTGTTCTCAATTGAAATTGAGCTGATGTAGCAATTACTTCGCCCAAATATCTGCAACGAAAACCGCTCCATCACAATCGAATTGAAGTTTCTGAAACGTAATTAATTATTATACTTATTTCCAGATAACCTGTAATGTCATTGTTTGAAATAATTTTGCTGAAAAACTGACTGATAAATTTCAAACTAAGATATAAATAAATAATATTAGATTTCTTGCTTCAAAAAACTTTTATTCAATAAAATTGAATAGTAGTAATATTAGTTCTAGTATAAAGGAATAGTTGTCCTTCTGAAAGTAAGATAGACAATTCACTCCAAAATGCGAAAAATATTTTGGATGATTTAGCTATAAGTAATTTCATAAATTAAAATGTAATGATAAATGACATCAAATAGGCTGAAATAATTTCGGAATGTAGTAGCAATGTAATATAAAAGTAAAAGTGTATTATTATATTCTATTCATAATCATCAGCGAGGTAGGAGTCAGTGTCTTTTGTCAGTTTAGTGACTTTAGGATGAATATTCGGTTGCCTTCCTCTTACCACCTTTCTTAGTGCCATTTGGAGGACAAATATGTAGAAATAATCTGCAATCAAAATTAAATAATAAATAAACTATCAATAATGTAAAATCATAAAAATGGATTTATCAATAAATAAGTATAGTTATATCAGATAAGAAGTCAATAAAATGACAAATTTTCATATGAGACATGTAGAAACACATGAATAAAAAAATCATTGATTGTAAATTACTTATCAAAAATTTATCAATCTTTTGTCCCCGTTACAATTTAACAATTGTAGCGTTGAAGCTTTTTAACAATTACACTTGCTTTCAAGTTGTAATTCTCTCCACCAGCTATGGAAATGTATCAACGACTAACACCATTGGCTTTATTATATTTTAGTAAATATTTATTACACCTTTATTTTTATTAAACTTTTAAAATAATTAAACTTTTACATGCATAACACACACCTACACTCAATGACGTTCTAAGCAATACTAAAGATCCATATATGGAGATGTAACAAGGAGACAAAAGCATTTAGCCGGTGTTAAACGTAGTTTTCCGAAAAGCTGCGACAACAAACGATGCATTGTGTAATTTTACAGATAGAATTACAAAAATAGCAAAAATATTCTTAAATTTCTAATGCTTTTCTTGTAATTTAAATTGCAATATATTTTTTCTAAATTTACAAAGAGTAATTTAAAATGCAAATAATGTTTGTGATTTTAAAAAGCTTGGTAAAGAAATTTGACAACCTGTTAGGTAAAATTACAAATGGCTTAAGAGAAATAATATTTTTACTAAACTTATAATGCATTGTGTAATTTTACCGTTAAATTGCTAAAAGTAATAAAAAGATTTTCAAATTTCTAATGTTTTCACAGTAATTCAATCTACAAATATATTTGTAATTTTACAATAAAATATAGTAAATCAAATTACTGAGATTTTTGTTAAATATGGGAAGTTTGTTAATAAAAACTAATAAACAGTTCTATAAAATCACTAAACAAGTGAAATTTATGCTCAACGATTGTAAACTTACTCCTCATTTTAGTAAATTTTCTCATATGTCTGAGAAAATTACTCAAATTATATTAAAATTTAAACTTTTTGGTACATGGATTCCATATTTCTACAAGATAATGCAGGGCCACAGTTGTCCGAGTTAATTTAAACTTTTTTGGCCCTTGTGGATGTGTTTCCATGGCTGCCCATATCCCCCGATTTTTCACCTCTAGAACATGTTTGGGATATGGGAGGTTCTAAGACATGAAATACATGTAGCTTGGAATAGTATTACTCAAAAAGATGTAGTTCACGTTATTGAATCAACGTGTTAGGGAGTGTATAGATAACCGTTGTGGACAAACAACTTAATAAAAATCTTTAAAATTCCTTGGTATTTTTTATTCAAATTTTAATCATTTATTCCTCAATATAGCATCTATCTTTAAAAAAACAGTAGTAAATTTAAACGTCACCTCTGGGTTTGCGATTTTTTTTCTGAGTATACATTTAAATTAAAAATAATAATAATAGTACGGATGAGTAAAGATATTAAAAAATATTTCTCCAAAGGTACTCAAATTACAATAGTTCAAAGTTGAAATTAATTTTATAAGTTGATATGAGTGTGAAGCTGAGTTCAGTGGTATTTCAAATCTACAACGTATATTTAGTTTGATTGTTTAATAACTGTGTAATTTGATGTTAAGTGATAATTCTTTATTACCTTGCTTTTTGTGTCATTTGGGCAAAAAGAGAACAGCCTTCCCCAAGGCAACGGATACGATTCAACAGGACCGGCTTATAAAAATTTTTAATTTCAAAATGAGGTGTATTCCAATGCAAGAAAGATGGTTCTGGCGAAGAAATGCTTTACTGTGATAGCTGTGAAAGACCAGTTAGTTCACAAGGATCCTAATTGCTCTGGTCTTTGCTCGTCGGAGATCAGAGTAATGGAATTGAAGAAAAACCGGGTTTTGCGTTTCTTATGTGAAGAATGTAAATCTGGCATGAAACTTGTTCCAAAATTGTTTAAGGTAATTGAAACAAAACGAAGTTGACAATATGAAACTGCAAAATACTAATAACCAAGAAGAATATATAATCAATGAACTGCATGAACGACAAGAGAAAGAACAACTTAATTATTTATAATTTAGTAGAGCCTGTGAATAAAAGGGACATAATTTCTGAGGATTCAGCCCCTGTATCCTCAATATTTAAAGATATTACTCAAGAAGATATTAAAGTTATCAAAACTGTAAGATTTGGTAAACCCAATAAGAATGGCGCTCGTTCACTAAAAGTTGTATTGACTAACTCTTTTGATGTCATTAATATTTTGAAAAACAAATTTAAAGTTGCGAAATTAAAAACATATTTATATCTTCCGATTTGACTCCCCGGCAACTAGACAAACTCAACAATGTGAAAAGTGACCTCAGAAAACGCCAACAACAAGGTGAACAAGATTTATTTATAAAATATATAAAAGGTACACCGGAAATATCCCTAAAAGGTAATTCTCAAAAGAACTTACCACATGCCATCCCATAGGTTCACCATCTTTATTAATTTATTACCAAAATGTCGGTGGCTTAAGAACCAAACTAAAAGCTCTAGAAATAGCTGTAGCTCAATGTGATTATCAAGTCAGAATTCTTACAGAAACTTGGTTAACTTGTGATTATAATGATTCTGAATTAGGATTGACTGGGTATGTTGTGTTTAGAAGTGACCGCAATTCTGTTCCTACAGGAAAAAATAGAGGTGGGGGTGTCTTAATTGCCTGTAAAAGTGACTTAAATGTGCAAAAAGTAATAATTCCCGATTGTGAAGTTGACCAAGTCTTTGTAACGTTCAAGATCAAGAGTTTATATTCCTCCTGCTTCCAATATAAGTACATATATGTCTCATTGCAATTCAGTTGAATACATCATGAAAGAATTTGTAAATTTACTACTATGGGGTGATTACAACATATCAAATGCTTCATGGAGTAATCATAACCTTGGTTTAGTTGTGGAATGCCCAAATGACTCTCCTGCAGTGTATTTATCTTATTCTTTCAGTTACTTTAATTATCTATCAAATTAATAACACACCTAATAGTCGCAATGTTTTTCTAGATTTAGCTTTTACAAATTTAAATAATGTTGATGTAGCTATTCCACTTGATCCATTGTTTGATAATAGTATACATCATTCCGGCCATTGTTTTAAAATTACCTGGTTGTAGAAAAAGCGATCATCTAAATTATGAAGAATTTTATTATGATTTTAGAAATGCTAATTATGTAGGATTAAATGATTACTTTGCTAGCATTAACTGGGAGCTACTTTTGTCAAACCTACATGATGTTAATCATAGTGTAGCGGTATTTTACGATATTGTATATAAGGGTTTTGACTTATTCATCCCACTCAAGAAATTTAAAACCACTCCATTTCCAGTTTGGTTTAATGGCAAATTAAAGAGTTAACTTATTTAAAACAGAAAATGGCTCGAAAATATAAATTGGGGATGATTATTTAAGATTTTCTCATTTGAGACATGAATGCAAACAACTTTCCGCTCAGTGTTATAGGAACTACTTAAATAGTACGGAAAATAAGATTTTGTCGGATCCGAAACATTTTTGGAAATTTATAAATAATAAAAGGAAATTTTATAGTCTGCCTTCTAGTATGTTCAATGGCTATAGCTCAGGTGATAATAATCAGAATATAGTTAATTTATTTGGTACATTTTTTCTCTACTACATATACAAGTTCAAATTCTAAAATTAATCAGATTCCAATTTTTAATTACAAACAGAATATAGGTGTGAATAGTTATTATGTTGAAGTTTCAGACATAATTGAAAATGTTCTAAATATGCCATGGAAATTATGCATTGGTGCCGATTGCCTTCCAGCATTCCTGATTAAGCATTGTGAAACCCCTTCATTACTTATTTAATCCATCGTTAAGCTCTGGGATTTTTCCAGATATTTGGAAAACTAGTTATTTGGTACCTATATTCAAGTCTGGCAATAAGAATAATATTGAAAATTATCGAGCTGTCTATAACCAATCAGCCTTACCTAAATTATTTGATTGCTTTGTTAATAAATTTTTAATGTGGGATTGTAAAGATTTACTTGACTATCATCAGCATGGTTTTTGCAAAGGTAGGTCTACAAGTACTAATTTGGTACTTTATAGTCATTTTATTGCCGATTCAATGGAACAGAAGAATCAGGTCGATGCCATCTACACAGACTACTCCAAAGCCTTTGATATAGTTAACCATGATCTGCTTATTGCCAAACTACAAGGTTATGGATTTGGGGGTAAAGTGCTTGAGTGGATAAGTAGCTTCTTATCGGTAGGACCCACTATGTGAAATATGGGAATTGTCTATCTCAGTGCATATCAGTGACATGAGGAGTTCCTCAGGGGTCGCATATTGGACCTTTATTGTTTAATATGTTCGTAAATCACTTATCTTCAGTTGTTAAAAATAGCAAGATTCTTATGTTTGCCGACGATCTTAAAATGTTTCGATTAATTAAAAAACTTAACTGATGGCACTTTGTTGCAACATGATCTCAAATGCTTTGCCAGTTGGTGTGATGTAAAGACGCTTTCCCTAAGTGTAAAAAAAAATGTTTTAAAATTACTTTCTGTAGGTCTAGACAACTTGTAAATTATTTATAAACAATATACTGCTACAAGAACAAGGCGAGATCAAAGATTTGGGAATTTACTTTGACTCAAAAATTAACTTTCAAGCACCATATTAACGATATTACAGCTAAGACCCTAAAAATGTTAGGATTTGTTCTTCGAAATCAGTTTACAGTACAAACTTTAAAGTTACTATATTTTAGGTTAGTCCGATCTATTTTGGAATATGGTTCACTTATTTGGTCTCTTTCATATAATATTGATATAGACAACATTGAGAAAGTACAAAACAAATTTTTATAGGTATGCGCATATAAAATAGGTATCAATAGACAACAGTATACATATGATCAGATCATTTCAATACTTAACATCTCATCATTACATCACAGAAGAATGAAAGCAGATTTGAGGTTCCTTTATAACATTTTGAATGGAAATATACAAATTCCGGAGTTATTAGACTTAATAAATTTTAATGTTAATACTAGAAGAACACGTAATACTGGGATTTTCAACATTCCATTTCGTAGTACAAATTATAATTTTAACGAACCTATTACCAGGATTTTAAGACTGGCCAATCTTCATGGTAGTAGTTTAGAGTTATTTGGAATTTCTACAACAACATTTAAAAGATCAATTAAACTTTTGAACATGTGAGTTTCTATCTTACATTTTGTTTATAGTTATTATTTTGTTATCACCGTTTACTCTTTGTTAGAATTAATGTTATTTTCTGGTAAAAGTGGTACAACCGTACATCAATAAAAAAATAAAAATAAATAAATAAATAAATGTACAATTATATCAGTCAGATATTGTTGTCTGTTCATGTATTTTATCTTATAGATTACATGGTCCCATTCCTGAAAACCTACCTTTTAATACAAGGTGACTTATTTTTTTAAAGATATGTATTTAATATTTATTTATTTATTCTCTTTACAAACACCAAATGGGTACTTACATGTGAAGGGTTAAACAGTATACACGTATTTGACAATGTCACAGACATGCCAAAAAATATATAAATATATAAAAGGTATTCAAGGCATCTACCTATTTTCTATGTTAGATTAAGTACCTACATTTATTCTGGAATAAAATATATTTTATTCATATATTCATTCATATATTTTTTTGAAATATTGCATAGCTTGATATACGTCGCTCTTAAACTAACAATGTTTTAAAATCTTAAAATTTAAATCGCCATACAGTAATCTGTTGTCAGACCATTAAGTAATTGTATATGGAGGGCGCGTTATATGCTATTTGATTGATTATCAAATGGAGGCGGTAAATATCGCGGGTCAGACACATGTACATATGTGTATTAAGTTAAAATTATGAAGTAAGAAGAGAAATTTCAACTTGTACTAATTTTTTTTGAAATTGTTTTCTTTGGGTATATATTCTTCCAGTGAATACATGAAAAAAAGCTCAAGAAGCGTTTAGGTCAAACTTAAAAGTACATCTCGGGTAAATGGAAACACTTTCTGTCTGCCCATCTGCATAGCCTATTTTCCGATACTACTGGACGGAAAAGGTGGAAATTTATCAATAGTATCAATACACAGGGTGGTGATTCGATCATGAGTACATAAAAACGAACAATTCCGCTTTTGAGTCTCCTTATCTCCGAAACTATTGAAACTCTTCAAAATAAAAGGAGTTTATAGGGCCTACTCCAATTTTACAATTTGTTCGGATGATAGTGATCTGGTGTTTACTTTCAGATTGTCATTATTTCCATAATAATGTAATTTTCTCATGCACACTCATCCATCAAATAGTAATTTACTTGCTTTATCAGTTCAAACACATCATTGATATTTTTAGCCCAACAACCAGCTATTGACAAAAATTAATAAAAAAATTACCTTTAATTGATAAGATACGATAAGAAATTTTACAAAATTTATATAAATTAGAAAAATAAGAATAACTATTCAAAGCGCTAGATAATACCAAATACTACAGGAATAACAAGTAATCAGAAGTCACATCAGCTGTGATAATTTGGTGAAGTGCGGGTAGGATTCGCACTAAGTGGTCGTTCCACCTTCGAGGTAATTATAGTCTATATGGTTTATTGGACGTTTATGTCCTTATTTGTCTTTTGAGATCAGAACTAAGTATTTTGAAATAAATATATATTTCAATTTCTTATAACAACTCCTTTTATAAGGATTTTCTCTTAGGTTAGGTTTTTCTATATACCTTTTTTATTTTAAAATCCATAATCTCACAGGTAAATGAGTATATGGTTTTATTTTTGACTATTTTACTTAATATCATTTAAGCCATGCATTTTAAAATTGTAAATTTAAATTAAATTGCTGTATTTCTCGTAACGAGCCCTTTCAATTGATATGTATATAACAGTCACCAGGTAACTGAACAGTTCAGTTACCTACTAACTCTAGGGGAGTAGGCAGGTTAAGGCCCCGAGTTTGATCTAGACTCTGACACCCAGAATTAATTGACATTATCGGATTTTTGCTTAGGTTTCGAAGATAACGGATCCAATGGATAATTTTGTGTATACTTTCTCTAATATAATTTAAAGTCTACATTTTCAAAAATTTACATAAATTCCTTATAATGATCCCTAAAATTGATATTACGTTTTTGCTTAGGCTTTTCTGTAAATTTTGTATCTAACCTTACATGCCCTATTTTTACAAGTTTGGTGTAAAGAGCTTGGGAGATAAGTTGAAACTAATGGGTTTTGTATATTTCTCTTTGAAATTTTGAACTATACTTTTTAAAATGAAAAAGAATGATTTGTATTCATCATAAAGTCCTTTCATTCGATATAATATTACAGTATGCTTATGAAAACATGTTTATTTTTCAATTAAATTTTCTTCCTGTAAACCTTAAAGCCCTACAAAATGTTCGGCTCAGTAGATTACGAAATAATTTTAGGATGACTCTCATTTTCTGTATCTTTTCCTTAAAATCGTTTAAACTTAACTTTCTAAATTTTGCAAAACTTATATTCACATTCAATTTAATATGATACATATATTTTAAATTTTCCCTAAAATTAATACTGGATATAATAGGTCATTATTAGTATATTTACGTTAATATCTTATAAACTATACATTTTAATGCTATTAAAAATGTATATTTGTAACCAAATTGTGTATTGACACTAAATTTAATTTTTCCTTCAGTGGGTTTGGAAAAATGGGACGTGACGGACGGATAGACACACTAGTGATTTTATAAGGGTTTTCGTAATATATGGAACCCTAATATTAGACAAGCAGAAAATTGTGGACAAGAACAAATAGGAACAACAGATTTCTTATATATATATATATATATATATATATATATATATATATATATATATATATATAATTTCCGTGTATTTATTGACAATACAATAAGTATGGTAATTATAAAAATAGATACACGTGAATTCAACTCAATAGATGAATTAAACTATTTTGCTTATAAATCCTCTAAATATGACTCATTAAAAATATTAAATCAAAATATACGTGGCATCAAGACAAATTTAGTAAAACTTGAAGTATTTTTACATCAGTTGAATTTTAGTTTTGATATAATTGTCTTAACGGAAACTCATATACCTAGAAATATAGAATGTTGTAATTTAGAGGGATATAAACTACATTCTAAGAAATATGGTGTCAATAAAAATGATGGAGTGTTTGTATACGTCAAGGAACATTTGTCCTCCGAGATGGAAGATGTATTGATAAGTAAAGAATCTGACCATAAGCAGCTTATGATCGTTCAAACAATGATTCAAAAAAATAATATAAAAACTCTCATATCTTCAATATATAAATCGCCAACTATTAATCCAAATGATTTTATCGAAAACCTACATCAATATCTAGTAGACTTACACAAAAGTAGAAATTGGAATAATCATATAATAATGGGGGACCTGAATATTGATATCATGTTAAAAAACAATATTGTTGATGATTATTTAGCGAAACTTGGGGAACTCAACTTCATATCGCTGATAAACAAATATACTCGGGTAAGTGGTGAAACAAGGAGCTGCTTAGATCATATATTTATCTCTACCAGATATCCCTATCCTAACGTATCATACTTAGGTGTAGTATTTGATGCAAACATTTCAGATCATAAATCATCAATGGCCTTTATAAAATGTCGAGTGACTCTACACATAGATTATTGTATAATGGCCATAAAATATTATTTTAACATTAATAATGCTGGAAAAACTTGGATTACCAAGGAAGTTTTAGAGAGAATGCAACATCAACGTTTTTTATATAACGAACACCAGACAGATCCGCATAATCGTCAAAAGAAGACAGACTATATTTATTATCGAGACGACACAACCAAATTCCTGAATAGAACAAAAAATAAATATATAAAAAAATGCGAAAAGAGAGTGAATCGAACGCAAGTAACTTGTGAAAATGCCTTAACCGAATTAACAAGAAGGTAAAACTACTGAAATTTATGAAATATAAATATTTGAAGGTACAAAGATTAAATATGTATTCAAAATTATTTGAAAAATTCATTGAGGACCAAACATCTTCTATAAATTTGATACGAATTGAACGAAAAATTTTACAGAAATGGCTTGATCAATCAATCACGTCGAATTTGGTTTTAAATTACCCAAGTTTGATGTAACATATAAGTATACGGGGTCATTCTTATAATAGGTAAAGAGCATTATCAATGTCTAATCTCCATTAAATTCTAAAGATATTTCATATGACACCAAATAAATGAAATATATTATTCAAAAAATGGTTCCAAAACAATTTTTACACCAAATATATGTAATCTTCTTGTTTCCATACCGAAAATATAAACATTTTTCTTACACTATTAACATTTCGCTGAGACAATCGCAGTCACTCAATCCACCACTACTTGGTGCTGCTTTACGGTGGCATTTATATTCCATCTCAGTTACTCTGGATTATTCTGGTATAATGCTGGATATTCCGGTACTTTTTATAGAGTATTCCTTTATTAGTAATTGAAAATTACTTATAGCAATATCCGGTTACCGAGAAAAATAGGTTTGAATACCTTTAAATTATACTTACTAGTGAGCAGCTCTTTAAGCTAATCAATTGTAAAGTACTTGGTAACCGTTTAGTTTAGGTATATTTCGTATGATACGACATATTTTTTGAATCTATTCGATATTTAAAGAATTTAATGACATTCAGGGGGGAGGTCTTTCTTAAAAAGCATTGACAACGAATTTTAGCTACTATATATAAATGACTCTGTATACTTAGGTGTTAAGTCAATACATGGGCAAATCGCAACAAACTTTGACGTGTACAAACATTTATTTTTATTATTCAAATACTTTCAATTTTTATCAAATATACAAGGCTTTTGGCCTTCATGGTATATTTTTAATGAACAAAATGATTCACATGATACATACATGAGCATCAAGTAGGTATACTCAAAACTATAGTGGAGGTATACCTATTTGTAGAATTTGTAGTCATGTATCACAAATATTTTAAATTTATGAAATTCTCTGAAGCACAAAAACATATGTTTCAACCTTTCATTTGAAAACAGCATTTGATGTGTTTAATGTCAATGTTTAGTATTATAACTAGTTTTAGTTATTGGGTATTTGCTGGTTTGATTCTTTCATTAATTTTCCTATAATTTTATATTAGTAGCTACTTTATATATTTGTTGATTTTATTTTAAGAAATAAATATTGAAATATTTATGCATCCTAAATATTGACGATCATATTCCCAAAGGCAACTCTTTGGGAGTCTTAAATGGATGTTATATCTTTCTGGAACTTATATATTTTAATAGAAATTAAATGTAAATAAATGACTATTATATATTGATTATAAATGTAATAGAATACCGCTAAGATTGTAAATTTCATTGTTTAATAAAGTCTTTTTATTATTATTTTTAATTTTTTTTTGTCATCACGTAAAATAATGAGGTTTTAAATCTCTAATATACAGGGTCATTCCATGTCAAATCGACCAATGGTTGGAATCGACCCTTTTTGATTTGGATAAAATTTGGACAGCAGTTTTCATTTATTATAAAAAGAAGTTCTGTACAAGGAAAACAATTTAAAAAATTGCCTTCAAAAGTTACGCAACTTTCAAAATTCCACTATTTTTCACGTTTTTCTTATACTTATACTTCAAAGATCTCGGAAACTATTATAATTGATCAAATAATGTAACCTAGGCTTTTAAATCGACACTTAAAGCTACCGAAAGAAAAAAAATTGGAAAAGTTTTTTTTTCAAAAAATCTCTTAATTGCAAAATTCTGAAATTTTCAAAATTATAAAAATCGATGACTGCCATTAAATTTTTCTAGAGTACCTCTATCTAATCTCAAGAGATCGTGGAATTTTAGCGATGGGTTTTTTTTTCGTTCAAAAGATATAAATTTTTGGTATTTAAAAAAAAATTGATGGCCGTCATCGATTTTTCCAATTTTGAAAATTTCAAAATTTTGCAAAAAATAGATTTTTTGAAAAATTCTTTAAAAAAAATTTCTTTGGTAGCTTTAAGTGTCCCCTTAAAAGTCTAGCTTACATCATTAGAACAATTATAATAGTTTCCGAGATCTTTGAAATATAAGTTAAAAAAACATGAAAAATAGAGAAATTTTGAAAGTTGCGTAACTTTTGAAGGCAATTTTTTGATTTGTTTTCCTTGGACAGAACTTCTTTATATGATAAATGAAAACTGCTGACCAAATGTTATCCAAATTAAAAGGGGTCGATTCCAACCATTGGTCGATTTGACATGGAATGACCCACATATGACATTTGTGTTAAATTAAACTATTAATTGTTTTACAATAGTAGTTGTTACAGAGAAATAAAAACTGGTAGTAGCCAACGAACTAAAATAAATACCTACAGACTAAGTGATATTAAAATGAACTGGGGCTAGCCCAGTGATCGAGAGTCGACTGTGGTTAATTAAATCTTTCAGATGGAACATTATTGAGGTTCTTTTTTAAAAGAGAGTATCTTAACAAGAAATAAAGTTGAGGCGAAAAAAATCTTTATTTTTGATATTATAGGTGTTATACAGGGTTAGTTTTTTTGATAATCAGTATGAGGATCAGGGGGTGGTAACTCAGATAGGTAATGTTGGTCCAGCTGTCGGTGAACTGTAATGGTGTTTGATCGTAGCCCTCTTAACAAATTCTTCAAGAACTATTTTTGATAGTTAGCCCAAGTGACAGACACAATGTGTTCTTTTTTATCGGCTATTATCTTTATTGTATGATTAGGCTTGAATAAATGTTTTTGTCGGCCATTATGAGATTTATGTCTGTGAAAGCTAAAGCCATCAGCCATCAATCGCTCTCTATTTTTTCTAATTTGTGCTGGTATTTTGTATACAATTCCGTTCCTGGTTTATTTATACATAGTTAAAGTGAGTGAACAGGCATGTAGCAGTACCAGGACATTTGAGGATGATCATTTGTATTACATTAAGATGCAACCTGCAGTGGAGTTAGAGAAACAAGCACACAAGAGTAAGACTTTTAGTGATTGTTGAATAAATCAACATTTTGATGTATTTGGTACTTTTTCCTCATATACTGACTTGTATGTCATTTATGGTTTCATTTAAGGTTATGAGAGAACTGCAGGAGACAGTTTTATAGACTCTGCTGAAGAAAAACAAGCATATATTATGTGAGTGAACAGGCATGTAGCAGTACCAGAACATTTGAGGATGATCATTTGTATTGCACTAAGATGCAACCTGCAGTAGAGTCACAGAGTCAAGTACACAAGAGTAAGTATTTTTTAGTGGTTCTTGAATAAATCATAACATTTTGATGTATTTGACAGCATACCAAAAAAGAGTGGTGGTAAAATCATCTTCAAATCCAAGTAGCCAGAACCATAGAAAACAACTGTTGAAGTGGAAGAGAATAGCCAGAAGAGCTAGCAAAATGAACACCAAACATCATTTACAGCTACTGCATCAGAAGCAATGTGACTTAAGGTATTTGAAAAATGTTAATAGTACCACCATAAATTTCTTTATGAGTCAAATGAGGAATCAAAAGTTAAAACCGAAGGGAAGATGCTTTTCATTAGATGATAAAATATTTGCATTATCACTGTATAAACAAAGTGCCAAAAGCTATAGATTTCTTTCAAAAGTTTTTAGTTTACCATCTCCTAAGAATCTCAGTAATCTTGTTAATATTGTTCCCTTCAAATGTGGCTATAATGAAAATAACTTTAAAAATTTAAATAAAATTGTTGAAAAATTAACAGAAAAAGAGAAATATTGTATATTAATGTTTGATGAAGTATCTTTAAGTTGTGGCCTTACTTATAATTTTTCAAAAGATCATATGCCTGGAATTGTAGATTTTGGTAGTGGTGATCGATGCATGCACTTTGCAAATACTCAATACTCCAACCATTTGTACAGTTTTTGTTATGAATTATTTTAATGTATAAATAAATAGTGTCATTTTAACTGTATTTGTTAATTTATCTTTTGTAAATAAATAAATATAATTTCAATATTAGTTTCATTTATTTTGATGGTACATTGCCTTCTAAATGTTATATTTATTATATTCTTGATTGTTTTTATGTGTTCTTGGGAAATAACACCACAATCGAAACAAAAATTTGTATATTCAAGGAAAATTTGGTTTTTCCTTGAATATACAGATTTTTGTTTCGATTGTGGTGTTATTTCCCAAAAACACAAAAATAATTCGATGGTACAGCCCCTATTGGTGACATTTGGGACTAGAAAGTGCAGATTCCTTCTTTTAGTATGGTGATGATCTGTCAAATTCAACAAACGTCAAATTTAGTACTTGAAGAATTTGTTAAGATGCTTTTGATGCTAAACCTAACCTGTCATGGGACAAAATGTGACCAATTTTTTAACATTGAGTTGCCCATCTATCTTTATTGTATGATCTGTGATGAGGATCTCGGAAACTAGCGGAGATAGAGCAATGGTTAAATCGGGAAAGATTTGCAGTTTTACTGGCCCAATTTACTGACACTTTCGGATTTTTGTAAAAAGTCATGGCTTACTAGATATTTTGAAAAAACGAATTCTGTTTAATTTTATATTTTCCATTTAATTCTGTAATTTGCCCTCTTTCCAAAATTAATAGTAGAGATTTCACCTTATTTTTCTAGTTAAATTCAGGTGAGGCCCTATATCTGTATTTTTTTTCAAAATTTTACGGTTTATAGTTTCAGGGATAAGTTAGTGGGAATGGGTCAAAATTTTTATATTTTTGTTAATATTTTTAAAATAATATATTTTAAAAATGTATTTGTTTTCGCCATAATGAGCCCTTTCATTTGATATTACATGATGTGTTAGAAACAATTTTAATTTTATATTTTCCATTTAATTCTGTAATTTGCCACCCCCCAAATTTTTCCGTCCAGCAGTTTAAGAGAAAATTAAAAATATTCAAAAAACATTTGAGAATTTGATCGAGTGCCAAACATCTTGCATTGCTGTGATTTGAGAGGGGGAAATCCGGAGTGATATTATAAGGGTATACACCTGTTGTGATTGTCCTCAAAATATATATATTTGTATGTGATAGCGCCATCTATGACGATGACTTGTATATTCGTTAATGTATGTAAGGTTGCCTACGTTTGTAAAAGATAAATTGAATAAACGTTGACAGTTCCTTTTGTTCCGTTAAAGCGAGCACGTTGTTTTATTTGAAACCCTAAAAAGTTTCCAAGCAAAAATAACAATACCTATATTGAATATACGGAACCCTAAAAAACGGGTGCAAAACAATTTTTACACTAAATATATGTAAACTTCTTGTTTCCATAACAAAAATTCTCAATAAATATTTTTCTTAGAGATTAACACTTCGCTGTGTCAATCGTACACAGCCAAGAGATAGAGCCGGTTTTTGCTCGTCATCGAGTAAATGGACAGAATGTATCGTATTAAGTTCAATTCCTGAACTACATCACGTGTCTAGGCAGGCGCCAGTGGAAGTGATAACCGAGGATAGTTACAGGGAGTTAAAGTGATAATTTTTTTGGTCATGCTCATCAGCGAGTAAACGTTCCAAAATTGGCTGCATACAAGATTGTGATGAATTTATTCCCGAGAGGCGTCTGCCTAGAGCGTTACCATCAAGCATGGCGGACAGGGGTAAACTTGTCAAAAATAGCGCTGAACTTCATCATTAAGTACCTAAAAAGAACGCCATTTGCATCATTTTTTTGCTTATACAAAAGAAATCATAATCCAAAAGGACGTACAGCTAATGACAAATATATTTTTCATGACGTCACTAATGTGGTCTGTATGACGTCATACACAATTTTTTTAAATGCGAAGCCACATTTTTCATTACTGATTTGGAAAAAGCGGGAAATTTCAGGTCAGAATATAAGTTTGACCATGACCTTGAAATTGACCTTCAAGGTCATTCCAAATTCAAAGTTTATTTGAAAAATCAATTTATTATTGCCAAATTAGGTGTATGGGAGGTTTTCAACGTCGCTGATTTCGAATCTGAAATTAGTTTTCGTTTGAAAAATTGGTCTGCCCTCTTGAACTGCGAAAATCTGATTTCACAGTCGTAATCAGATTTTGAAAATTGGCAATTTCAAAAAAATCAACCAACCTACTCCCAATTTGGTATACGGGGGTTTTCGACGTCGATGTTTACAAATATGAAATCAGATTATGAAAATTTTCAAAACAAATAGTGGCCAAGTTCAACGTCAAATTTGTTTTTAATTTGGATACCCTTCTTGAATCAGTCATCTTTCGGATCAGGATTAAAAATATTGATTACCGTTAATTGGTTGTGCATCAATTGGTTCATCAACTGATTTCAGATTCAAGATCAGCGATGTCTAAAACCCCCATACACCTAATTTAGCTATAACTGATTGATTTTTCAAAAAAACTTTGATCTCGTAATCACCCGGAAGATCAAGTTCAAGGTTATATTCGGACATGAAATTTTTCGCTCTTTCGGAATCCTTAATAAAAAATGTGGCTTCGCAATTAAACAAATTGTATATGACGTCATACAGACCACATTAATGAAGTCATGAAAAATATATTTATGTCATTTAGCTGATTGTCCTTTTGGATTATAATTTCTTTTGTGTAAGCAAAAAAAATGGTACAAATGGCGTTCTTTTTACTTAATGATGAAGTTCTCCCCTATTTTTGACAAGTTTACCCCTGTCCGCCAGCTCGATGGTAACGCTCTAGGCAGATGCCTCTCGGGAATTTGCCAAAATATATCACAATCTTGCCCGCAGCCAATTTTGGAACGTTTACTCAATGATGAGCATGACCAAAAAAAATTACCATTTTCACACCCTGTAACTATCCTCGGTTATCACTTCCACTGGTGCCTGCCTAGAAACGTGATGTAGTTCAGGAATTGAACTTAATACGATACATTCTGTCCATTTTCAGGATGACGAGCAAAATCCCGCTCTATCTCTCCTACTAAATCCACTACTGGTTTCTGTTACTTTACGGCGACGTTTATACATCTCAGTTACTCTCGATTATTTTAGTATAATACTGGAAATCCTTTATTATTAATCGAAAATGAGACGTTGTTGCAATATTAAGTTACCGAGAAAAATACGTTTGAATAGCTTTAATTGATACATACTTGTAAGCATCACTTTAAGCTAATCAATTGTAGAGTTATTTGTAACTTATCTTTAGGTATATTTTGTATGATATAAAATGGTTTTAGAATATTTTCGGTATTTAAAGAATTTAATGACATTTGTTCCTTTTAATATAATTTTGATCCATTTAAATGCATGGATTGCTGTCATACGTCACCTGCCTAAATGTGATTTTATTAGATTTGTTTTAGTCCTTAATTAGTTTAGTTAGTTAATATAGTTTTTAATGTATTGTGACGATATTCTGCTTTGTTAGTTTGTATGGAAGTAGTAACACAACCTTTTACTGTATGTTTTGTTTGGCATCATGCTTAATGGTACAAATTTAGTGCGATATTATTTATTGCGAAGTTTTTTTTATTATTTTTGGTATCCTACTTTGTAAGTTTGGAAGCAAATTTAATTTATAGAAATGAGCTCTGTCCCAAGTTATTTTATCATACTCTATAATATTCAGAAATAGGACCATAGTAAATTACCATACCGATTTGGTTTCTATAAATTTAGATTATTTATGAAAGTTAATCAAAACATATTTAATCTTAGCTGTTATATGTTCTGTATGGTTGGTTATTCAATTTTGTCTTATAAGTCTTATAGACACTTGAGTTCATCGCTATTTAATATTTAAGTGTTATTTTTTAATTTCCACATTAGTTTGTACACTACTACTCTAATTTTCATAAGTTAAACAGAACTACATCATAATTAGAGTGAATGGATATGATAATTAGGGATACTTTTTATTAATATTACACATCAACACGGTCACGAAATTAGTATTAAAATATTAATGTTATGGCGTATTCTACAAGTGTGTAAGTACCAAATAAAATTACTAAATTCAATATTAATTAACAATGAAAACCAATTTAATACTGGTTAATATATTGCATAATTAATTAGTTGAAAATTACATCCTTTGTTTAAAAGTTTGAATTTCATAATTAAATTACTGTTTTCAAATCAGAGCTGATATAGGATTTTGATCCTAATTCAGTAGTTTTTAAATGTACTCCGGTTAAACGAACAAGTTTATAATTATAAATAATTATAAAACTATTTACAGTGCAATCATGGAGTAGTGGATAAATCCATTAGTTACACTGGGAGTTTAAAACAAACCACTTAATTATATTGTATTTGCTTCTCGAAGAAGGTTGTCAATTCGGCGTAATTTTTTTCCATATACGAGGTCTGGCTATGAAATAACGGGACTGACACTGCAGTGGAACGAGTGCGCATGCGCCAATCAACATTGACTAATAGCTGTTTAGTTTGAGGCTTCCCCTTCAAATTGCAGTTAGTCTCGTTTCTGTAAATAACATCGTTGAGACATAACCTTCATTTACGTTAGTGTTGTTGTTTTATTTTGCCGGAAAAATGGTTAGCGTAATAATAGAGCAACGAATCGTTATTAAATTCCACTTTAAACTTGGAAAAACCGCTACCGAAACCTATAATATACTAAAAGAAGTGTATGGCAGTGAATGTTTATCGCGGACTCGTATTTTTGAATGGTTTAAGGGTTTCCAAGATGGTCGACAAGATGTTGAAGATGATTCGCGGCCAGGTCGTCCTTTAACATCAAAAACGGATGGCAATTTGGAAAAAGTTGCTAATTTGATTCGGTCTGACCGTCGATTAAGTATTCGAGCAGTTGCTGAATCTGTAGGCGTTGATAAAGAATGTGTACGGCAAATTTTACGTGACAATGTGGAAGGACAAATCGTGGGTTTTGCACCAAGACAATGCGCCAGCTCATTCCGCGTTATCTGTTAAGCGGTTCCTAGCCAAGTTCAGCATCACAGTGTTAGAACAACCACCTAGCACCATGTGACTTTTATCTTTTGCCTAAGATGAAATCTGCATTGAAAGGTACGAGATTTGAATCCGTAGAAGCTGTTCAAAAGAAACCGGCAAGAGTCCTGAAAGAGTTGACAGAAGATGACTTCCAGCACTATTTCCAACAATGGAAAATTTGCATGGACCGTTGTAGGGATAGAGAAGGGGTGTATATTGAAGGCGATAATAAGTAATTATGTATAAAATAAAAATAATTTTTTTTACAATATCAGTCCCTTTATTTAATAGCCACACCTCGTATGTTAACGATTTGTTAATTTTTTAAATTTTATTGTAAATTCAAATTTGGGAAAAGAATTGTATTAGTAAACGGCTGAAATTTAGGATTAAACTGGTTTGTTAAGTTTTGTATTTTGATAAGCAAGATTCCGAGGTGGTCTCCATTTTTTTAATGACTCTTAACAAGTGTTTCTGAACATCCTCGTAAATGCTAATATATGAAACACACCATCGAGTGTCTTCACTGACATTTCCTCATTAATATTTAAATTCCATCGAAATAGGCCGGAAACTGTTGTCACTGAAACTTTTAATAGTGAATTTAAGAATTTTCTATGTACATCGAAAGCATATAGGTAATATAGTATAGGATACTTAATTTTATTAAACATATTTTCGGATCTTTAAACCAACGAGTACTAAAGATCAGTTTGTTTGTATACTTTTCAAATATCGATTTACATGTTTTTTTTATTCTGCAATGAAGAGCCTTTTGGGGTCACTAACTTCTGGCTTAATTGAAAATTCAGTGTCAAACAAATCATAAAGTAAAGTGATAAAGGCGATAGTAATAATTAATTTAATTGAACGTATTTTTGGCTAACTGAGTCAACGCATACCAGTTTATTTTTTCTTTTTATAACTATTACCTGTCAATTTAAATGAAAATTTATTGTGTGATGACTGGCCTTCAGGGTTATCTACTCCCGGTCTATTAAGGTTATGTATACCAAATAAAAACTACCCAAAATACAACTAACAAACTGAAAAGAAAATATTTAAAAAAAAATACAGACTTAACAATATAACTAAAAGTTGAAAAAAAAAGACAGAATAATATTTTAACCGACTTCAAGATAAAAGTAAAAAGTCAAAACATAACACTATATCACAAATAGCACATTCACTGTTATTAGCCACCTACACCAGAAGTAAACAATGTAACCAATAAAATGTACTCATTCTGTACAAATTAATTTCCTACCAATCTAGTATATTTATGAAGTCGGTGCCAAGCAATTATCAAGTTTGACCAAGAACTAAATATGTAAACAATGCAGGCTTTTAGGTACATACAAAACCATAAGTCCTCTCGATTTACTACTATGTTATTTAACTGATATAACTGAATTATTTAAAGTTATTAAAGTAATAATAAAATGTATTTTCAAGTACGCACATTACCAACAAAACATTGTAGTTTTGAGAGCTGTACCTACTTCTGAAGAAAATCCCGAGAAAATTGAGTTTTTAATAGTAATTGTAAAAGGGCATATTTTAGAGATGAGGCATCAAGAATAATGTTTACTAAATGATAGACCGAACAAATATATAGATAAGTTCCCGTTTCAGCAACATTTCGCAAGGTTTGTTATTTTTAAATCAATAGGTAAATAAATATTTGTTACTATTACTCAGTCTATTTGACTTAATTTTATTTTGAAACTAATTTTAAATTTTCAGTTAGTTTAAAGCTTTGACTAGTTTGTACGAGGGTGAATCAAATATGAACCGGACTTTTGTTTTAAAAATTTTATTGGTACGATCAATACAAATTTTAATACACATTATTTTTCTACATAGTCTCCTCTCTTATGTTTACATTTTTCCCACCGAATCGGAAGTTTTTTAATACCTTTCTCAAAGAATGAAACTGGTCGTGTCGATAACCAATTGCGCACAAACGTTTCTACACCTTCGTTGTCCTCAAAGTGGTGGCCTCTCAGTTCTTCTTTAAGTGGCTCAAACATGTGGTAGTCACATGGCGACAAATCAGGATTGTAAGGCGGGTGTTCAAGGGTTTCCCAATGCATTTTGTTCAATTTTCCTTGAGTCAATGCAGCTGTATGTGGCCGAGCGTTGTCATGCAACAGAATCACACTTCGGATAGACATATACCGCCTCTTTTACCGATAGGCAAGTTTCACTTGTTGGAGTTGTTCGCAGTAATACTCAGCATTAATTGTACGGTGTTCGTGAAGAAAATCGATCAGCAGTACGTCTTTCGAATCCCAAAAAACTGTTGCAAGAATTTTCCCTGCAGAAAGACGGGTCTTGGCTTTCCGCGGTGCTGTCTCTCGGCCATCTGAAAACTTTTTGTGCCAGTCGTACACTTGGGTCCTTGAAAGTGTTTCATTGCCGAACTGTGCAGATAGTCGACGCAAAATTTCAGACGGTCTAACGCCCTCCCGCGCCAAAAATTTGATAACAACACGTTGCGCAACAGACGTATGCACCTCTTGCTCTGACATGATGCTACTAACAGCGCATCGACTACGCCTCGCCAAACCGACGAACTCTCCTCTTCTTAACATCCCTTCCTAACATATATCGAGACGTCACGCGACTCGAATTACCTACAGGGCGAGAAACAGAAAAGTCCGGTTCATATTTGATTTACCCTCGTAGATACTACTATATAATAACTAGACCCTAATTACTTACCTCTACGTTGTTTTTTTTTTCTTGAAATTTTTAAATTACAATAAGCAAATTTTAGTATTGAGATACACGAATTGTAATTTTGCTTCTGTAATATTGTTTTCTGTAGAAAATATTTTTTATGTCGCATTTTACATGTATTTAAATGGGAATTTGGTTTTAGTTGCTACCGGACAATAACAGGAATAAATACCACCTCTTTTCCACCCAAGTCTTGATTACTATCCTTTTGTTGACGGTGCTCAATCCGAATTAGTTTAGACAGAAATTAAATTAAAATTTAATTTACAAGATCTGTCAGGAAAAATACATGAAATTCCTGATTTATATTTTCCAGGCATATATCTTGACATACCCTGTATACTGATGATAGTTTCAGTCTTTACTTGGTGCAAAATTCATTTTAATTTTATATTAAAATAAACACACTTATATTTATTTGCTATTGACAATTGTTTCACCAGGTTACTAGTTCTACTTTCTATTCAGAATAACCCAGTAACCTGGTGAAACAATTGTCAATTGTCAACAAAATAAATATAAGTGAAAATTACCTAAGTGTGTTTTTTTATATAAAATTTAAAAAAAATACCCTGTATACTTCTATCTGTCATAATAAAACTCCATAATAAAACAAATGTCTTTTAGAACCAGTTTTTTTAATATACGTAGATAATTTTAGTTTAAAGTAAAATGAAATACGAAAGTAAGTGATTTCATTTTCCTTTTTCTCTTTAATTGATACTTTCAGGTGTAAAACCCTTACCAAACGAATCCACTTTTTATGTATGAAATACAGTAGCATGATGTTGTATATGCTTGTAATTATAGTTAATTAAAACGTAAAGAAATTCTGTCAAATATCCTTTTGTCATCTGATTACCATTTAGATAGAGAACATTCGGGCATGTCGAGTGTTGTGTTAATGAAAGTGGGCATTTGCATAACAGTAGATTGTGTTTCTTTGACTTCAAACGATACGAATTTGATAGAATTCAGGTGTTAATTTTTCTCATTCCCACAGTCCGACAAGTTTTCTGGAATTTCTTCCATATATTTACTTTAAAATATTCCGAGATTTTTATCCAAATTTAGCTTTCAAAATAAGCTACTAGAGCCTAGAAATGCGAAAAACCTTTACCAGGTTATTATAAATGATGGACCCATTTTTATACATGAGTATTAAAGTACAAATCCAAAATGAACAATCTTTATACCAATGGAAAGTTTCAAAGTTTTTTTTGCAATACATTATAAATGTTCAATGTGTCCACCATCTGCCGCACGGCAGTATCTACTGTAACTGAATGCACGGTTCCGCAGATCATCCAGAGTTTTGAAAGAGTTGGGACGTAAACAGCTTCGTTAACATAACCCCTTAAGAAGTAGTCACATGGAGTAAGATCAGGAGATCTTGGTGTTTAGAAGTGTTGAGTCAGGTCTTCATTTCCCCTGCCACCTATACAGGGCTGAGGAAGGGATGCATTCAAAAGGCCCTCCTATATAAAAGTGCCAATGGGGCGGAACTTCGGCCTGTTGAAAAATGAAGTCCTCTGAATCTTCACTAATTTGAGGGAACAGCCATTGTTCCAACATGTCCAGAATGAGGTTCCAGTTACAGTTGTTTCCGCAAAGATTAATTGTCCATACCAACATTTGTGCGGGATACGCCATAGAATACATTTATCTTCAGTGAGTCTTTTTCGTGTTGCAATGTTAAATGTGGATTTTGTAAACCCTATTTGCAAACATTATGCCGGTTCACTTTTACACTAAGGTGGAAAGTCACTTCATCGCGAAAAAAGATACCCTGCAGAAACGCACCATCCTCTATCATTCCTAGCACATAATCATTAAATTCGAGACGCTTCTCTTTGTAATTAGAATTGAGAACCTATACAATTTGTAATGGGTAGGGTTTGTATAGCAAACGCCGTCTCAGAACTCTCCAGACAGTTGATTTTGGTACTCCAACCTCTTTACTGGCTCTATTGGTAGACTTACTTGGACTGCGAACAAGACTTTCTTCAGTACTGCGAACTCAAGAACGCAGACGACCTTGTGCTCCACGGTAACCATCTCACAAGGGAAATGAAAGCGGCCTTTTACCGCGAAAACACTACCGACTGCTTCTGGAACCATCATTGCCCGCCGAAACCTTGAAACTTTCTCATTCCGTTGGTGTAAAGATTGTTCATTTTGGGTTTGTATTTTAATAACCAAGAGTTTTTAAATAACCCTGCATTATAAGAATATCTATCGAAAATATTTCACTTGTCTCGAGAGAGTCCATTTCCTGTTTAGTTGCCTTTGGGGTTCTCCCCTTTTATTAGTGTTTGCTAAAAATTTTGGACGCCAAAGTGACCACCCTTCGTAGGAAATACGTCAATTTCTATCTGCTAATTGCCTGTATAATGCTCTTGTACTTTAATCAAGAGGAAAGTCAATAAATAGCTGGGGGCTTTCCAATCGTATATATTGGAAAGAGATTGGACGAAAATTATTAGTTTTCTCCAATTGACATTTGATATTGTTTTAAGAAGTGAAATCACGAAAAGTTTGACTTTCGATGGAGGCTATTGTTTCACGGATTTTTACACAAAAGTTTGATTTGAAGTTTTAAACAGATTTCGTTAGTGTTTCTCAACTTTTTAAGCGTTTCTGGCGAGTTAAAAATTTCGTAGTATTACAAGAAATAGTTTTCACACACATCGTTATTAAACTTTGAAGTTCTATACAGTATGGTACAAATTGTTTCGTTACTTAACAATTCGTTTATACCAAAAGTAAATCTTGATTCCTCCTCATATATTCACAATTATTTCACTAACGGATTTTCTTCGCAAAAAAATATTAGTCATTCGAATCTCGCCTGATCCACTATTTCGCTATCAACTGAACTGCTAGCGGTTTTTGGTCCGTCAGTTCTAAAATATTGCTAGCAACGTATATCTATGCTCTATGGAATCACGTAGACTTTCTTGATGTTTTTCATCGTTTGCAGTTCTTTGGAACAGAGGTTTTTGATAGTCCCCATCGTAATTATCCTCTCCATTATAGGGAGCCAGTCGATCCAAACGAACCACCTCCATCTTAGCATTCGGCTTCCGTTGAGTGTAATAGTCGTTTTTCCTCTTAACAACTTTGTATGGATTTGAAGACGCGAGATGTAAGACCGACATCTAGGATTTTCGAGAGAATTGCATACAAAGGAATGACACCTCGAAAAGAGTAACTTTGTATGGACTTGGACCATCCCAAGCTGGTTGTGAGTTTTTAAGGCTTGCCTTTACTCCTCTGGCGGTTGTATGACCAAACCTTATCTCCCTGTTGGCAACCCGGCCGAATTTGTCTTAAAATCGTAACGTGTTTTCATTAAATCGCTCTTGCCCCGAATAGTTCCTGTGTGGCCAGCATGTCTTGTTTGAGTTAGTCGGCATAATCCTTATCTCCTCTTCCTCTGGTAAGCCAAATGCTCAAGTACACGGTCGTTTCTGCTTCGTTCCGTACTCTGACTGGATTCAGTCATGTGTTGTTACGGAATGCTGAATGCAAGAATAGAGGGTCCTCATCCAAATCACGCTGGTTATTACTAGTGATCTTTGATAGATGTTATTCCAAGGTCCTGGTGATCTTTCCACTATTCCGTCCGATTGTGGATGCCAGGGGCTCGGTCTCGTTTTCTTAATCCCCAGCATCGTATAGATCTTCTGAAATACTTTTTTGATCTCAAAGTTCCTCCCTGAGTCCGAATGCAACTCTAACGATACACCAAACCGGCTGAAGAAAATAACATTAAAACTAAAACTAAATCTAAAAACACAAAACACACAAAAAACATAAATCTAAGTTTATACAAAATACAAAATAAAATATAGTTACTTAAAATTAAAATTATAATCAAGATACATGTAGTCGCGAACAAAACAAAAACAAAACAAACGGCAGCATTAAATATTATAGTACAACGAGCGCTTGATTACCCTGATGGAGTTGTAAAACAGATCGATATGTGAGGAGTTCTGATTGCCTGTACGCAATAACCTAGTCATTGCTGAACAAAATCCATAGTTAGTTCCCTGAAATGTCACATTGAAGAGTTCTGAAGAACGAGTTCTCATTGTCGTATTCAAGGATATTTTGTCGAGTAAGCAAGGGCAGTCAAGTTGACCTGACAACAACTTGTATAGGAAACAAATGTCAGCTATGTTACGCCGATTTTGCAAAGATTGTAAATGCATTTGTACTAAAATATCACTATATTGATAATTGTCTCTGCTCAAACCCATTTTAAATGCTACTATACGAAGGAATTTATTTTGAACTTTCTCAATATTATCTATATGTGTGTTATAGTGGGGGTCCATATGACAGAACAGTACTCCAGAATAGATCGTACTAGTAAACAATATAATAAACGAATCATATTATGAGAAAATGTTTTAGATGAACGATTGATAAAACCCAAAACCTTGTAACTCTTGGAAACAACTAGATCAATGTGTCTAGGAAAAGTCAGAGTATTGTCGAAAACGACACCAAGGTCACGAATTTCACTTACTCGCTGTATCGTTTGTGAATTAATAGCGTATGAAATGATTATAGGTTGTGAAATTTTTGCAAAAGTAATAATAAAACATGTATTGATGTTCAGGTCAAGATCATGACTAATACACCAGGCAAATAAAGAGTTTAAATCGGATTGGAGTAACGTAGCATCATTGCAAGTAGCAATTTCTTTAAACAGTTTGAAATCGTCAGTATACATTAAGATATTACAATGATTAATAATTTTGCCAATGTCATTAATAAATAAATTAAAAAGAAATGGTCCCGCGTGAGAGCTCTGTGGAACTCCTGAAGACACAATTATAATCCTGGAAATAATGCCCCCCACTTTAACATAATGGTATCGGTCTGAGAGATAACTCTTTGTCCACTCTAAAAGTGGCCCATAAAATCCTAGAGCTTGAAGTTTGGCCAAAAGTATTCTATGGTTAACTCTATCAAACGCTTTAGCGAAATCCGTATAAACAGAGTCAACTTGTAGTCTATTCTCCAAAGTTTTTACTAAAAATGACTCGTAGACGGCCAAATTGGTTAAAGTAGATCTACCCGGAAGAAATACATGCTGTTCGTTAACAAAAATGTGTTTAAATTGCCATGATAAAAATTGAGAGAAAAAGTAGTCCAATACGGACATAGAGACAACGGAGGAACTATCATCTGACGACAACTCACTCTGACATGGACTAGGACAAGTGGGGAGGGATTCAGAGGATCGAGGACCCAAAAAGAAGAGGAACCGGCAGCAAGTACAGATGAGGACGCAAGAAGAATCACACAGGACCAAGAGACCCCGGAGGGCGCCACTACAGTCAGAAGTGAACGCAACGTATCTTAGGGAAGAAGTAGGAATAGCGTAGGGAAAATAATGTAACAGCTCAAGGAAATATATAACATAGAAAGCACATTAGGGAACAAAGTGAGAATTTGTTAAAAAATTTAACTCTGGCAATAAAGAGATGACTAAGGATTCATTCAGTATTCGGTTGCCGTCTAGTAAACAGTAGGTGTAAATTGTATATAGTTGAGTGAATATAAAATTAGTGGAAATAAATTAGTGAGTACGACTTGAGTTTTTAAATAAATCCAAGAACCAAAAGTGTAAATAAAACTATACAATACAAAGCCAGTGACGACATATACAGACTTTTTGGCGCCCTTATAGACTTAGTTATGTTACTAATTTCAAATAAAAAGTACGTCGATTCTCCCAACGCAAACATATGTTGGAAGTCATTGCGGGTAAAATCATCGCAAAGAGGGTTCTGCTTGTTCTACATCTAATTATCGCATGTTCCAAACTACATCATAGGCTGGCAAAACATACGAGCGTTGTGCTGGCAATGGGCTTTTCCTGAGCAAATATCCGGCCGCAAATGTTTAGTTAAGATTAAGCCCGGCTGCCGCGTACGCAGAACGAGGCTTAATCTTCACTAGACTGACTCTCCCCAGTTGTTTAACCAACACACACATACACACGCGGCTCACGTTATTTCATGTAGGGTGATTTTTTTTTTCGTTTCATAACTTCGCAAATACCTTAAGACCGTCGCGCAGACTGGATGTTTTTGTGAGTCAGTGAAAATTTATGCATACATAGTGCTCTCGAAACGTAGGTGAATGAATAATTTCGAGTGCAATTAGTATGTTTTCCGTTCGGTTTTGTTTTTGTTTTTAAAGATTGTGGTTTCTCAAACTGTTGCTTCCATAATGTATTTTTAGACAACTAATGATATTGCGTAAACCAAAAAAGTGTTTGGTTTATGCTGAATTTGAACTGTTGTTTTAATTCTCACGATGCAATCACCTCATTAATAACACCGGCACACAAAAAAAATTGTCTGTACACCGGATGCCATCTATCTACAGGCATGTTTTTCCACCTGCTGAATACGAATTTCAAGTTCGTTTAGGCCGTCCAGCCTTCAATTTCGAGTAAATTGCAAAAAAAAAACTAAAAATAGTGAAAATTCGATGTTTTGACAAGAAAAAAAATTTGATGCTCTAAGAAAAGCATGACTATTATGTATTTTAATATGTCAAACACTAATTTTAATTATGCTCCAGTCATAAGCTGTTCCAAATCGAAAAAAATTGGAAAAAAATCCTTAAAAATTGCAAAAATCGCGAAAAATTGGGATTATCTTGGTTAAGAAAAATTTTGATGTTATTTAATCGTTTTGATCTGAGTCTGCAATAAATTTGGCCCATAATGCCTTCAAACATTCATAAAACGACAAAAAATTGATAAAACAGCAGAAAATTGCTGCTGAAAAAATATAAAAAAAGCATTTAAACACAATTGAATAGACTTCTTGTATTTTTTATCTATAAAATACAACATAAAAAATTGTACCTGCCATGACGGCACACACGCAGTTAACCCAGGGACTCTGCCAGATGGTTCTGTTGCCCACCGTCACCCCGAGGAGGTGCCCTGGTTGCAAGTACAAGCGATCATGCAATGTAATGAAGTCTACACATTGAAGAAGTTGAAATCCCAACACGATGGTAAATTTTTACTAAATAAAAGAAAAGATGGCAGAAGAGGTATCTACTTGGTAGATCATTTGAGAATGAAACAGTACAATACCCTCGAAAACCGTACAAAATCCAATTTGTGCACATTCTTGGATCTTAATCTTGTATTTTATAGATAAAAAATACAAGAAGTTTATTTAATTGTGTTTTAAAGATTTTTTTCTATTTTTTCAGCAGCAATTTTCTGCTATTTTATCATTTTTTTGTCGTTTTATGAATGTTTGAGGGCATTATGGGCCAAATTTATTGCAGAATCAGATCAAAAAGATTAAATAACATCAAAATTTTCGTCAATCCGCGCCCACAAATTTTTTATACCAACATAATCCCAATTTTTCGCGATTTTTGCATTTTTTAAGGATTTTATTCAAATTTTTTCGATTTGAAACAGCTTATGATTGGGGCACAATTAAAATTAGTGTTTGATAGATCAAAATACATAATAATCATGCTTTTCTTAGAGCCTCAAATTTATTTTCTTGTGAAAACATCGAATTTTCGCTATTTTTTGTTTTTTTTTGCAATTTACTCGAAACTGAAGCGGGTCGAAAAACATGTCTGCAGATGGGTGGCGCCCGGTGTACAGACAATTTTTTCTTTTTTGGGTGCCAGTGTAATTTATCAGTCATGACTCACAAAATATGATTCTTTTAACCGACTTCCAAAAAGGAGGAGGTTATCAATTCGTTGCTTATTTTTTTGTATGTTTTTTTTGTTACCTGATTTCTTCTCCTGTGGTGAACCGTTTTGGATTAATATGGTCTTGTTTAATAGAGTATATATCCGGATTGGTGAAACTTCAAATTTTGGACAAGAATTCTATTGGTAAAGTGATGAAATTTGTGAATGAACACATGCTTACATGGAAATTGACCAATATCCCTAATGGTCGATTTTTCGAAAACTCCTTATGGATGTGTATAGTCTTTTAACGTTTAATCTATTAAGGAAGATCCCTGGGTGATCTCATATACTTTTCTACGACGTGCAAATGCAGTTTTGCAGAAAATCGCCGAAAAGTCCAAAATTCTTATCAAAAATTTCAGGCCGAAAACCCCCTTTACCAATCTAAATAAGAAATTTATGATTTGCAGGTTGAAATTTATTTTTTTGTTTGAACACTTTCATGGCACATGTTAGTAGAGACTTTTGGCTTATTTTAATGAGTTCTAACACAGCAGAAGTTTGAAAACACCCTGTATATCACAAATTATCGATTGAATACAGTAATTTTAATATCCATTTTCCCACGCTGTGAGCATAAAATTTCGATATTCAGTAACAAATTAAAAAAAGTGTATTTTTTCAAAGACACACTTAATAAACGAACACTTGAAGTAATAAGAGATCGTGACAAATGCGATATGTTGAAATCCCTTCAGAAAGCAGGTTTCGAGAGTCAAGTTCAAGAACAAGAAGTTCCATAGAGATACATCTGTAAAATGACTCCGCAGTTCCCGTTGACGATTCACTTTTTCAATTAATTGGAAATGACAAGGTGTTCAAATTTATTCAGTTTATTTTAAAAATAATAATATAAGTGTGAGACATCATATGAACGACCAGGAAACATACAAGTCAAAGTACGAGACAAAATTAATAGTTAAACAAAACCAACATGTTCTACTGAGAAAACGACTAAAATTCAAAATTTGTTATCGATTACTTTTTGTTTTTTAACAAACAACCTCAAAGAAGCGGGAACAATTCAGTTTCTAACCGACTTCCAAAAAGGAGGAGGTTATCGATTCGTCGCGTATTTTTTTTTGTATGTATATTACCTGATTTCTTCTCCTGTGGTGAACCCTTTTGGATGAATATGATCTTGTTTAATAGAGTATATGTCCGGATTGGTGAAACTTCAAATTTTGGACAAGAATTCTATTGGTAAAGTAATGAAATTTGTGAATGAACACATGAGTGCATGGAAATTGACCAATATTCCTAATATATTGGTCGATTTTTTTCGAAAACTCCTTATGGATGAGTATACTTTTTAACGGTTAATCTATTAAGGAAGATCCCTAGGTGATTTCATATACTTTTCTGCGACGTTCAACTTGCAGTTTTGCAGAAAATCGCCCAAAATTCCAAAATTCTTATCAAAAATTTCATCGAAATGACAAAACGGACATTTTCTCATAAATATTTTAATTCCAACGTAATAGTGCGGGAATTTTAGGCACTGAAAATTTTAATTGCGAATTTGAGAATTTTCTATGTACATCTCGAGCATATAGGTAGTAAAGCATAGTATTTGCGGCTTCTTAAATCAATGAGTACTAAGCTCGTTTTGTTTGTATACCTGGCAAATACCCATTTAAATGAAAATTTTTCCATTTTGCGAAGAAGGTGCTTTTGGTTGTCACATTCTCCCGGCCTAATAGAAAATTCAGTTACAACACATGTCAAACTCTAAACTGCTATTTGGTGCGTTCATACACACGGTGTTTAGTTATAGCAAACAAAATCACAAAATAAAGTGATAGGAGTTGCATTTTTTATAATAATTGAAATATAGGAGGGAGTAGAATGACAGTGGACCATAGGCAGCCGTATATACAGGATGGTTAGAATATAGGGTGCAGTGGACTTTTGGTGGTATAAAAATTTTGGAATAAATGTAAAACTAAAATTATATAAGGTGATTCAAAAACTGTTATATGATGTGGACGTAAGCAAATCATACAGTATGGTTGAAATATATATAGGAGTTGAATTATATTTATTATTTATTTTATAGCCCCTAAGAAGTTGCATAAAGTGTGGAGAGGAATTAATGTTGCATGGTTGAAATATAGGACGGGTTTGACTCCGTAAATATGGGATGGATTTATAGTTTACAGAAGGCAGCTAACAAATTTATGCTTGCCCGTCGGCAGTCGTACAGGATAGTTGGTACATACGGTGGAGTGGAATTATCTATAGTTATACAGAGTTGTCAAAAAAAGTTGAATCAAGTCAACGCGTACTAGTACATATTGTTCGTAAACATTTACCTGTCAATTTAAATGAAAATATATCATTGTGTAATGTTAATGCTTTCGATGTTACCTGGTCCTATCTATTAAGGTTATTTATACAAAATAAAAAATAAAAAATGAAAACTAATAAGTTGAAAATAAAACATTTTAAAAAAATATATAACCGACTTCCACTTATACCTAAAAAGCTAAACATAATTATAACAAAATACAACTCTAGTAAATAAATAACACATTCAATGTTGTTAGGTACCTATCCTGGAAGTAAAAAATGTGAACATTAAAAGGTGCTCATTCTGTACAACTTTTAAGGTGTACATTTTTTTACTTCCTGGGTAGATACCTAACAACATTGAATGTGTTATTTATTTGCTAGAGTTGTATTTTGTTATAATTATTTTTAGCTTTTAGTTATAGGTGGAAGTCAGTTATATATTTTTTAAATTGTTTTATTTGTTTTTTACTTACATTGTGAAAATTGATGATTCCGACATAATGCCTTTGAATTTAAAAATTGGAGTGAAAAAGAAAATCTTTAAATGTGTGTTCATGAGTCTTATCGAAGCACTTTTCACAGAGATGAGACGGAAAAATTGGTTAAATGGTGGTTTTAAAAAAATCATAACTTTATTGCAATAAAAGTGGGAATATTAATCATCTTCCTAATGATAGCTTATGACATTGAGATTAATTAGACTCAAGATATTATCCGTCAAGTAGATCTTACCATTTAAATAATTTATTGAAATATTTTGCAGAACCTACCGTATTAACCATGATCGTTCGATCGGCATGTACAAAATATATTTAAATCCACATAGCATGCAACACGGCCTGAATTGCCTAATTTAGTGCTTGAACAAAAATTTTTTTTTATTTAAAGTGTCAATACCTACGAAGAGGAAATGCAAAACCAAAAACACATTTTCATTGTCGCGTTTTTTCAGCTGTACGATGACATTTTCAGATTTGTCGTCCTACATTTCGTTTTTGGGCCACCGCATCAACTTTTTGTCTTCTTATAGACACCGTATTAGATTTTTCCACAGAAATAAAATGTACATTTCTTTCTGATTTTATTGTCATACAAATTGTTTTAATTTGCTTTGTGAAGAGCTTAAATATATGTTTAAATAAAAAGAAATATATTGATTCCACATATTTTTAAACACAGAATCAAACAATACAAATAACACTACAAAAAATAAAATCAAAACCTCCAAGCACTAAATTACGCAATTAGCCTATATTACATCGTCGGACATATATATCTAACCAAAGTATGAAATCTTACATAAATTTGGATACTACAACTAAAAACGCCAAAAATTGCATTTATCAAATTTAATGTTGGAGAAACGTTTAGGCGTATAAATATGCGAATAAATGAACATAAAGAAAAAAATTGCTAGAAATTGATGACAAAAGCACAGAACGTTCGAATTCTACTACGGAAAGGAAATAAACAAATACAATCTGCAGGAATAATACAATTATCGCAGATGTCCGATTTATATACTCGTCGTTCAGCACTCTATAAAAAATTTCCCATGTTCCATCGACATGCGAATTACCCGATCGCATTTCTCTTCGTACCAAAATCAATTAAACAAACGACACAAATGTATGCGGCGATTATTCTATTTCTGTTTCGCTGCCATTATTAATGTTTCCCATATTATACATGTAATTGGACTTCAACTGACCCCTGTGGCGTCCCGTACGCCTCGGGATCTATTAACGGTAATTAGTTATATAACAGGAAAACCAATTCAGAGTGGCGTGAAGACGGGCGAATTCACTTCAATTAAACGGATAATTAAATGAAGCGACTGAGAAGTATGTCCTGTGAGGAAATTGAAAGTACTTACGCCGTTAAATGAACAATCTTGTATTCGTTTATGTTTTAATTGAGTCGCTTAAAGCTTAAAGAATGCTCTTTCCCAGATAATCATCAAGTTTTGAACGAATTGAGTTTATCCCTATGTTCATCAAGATAAACTTTCGATGAATGTTTTACAGGACAGTTTGTTGTTTTGCCTCAAAATATGCTTCAGTTGCAGCTATAACCTTCATCTCAGTCATATCGCTTGCCATAGAACGTCTGTTGGAAATGTAGAAGTCAGATAAGTTCAAATCTGGTGAATATGGAGATGTGGAAGTAATTCACTTTCATAAATTTTATAACTTTCTATTATTTTAGCTGCTTTTTCAAAACTCCAAGCCAGTATTAACGTTAAATCGGCCAGTATGCATATTCTAGGAGATTTTTCAACATATGATGAGGATCTTTTGTGCCCACAAGTACCAACAAAACCCTCAATTAATAACTTTGCCCAAGCTGTTTCAGTCTTTCATGAATGTAGTCTGTATTCTCAAAAATTGTACACAATTGTAGTCATAATCATATAATTTTAGATTAATATTATTTACAGTGTTTTGTTAATTGGTGAAATTGTAAAATTTTTGGTTTTCCAAATTTAAAGTTAACTGATTCTTGTAAAACTCCCGCCTCATGGAAAATTCAAACTAATTCCACCTGTGACCTAACATCTAACTGCATACCAGAACGATTCCATAGAATCGTCATCAGTGTACAATGTAATTGACACCCCATCGTAGATGGTGTCTGTGTAATTTATGAAATATACAGGGTGAGTTTTTTTATGGTTAAATTGGGAACGATTTGCAGTTTTACTGGCCTAATTTAATGATTTTTGTAAAAAGTCATGGCTTACTAGATATTTTGAAAAAACGAAATTCTGTCGATTTAATCAAATCCCTCTAGCTCCTTTGTTTTTGATTTTATAAAAAAAGTGTAAATATCAAAATTGAAGGGAATTGTATCCCGAATATGATTGTCATGTCCTCGTTTGCGTGACACTTCTCGTTTTTGAGATGTGACACAAACTTATCTTTTTTTGAATGGAAACCATACTTGGCTATGACCTCAAAAAATCGGACATTTTTAGAGCTTTTCAACGATATAATACTCGAACTGAACTGAACTGAATTTTTATGGCATATGACTTTGACGTTTCCCCATTTGAGAGTAATTCCATTAGTAGTGCTGAACTGACAGTCCATATGGACAAGTAGTTTTCGTGATAAAATGGAATAACGAAGAAAAACTGAATATGGTGGAATGTTATATCATATGCCATGAAAATTCAGTTCGTGCAGCTGAGGAATACTTTCATAGATATTTTAATCGTCGTCAACCTGCTCTAAGTATACTTAAGAGGCTTTACGATAGTTTACGCAGATATGGATCTTTTACTAAAGCACCAAAGGAACGTAATCAAATTAACGAAGCAGCACCAATAAATGTTTTGGCAATGGGAAATCAAAATCCATCTACATCAACTCGTGAGATTGCGACAGAAGCTGGCACATCTCAACGAACTGTAGTTAAGGTACTGAAAGCGCACAAGTTTCACCCATACAAACTTTCAGTTTCTCAAACTTTGTATGGTGGTGACGAACATCGACGTATTTTGTTTTGTACAGTGCATCCCATTTTGGTTGAGATTGCCAGGTTACTCGGTTGTTATTGAAGATAGAGTCTTGCGATTTTCACATACCTGTTCTACTTTTTTGTGAAACTCAGGATGGCCATATCAGATTTTGCATAAGTGTTTCCATTTATAAGATACAGGGCGATTTTGATAATTTATACTTTTTGGACCCCTTCTATATCTACGAAGTTATTAGAAATATTCTTGCGCTAAGAACTACGTCTAATAGAAAATTTTGCATAGAATCCAGTGGAGTACTCAATTTTTTTTTCCGAGTATGGTTTTGAAGATACTACACAACATTATATATTTTTAAATGGAACACCCTGTATTTTATTATTTCATTGAATTCGTTTTTTTTTCCTTTAAAATAATGTATAATACAATACACATGGTATTATTAGAAGTGCTAAAAACACTAAAAAGCTGAGTTTTTTGCTAGTAGGCCATGTATTTTCCATTTAAAAGGAGAATCAAACAAATAATTCCATTTGAGATTTTTTATAGGAGTTTATCAGCAAAGAAAAATAATGTTGACAATAATTCAATAACATGAAACACGAAATTTAGGTACCTAAAAGCAACTAATAAATAGTTATACATCGTTCATTATGTATAACAAACAGAACAAGTATTACAAATCAAATATCTATCTTAAAATTAATTTTGGACATTATTTATTACCTTATTGATTTAACTGTTCAAATTGTTGTCAAAATTGTCCATTTTCCCTAACACATAATTGGCAAACCTTTCCATATCGGATGCATCCATTTAAAATTATTATAGAATTCCGCCTTTCGGAACAATATTTTATCTAGTGAGCGCTGGAGAGAAAAACGCAAATCTGATAAAGCTGTCATTGTTAGTAACTATTGTGTTTTATCGTGTTTGAGTTTACAAGATCATTATATAAATAATTATTCGTGGGTTTACTGGTTGATAATTGATAATGGCTGGAAGAGAATTCGTTTTTCAAAATAACGAAAAATACGATATGATACAATGTTTAAATCAATGTTAGGAGAATGTTGAAGAAGCTTTAGAACTATATTTCCACAGGTATAAAGTACGAGTATTTTACCATAAGATATTTCATGAAATCGCGTTTTTAAAACTTTCAGATATCCAGAGAGGCATCAACCTAGTCGAGCAACTATATTTATTGTAATATACATTATTTTAAAGGAAAAAAATAACGAATTCAATGAAATAATAAAATACAGGGTGTTCCATTTAAAAATATATAATGTTGTGTAGTATCTTCAAAACCATACTCGGAAAAAAAATGAGTACTCCACTGGATTCTTTGCAAAAATTTCTAATAGACGTAGTTCTTACCACAAGAGTATTTCTAATAACTTCGTAGATATAGAAGGGGTCCAAAAAGTATAAATTATCAAAATCGCCCTGTATCTTATATAATATAAATATATAAATGGAAACACTTATGCAATTTCTGATATGGCCATCCTGAGTTTCACAAAAAAGTAGAACAGGTATGTGAAAACCGCAAGACTCTATCTTCAATAACAACCGAGTATCCTGGCAATCTCAACCAAAATGGGATGCACTGTACATGGCTTAGAGACATGTGTCTTGACAGTCCACAGTTTCCATTAAAGGTGTTATGGTCAGAAGAAACTAGATTTGCTAACTGCGGTATGTTCAATAAACACAATAAGCATATATGGGCTAAAGAAAACCCTTTCCATGTAGAACAAAGAAGACCCCAGATAAAATTTGATTTTAATGTTTGGGTGGTATCATAGGGTCTACTATTCTGGGGCCTTTTATCTATGACGAATCACCCTCTGGGGAGCGCTATTTGTATTTCTTGCAATAGACTTTTCAAGACATGTTGAATAATTTGAATTTGAGAACTCGTTTAGAAATTGAGTGGTTCCAACTCCGTTATTTTTATCAATAACTATATCGAGTATTATATCGTTGAAAAGCTCTAAAAATGTCTGATTTTTTGAGGTCATAGCCAACTATGGTTTCAAAAAAAGATAAGTTTGTGTCATATCTCGAAAACGAGAGCTGTCACGAAAACGAGGACATAACAATCATATTCGGGATACAATTCCCTTCAATTTCGATATTTACACTTTTGTTATAAAATCAAAAACAAAGGGGCGAAAGGGATTTGACTAAATCGACAGAATTTCGTTTATTTCAAAATATCTAGTAAGCCATGACTTTTTACAAAAATCCGAAAGTGTCATTAAATTGGGCCAGTAAAACTGCAAATCTTTCCCAATTTAACCATTGCTCAATCTCCGCTAGTTTCCGAGATCCCCATACTGATCATCAAAAAAAACTCACTGTGTATACACCCCTTAAACTTTTTTCATTGTAAAAATTAAATGATATTATCGAAGATGAACGTCAAACACTCCGTATAGTTTCGGCAACGTTCCGCTTAGCGAAGTCACTTCTTTCATACATACTCTTTCCGCCGATAGCACCGAAGCCCGGATAAAAAATGTAATTTTCCACTTCATAACCAATAACACGGAAAAAAAATTTAAACTATGTGCGACGATGACGGATACGGCCAATAACAAATATAAATGGCACCCCAGTCTAACATCGAGAACGACACACTAGAATTGTTCGCAAATTGACGGCAACGTATTTATTTCACGGGCTTCACCCTCGGAAAAATTCCATTGCGGATATAAAAGTTCTATCGAATTTCCAGGAATTTTTACTACCTGTGTGTTTCCACTCTCTCTCTCTCTCGGTTTTGTTGCGTTGGCCTGTCAATCATTTTGATGATTTGTGCGAAAGAATGATCATGTTTGGAATAGAAAATGTGGCACCCACTTCAGCATTTTGAAAAACAGCTAAAATCTTTTGAAGAGAATAGACAGTGAGAATTTTTTTTTTTTTCGACAATTTCAGTACGCCAGGAAATTGCAAATTTTTGATGCTAAAACTACTTAAGGGTTCACATTTATACATATGAAAAGACAAGAAATCGTGAAAATATCACCCAACCATATAATAGAATCAATCGCTGGCAAAATGCCATAAACGTAGTAGTTTATGGCATTTTGGTCCAAAATTTTTGAATAAATTACGACGGGAAATTAAAACCTTGCCAATAAAGCAACTCAAACAAGCCGTAAAATTTTTCTTAATAAAAGCTAGTTGCTACTCTGTTGCCAATTATTTTGAATTGTATTTTGACAAAAATTTTTCAAATTGTAAAAATTGTTAGTCATATTTTGTTATTATTATTAATTTGTTTTTCGTATATTATAATGTATTTGTTTTTTTACACTTTTTTGTTATATATGTGTATGTATGTATGTATATATATGTATATATGTATGTGTATATATTTTATTAATTGACGAATGTAAAACTTTTGTATCTCACATGAATAAACATATCTTTATCTTTATGAGTATGGGAATGAAATGCGACCGACACCACACTACCTTGATCTTGAAATACCCATACCCATACATCTCAGTTCTCTGTGTAAGAAACAGGGACCATGTAATATATGAAAGTCTCTTTTTTATATAGAATCAATAATTTATAGTAAATAAACAAATATAGCACGAAATTAATATACAATACCTGCATAAAATTTGCTTTTCGCTCTAATAAACACTCCGCTTTGCAGTGATGTGTAACACTGTGCTGTGTCGCACTTTTACATGTGTCAAGGGTGCTTACACGACTCCAATAATACTTTGTACCGAGCCTCAAATCTAGTGTAAGCATTAACAAAATAAGGGTGTTTTTTTAAAGGTATAGAACTTTGAAATGGAATAAAACAAGGATATATTTTTTCAATTGACATGAAATTTACTGTATTCGAAAGACAAACGTCTTGCATTCCATTCAATGTTGTTAAGTACCTACCCAGGAAGTAAAAAATGTAAACATTGAATGTGTTATTTATTTTGTTATAATTATTTTTAGCTTTTTAGTTATAGGTGGAAGTCGGTTATATTTTTTTAAAAAATGTTTTATTTTCAACTTTTTAGTTTTTTTTTTAACTCAGGTAGTTTTCATTCTTTATTTTTTATCTTGTATGTACAACCTTAATAGACAGGAGCAGGTAACATGGAAAGCCTCAACATTACACAATGATACATTTTCATTTAAATTGACAGGTAAATGTTTACGAACGTACTAGTACGCGTTGACTTAATAAGCCCAAAATATATTTATGCCTTATGGACCACGCCATGTAACCTTTTTTCAACATTTTTTGACAACTCTGTATAACTATAGATAATTCCACTCCAACCTATGTACCAACCATTCTGTACATACGACTGCCCACAGACAAGCATAAATTTGTTAGCTGTCTTCTGTAAATTATAGGGCGGAGTAGAATCCATCCCATATTTACGCAGTTAAATCCGTCCTATATTTCAACTATAGTATATAACTCCTTGTGGGCTACCCCATAAACTAATTCTTTGTTAACATTTTATATTATCGCCCTGTGTAACATTAATTCCTCTCTACACTTTATGCAACTTCTTATGGACTATAAAATAAATAATTTTTTAATTCACAGTGTATAAATATAATTCAACGCCATCATATATTTCAACCATCCTGTATATCATTGGTTTACGCCCACATCATGTAACAGTTTTTTAATCACCGTATATAATTTTAATTTCACATTTTTTCCAACATTTTTATACCACCAAACGTACACTCCACTCTATATTCCAACCATCCTGTATATACGGCTTCCTCTGAACCACTATCATTCTACTCCGTCCTATATTTCAATCATCTTATTATAAATGCAACTCCTTCTATCACTTTACTTTGTGATTTTGTTTGCTATAACCAAACACCCTGTGTATAAACACACCAAATAGCAGTTTATTTAGAGTTTGGCATGTGTTGTCACTGAATTTTCGATTAAGCTAGGAAAATGTGACAACCAAAAGCACCGTCTTCGCAAAATGGAAAAATTTGCTTTAAATAGGTGTATTTGCCTGGTATACAAACAAAAGGAGCTTGATAGTCATTGATTTAAGGAGCCGAAAATACTATGCTTTACTACCGATATGCTTGAGATGTACAAAGAAAATTTTCAAATTCGCAATTCAAATTTTCAGTGCTTAAAATTTCCGCACTATTACGTTGGAATTAAAATATTTATGAGGAAATGTCCGTTATGTCATTTCGATGAAAATTTTGATAAGAATTTTGGACTTTTCGGCGATTTTCTGAAAAACTGCATTTGCACGTCGCAGATTAAATTTAATAGATTAAACGTTAAAAAACTATACACATCCATAAGGAGTTATCGAAAAATCGACTAAAATATTATTGATATTGGTCAATTTCCAAGCAAGCATGTGTTCATTCACAAATTTCATCACTTTACCAATAGAATGCTTGTCCAAAATTTGAAGTTTCACCAATCCGGATATATACTCTATTAAACAAGACCATATTCATCCAAAACCGTTCACCACAGGAGAAGAAATCAGGTAACAGACATACAAAAAAAATACGCGACGAATTGATAACCTCCACCTTTTTGGAAGTCGGTTAAAAAAAAACACCTTTAAAAAAAGGTTTCACATGACACACCTTTCTATTTAAAATTGTAGAAATGATATTCACACCCCTGCTTAGGGGTTGAAACTGCGGGATGACCTTAAAAAAATTGTCGATGACGTCATATCTCCAATAATGATTACGTCAAAAATAAGAGTCGTATGTCAAAAAGTGCCTTCGTTTAAAACAAAATCGACGTGTCTGAGGTTTTTTTGAAAAACTCCCACTTTCAGTAATAACGAATTTATTTGTTACTTTTGGAAATAACTGAAAATATCTAAATTTTGTACTGGATTGATTCAGCCGATACTTGTTGGAAATTCATTTCACTGAACTAAAATCACCTTGAATTGCACTTTCCACTCTATTTGGTTTTTTAAAAAACCTTTTCTGATGCGTTTCGATATTAACTATCTTTGTCAAAGAACTAACTGGTATTTCGTGAAGTCCCTGCATTTATAGTTTATTTAGGTTGTCAATAATAATCCGATAATTGAAAAATTAGCATAAAGGTATCGGCAATTATCCTTTGACGTAATAATCTGTTGTATACGTAGAATTACTATAGGTATTAAAACACATTACTGGTTAAATAAATTTAATAAAGGAGACCGGTTTAAATCTACCTGGTCGTTCAGTAAATTCCCGGAATTCTTGAGTTTATTGATCTCTAATGATTCCAAAAGATTTAGTCACCTACCCTTATTTTCAGCATGTAATAATTTGAAGTTTTCGTCGAAATTGTGATATTCTGTTAATAGATGTTCTGCATATTTTGAATCTGTTTTTTGATTTACAAAAGAACTACAGTGCTCCATGATGGGTTTTTTACATGCTCTCCCGCTTTGACCGATATAGACTTTATCACATGAGCCACATGAAAGTTTGTACACCCCTATTTTGTTGTTTTTATCTATTTTGGATTTGTTATTTTTGACTAATTTTCCTAAGCTATTGTTTGTTTTATACGCTACGTTAATATTCTGTTTTCTTAAAAATGAAGCAACTTTTAAAGTGGGTTTACCAAATTTTGTGCTGAGGCAAATCAATAACACCGATAACATAGAAGAAAGCTGTCTTCTCGAAAAAAAAAAAGATAACAAAATAACTACTTATATCAATAATTATATCGATGAAAATTGCAAACGCAGCTTTCTAGTTGAATATCACGACCGAACAAACTTCGGTATCGAAAATAATCCTCAAATCTTTCATCTTCACGAGTGGTCTCGTAAAGGGAGCCCTCATCAGTTTCCGTGTCAAGTAATAGTCAGCGTACCGTGTACAGAGTCGATTTTACGATAATTTCGCGTTTTAATTAATTATTATTATCCTACGTAGGTTTCCCCCGTCTTTAAGTAGACGAGTAAATCGTGATATTGGAAAACTTTCGTCTATTATGCGGTACGTTTTATGGACAAGAGAGGCATTAATCAAATGCGTGTACTGTTTGGGAAGTTTTACTAGTCCTTGAAACGGGATTACCGGCCAAATGATATTGTAATTATTAGTTGGTTTGGCTTTATTAACTTGGCATCCGTCCAAGTTGTTTGTTGTTCTTTGCTTTATTTATTTTTTTTTAGCTTGTACGTGTACCATTCCAAAAGTTTTAGGTGGTTATAGCCTAAGAGGAGGGCAGTTTACAAAGTTGTAATTATTAGTTCATTAACTAACCGCTGGGATCGCGGTTTGTTTTCTAAAAGTAAAATCAGTTTGTGTTATCTTTAGATGAGGAAATTCTACAAAAGTGTATAATCATTCAAGGTGCTTGATACAGTGATGGGCAAATGTGTGGAACCAAGCAAATATCTCTGGACTTATTAGAGATATCAAAATGAAATTTGGAAGGTGAAGACTGTAGTAGATTGCCTATATGTTTCCAGATTTTTTTACAATTTTGAACTTCCTGTTTTACCGGAAGTATTTTATTGCGAATACAAAAATACCTACCATATTAACAGAAAAGTAACTAAGCAAAGGAAAAATTCGATGGTAGCTAAACTCGGTTCAGATTTCATTTAAGCCCGATATAAACAAACCGCTCGGTAAGGATTTATATTTCTATTGGCCAATCGGTGGCATTATACCGTCACAGTCAACAGCACTTCTTGTTCCATAGTCGAATACACGTGCGTTTGTTTAAATCAGGCGCAAATTAAATCTGAATCAAGTTTAGTAGTCCATGAAATTCATTGCAGAAGTGACAGTAGTTATCAAAATAAGTTATTACTTTTTTTTATTTGAACGTAAAAAGATTGTATTGTTTTAATTTGATAGTAAAATGGTCGAATTAAGTGAAAGAGAAAGAATAGAAATATTAATGATGATTGGGTATGGGGAGAGGAAAAGGACGCATCAAGAAATTTGTGGCCTTTTTAACATTGTTCATCCGAATGCACACATATCCCGTTCAGTAGTGACGACAACTTTGCGAAGGTACGACACAAGTGGAACAGTTTACTAAAAAGTGGACGGTTAAAAAGTGCAAGTAATGACGGTGTAGCTCAAAATGTTGCTATATCTTTGGAAGAAAATCCTCACTTATCTACTACCGACCTCACCAATATGCATGAAATTAGCCGTCGTTCAGTTCAGTAGGAAGGATATTAAGGCGAGAAAAATATCATCCATACAAAATTCGTCTCTTTCAAGAACTCTCCGAAGACGATTTTGACAGACGTTTGGAATTTTGTGAAACGATGATGGATATTTGTAACCGTGATAATAGTTTTATAAGAAATGTGTTGTTTTCAGACGAGGCTACATTTTGTTTAAATGGTACGGTTAATCGACATAATTGCCGCTACTGGTCGCAAAGTAATCCTAATTGGGTACAAGAGGCTCATACACATCCCCAAAAATTGAACGTTTGGACTGGCATTTATAACAAGAGAATGGTGGGACCTTTCTTCCTACAAGAAACTTTAAACGGAGATAGGTATTTACAGCTCTTGGAGACACAAGTTATTCCGGCATTGGAGGTAAATGGACAATTACCAAATAATATCTGGTTTCAGCAGGATGGAGCACCACCACATTACGCTCGCATTGTTCGAGATCATTTAGATAGGACATTTCATCACAGAAGGATTGGAAGAAGGGGTACTTATGAATCGCCTGGACGCAGTCCCAACCTTAATCCACTAGACTATTTTCTGTGGGGTTACTTAAAGTCTAAGGTTTATGTTGATAGCCCAAATAATTTGCAAGAATTAGCTGCAAGAATAACTCAAGACATCCAGAAAATTACACCAGAAGTAATAGCTAATATTACTAGAGAATTTAAAAACCGACTTGCTTATTGTCAAGAATTAACGGTGCTCAGTTTGAACATCTAATACATTAAGTTTAGTTAAGTTTCAATGTTTTGAAAATCACTTAGATTTAGTTAATAATTATGATTAGGTATACTATATTTCTTTAATGGATATTAGATTTTTCCTTTCCTTAATTACTTTTCTGTTAATATCTCGGTAGGTATTGAAGTAAACAATATCAAACCCGATATTTTTGTATTCGCAATAAAATGTTTCAACAGAAACTAAAATACTATACAGGGTGTTTCATTGCAAATTTTAAAATCGACATTACTTCTGGTAAAACAGGAAGTTCAAAATTGTAAAAAAATGGAAATAAATAGGCAATCTTCTGCAGTATCCACCTTCCAAATTTCATTTTGATATCTCTAATAATTCCAGAGATATTTGCTTGGTTTCACACATTTGCCCATCACTGTATAATGATGGTTGCTTGCTTGGTTCGTCTATGAGCTTTCAAGTACCTTCGAGTTTTCATTAAGAAGGTAAAGTATCCCATTTGAAAATTTAAAATATGAGCCGTTTTACACCAAACTTCACGTAAGAATGTTTCTGGGTTCGATGATCACGAATCTGAGACACAAAATTCAAAATAGGGTATCCTATATGGACAATGAAAATAACCCACGAGACGAACATTTCGTCAGCCTTTTGAATTTTGTAAATTCAGGATTCATGATCAGAGACCCCAAAAACTCCTATATAACAATTTTGGCGTAAATCGGTTGATTTAAAAAAAAATCATCAGCCATCTTGAATGCACCATTTTGAGTTTTGCAAATCTGACCTTGGATTCGTGATCAGAGAGCCCAAAAATCACCCTAAACCAATTTTGGTGTAACTGGAAATAATTTTCAAAAATTAAATTTTTTATGGTTTCTAGGTCACTACTCTGAAAAAATAATCTGATTTAAAAAAATTGTATGTCAAAAGATTGGCAGAAAAGAGACCTTTAAAAAGAGGTATCACATGATACCCCTTAGTATTTGAACTTGTAGAAGTGACCGGTGACTGGTTGACCGATACGTATAAAATACACCCCCCTAATAAATACAAATGAACGAGTTTTTATGTCTTTTTCTTTTAAATATATTTTAGAAGTTAGTTTGGATGGATAGCTTTGAAATGAAAGCCCTGTATATTAAAGCATTTTAATTGCTGTGAAGTAGCTATTTTAGAAAAAAATATTGAGATGTCAAACTATAAAAAAATGATATTTTTGGGGTTCCTACTATAAATTTGTTAAGCCTAATGTTGAACTTCGTACTTTGCAATTTTGTCTTATAAGATAATTTCGATTGGGAAAACTGACACTTGAAGTTCTAAATTAAAATAGCGATATAAATAACGAAATAAAAATAAATTAAGAACGTTGCTCTTGAATTGAACACTTTAGTTGATTTCATACTAATACGAAAAGTATGCTATTCTTATTAAGCCATTATCTGTTTGTTTCAGGAGTTTGCGGCACTTACCAAAGAACTAAACGGTGCTAGGGAACAGCTTCTGGAGAGAGAAGAAGAAATATCTGAATTAAAAGCTGAAAGAAATAATACAAGGGTAAGTTAGCATTATCGCATTTTTCAGGTAATACTTTAGATATGTAACGTATGTAATGTAAAATACCTTACCACTATCTGAAACGCGGATTAATTGCTGGTAAACCCTATAACACTCATTTGTTCGAGTATTTTATTTCTGTAAGTAATACTAATAATAATAAGTAATTTATATATACACGGTATTCAAAAAGTCCGAGTACAGCTGATTTACTCAGTGGGAAAGCATTTTTGAGGAAAAAGTTAAATGGAACATTTAGTATTTTTTCCTGACTACCTAATGACCATGTCCGCTTTGACCTCGACTATGACCATGAAGGTCATATCCAGGTCAAGTCGATTTTTTCAAATGGGAACCCCATTTTTTATGTCGGAAATGAAAACAACGGATTATTGCATTTCCAAATGTGGCCATGACCATTTTTTTCAAATGACGTTGATGTTCAGTGAAACTCAAATTGAGGTAAAGCATGATTAGGCTCCAAGCCACGAGGACTATGAGGGAATACGGTGAAAAATTAGTTTTTGAGGTTGCTGATGATAAATCTAATGAGTTTTCAATAAATGACCTCAGATTTGTCATCAGCAACCTCACAAACTAATTTTTCACCATATCCCCCCATAGTCCTCATGGTCGGAGCCTACTCATGCTTTACCTCAATACTACTACTAAGTAAAAATTTCATAAACAAAAAGAGTAAATATGGTGGCTCATAGGCAGTGGCATTACAGAATGGTTTACCCGTTGGTTCAAAATTATTAAAAAATATTATGCGTGGTCCATGAGCAGTTGCATATACAGGGTGGTGGAAATATATAATGAGATGGAATTATTATGAGGATTTTAATAAATGTTAGAGAATTGAGTGCAATTATAACTATACAGGGAGGTTAGAAAAAATAAATATGTAGGGTAGCCCATTAGCGGTTGAATTGTTTTAATATTAAATTAAGAATTACGTATTTGAACACAAATAAAGTCCTATGAATTATATCTGAAAAAAACTTGAATTTCGTAACTTATTTGTAGAAGCGAGATGCAAGACCGACATCTAGGATTTTCGAGGAAACTATCACACAGAGGTTTCGAATCTGGATCCGTTCCATGTAATTGCTGTTCTCCCTAAAGTCCTACGATAACGATAAAATTTTCAGGTTACTTAACCTGCCAGAGATATTGGCACAATTGGTCCAATTTCGACCACTGGGCGACAGCTAGTTTAAATAAAAAGTGGCTTCTTCAGAGAAGCAAGTATTGTATAAAGAAATTGGTTTATGTGACCGGACAATGTTTAACAGAATTCTATTCATCTGTCAAAGTCGTCTCCATTTAATTCTTGGACCGGTCTGACTAATTACGTTTCAGAATTCAGTGAACACTCGTGGAACACCTGATGTTAACACAAATGGGAGTTTACATTCACATTATAACTTTTTAGTTATACCAGCGCATCCACCATTATTTTCTATTCTATACCTAGTATAGTAACTATACTATTTTGATTTTTTAACCGTGTTATTACTTCTTTAGACCATAAATATTTCTTAACCCTGTTAATTTGCCTACATTTTCTAAGCCAGCGTGTTTCAGTTGATTGTTTAATTTAATTGCCTCCGACACAGAACTTCAGAAGCCGACTGCTCGACCTAATCTGACGGTTAACTGCCATTAATCTTTTGTGCAGAGAATCCTCGAAAGCGTATCGTCTCTTTGTGCAATCCGGATTTGTACCTACAATTTCTTCCCGTTGTGTTGCCATTCTCGTTGACGTACAGAACGGAAATGTCTGCACTCGGATATGTACATCTAACTCTCAGAGATTTATATCTTTGGCCACCGTTTAAAGAGGAGGAGGTCATTGATCAACCGAAAACAACTTGTACTGTGACGAGTACACAGAGAGATTCGTTTTTTTTTGTAACACTTTGTCTGATTCCAGTTTTCGTTTAGAAAGCAGCATTTCACATGTACATCAAGCGTATCTCTCATCTCAGTAATTGTATCCAGCTAACCGACTACGATTAGCTATTTAATTAAGGAGCACGTTGGATAAGGACGTTTCGAATTAAGATAAGGTTTAATTAAATCATATTTCAATTGTGTAATGATTAGTGATGACAGATATTTTAGGAAAAAGGGTGTCAAATGGGTAATTGCAGTTTGTAGGTACCTTTTTGGTATAGATAAATGTTGACGCCCTTCACCTGTCTTAAGGCCAGACCAAACCTTTAGGTTTTAATAATTCTAAGATGTAATAGTTTTAAATTGGTTATTCTTAAGTTTTTTTTGAAAGATTGAGGAGGTCATTATCTGTTTTGTCTGTTCATTTGAGTTTTCCCTCCTCACGTGTTGAAAATCAAAGTGAGAACGTAGGTTTTCACAGCCAGAGTCTTAGCTGGTTCTGCTTTTTGCTTTTTCAGATTTGGACCGCGGTATTTTTTCGAATTAATTTATTTATACAGGTTGGAATAAATTCATTTAAAATTCAGGTGTTAGTTATACAGGGTGGGCCAGAAATAAATTGCGACCATTAACTATATTTTTTCAAATGAACAAATTCATTTAAAATTCAGGTGTCGTTTTTTTTGGACCATAAATAAACTGCGACCATTAACTTCATTTTTTCAAATGGAAACATTTGTTTTTTATTTTATTTTTGAATTCTGCATTGTATTTTTCATGTACAATGCCCTGTACCGAAAATTAACAGTTATTAAAAAAATAACATTTCTTTCAAAATTGAAGAAAAAAAACATCAACAAATCAAATTAAATGTTCAAATTGTTGACCATTAACTTCCTGACAATACCTAGGACGGTTTTCAAATTCTCGTAACACTTCATTTAGCGTTTGTGGCAGGATTCGTGGTATTTCTGCCCTAATTCTATTCTTTAATTCCTCTATATTTTCCGGCTTAATGAGGTAGATTTTCGATTTCACGTAACCCCAAAGATAAAAATCTATCGGGCTGAGGTCTGGAGACCTAGCTGGCCATTCGATATTACCTATCCTTCCGATCCATCTATTTGGGAAAATATTGTCAAGATAATCTCGCACTGTTCGCGAATAGTGCGGGGGCGCTCCATCCTGTTGAAACCATACCGAATCCGCCAGTATATTGGGATCTTCACCATTCGGGTAAAGTTCTGTTAAACAGGGTATTATGTCATTTTGTAATAGGTCTAAATACTCTTGCGAGTTAAGTGTTCCCTCAATAAAAAAGGACCCGCAATTCTGGCCCATGCGTTAACTTTCTTGGAAAACTGTGTATGACTTTCCATAATCCAATGTGGGTTTTCTGATGCCCACTGTCGAAAATTTTGCCTGTTTACTGAACCATTTAAACAAAATCAGTATGGGTATCTTGGAAACTAGCAGAGATAGAGCAATGGTTAAATTGAAAAAGATTTGCAGTTTTACTGGCCCAATTTAATGACACTTTCGGATTTTTGTAAAAAGTCATGGCTTACTAGATATTTTGAAAAAACAAAATTCTGTCGATTTAATCAAATCCCTCTAGCTCCTTTGTTTTTGATTTTATGAAAAAATGTAAATATCAAAATTGAAGGGAATTGTATACCGAATATGATTGTCATGTCCTCGTTGGCGTGACAGCTCTCGTTTTTGAGATATGACACAAACTTATCTTTTTTTGAACGGAAACCATAGTTGGCTATGACCTCAAAAAATCGGACATTTTTAGAGCTTTTCAACGATATAATACTCGATATAGTTATTCGTAAAAATAACGGAGTTATAGATGCTTTTCTCTCTTATTTTCACTTTTAACGTAGTTAGCCATGAAATAGATTGATTTATTAATAACTATTCCAAAAAACATTTAACGATTTTTTTATTAGGTATATCAGTACATAATAATGGTTACAATTTATGTTCGAAAAGTCCACCATTGTTACTTAGACAATTTTAAGATTGACATGACCGCTTTTCTCACAGACCGCCTATCAATTTCTTCAATTGCTTGTAATACCACCCCCCTTAGGACACCAACTGTCTCATACTTTCTTTTGTATACTTTGTTTTTTAGAGCACCCCATAGATAGAAGTTTATAACTGCCAAATCGAGAGACCGGGGTGGCCATTCACGTGAGCCATTTCTTCCTATCCAAGAGTTTGGATAGATATTATGTAAGTGTTGTATTACTAATAACGAGTTATGAGCAGGTGCTCCATCATGTTGGGACCACTCACTTCCTAAACGCGTTCTCAAACTCAAATTATGCAACATCTTGAATTATTGCAAGAAATGCGAGTAGCGCTCCCCAGTAAGTGATTCGTCATAGATAAAAGGCCCCAGAATAGTAGACCCTATGATACCATACCAAACATTAAAACCAAATTTTATCTGGGGTCGTCGTTGTTCTACATGGAAAGGGTTTTCTTCAGCCCAGATATGCTCATTATGTCTATTGAATATACCGCAGTTAGTAAATCTAGTTTCATCTGACCATAATACTTTTAATGGAAACTGTGGATTGTCAAGGCACATGTCTCTAAACCATGTACAAAACAAAATATGTCGATGTTCGTCACCAACATGCAAAGTTTGAGAAACTGAAAGTTTGTACGGGTGGAACTTTCAGTACCTTAACTACAGTTCGTTGAGATGTGCCATCTTCTGCCGCAATCTCACGAGTTGATGTAGATGGATTTTGATTTACCATTGCCAAAACATTTATTTGTCCAGCTTCGTTGATTTGATTACGTTTCTTTGGTGGTTTAGTAATAGATCCATATCTGCGTAAACTATCGTAAAGCCTCTTAAATGTATATAGAGCAGGTTGACGACGATTAAAATATCTACGAAAGTATTCCTCAGCTGCACGAACTGAATTTTTATGACATATGATATAACATTCCACCATATTCAGGTTTTCTTCGTTAGAATATCCCGTTTTATCACGAAAACTTGTCAATATCGACTGTCAGTTCAGCACTACTCATGGAATTACTCTCAAATGAGGAAACGTCAAAGTGAAAACAATCTTTTTCATGGCTACCTATGTTAAAAGTGAATATAAGAATGAAAAACATCCATAACTCCGTTATTTTTATGAATAACTTTATCGAGTATTACATCGTTGAAAGTTTGTGTCATATCTCGAAAACGAGAGCTGTCACGCAAACGAGGACATGTCAATCATATTCGGGATACAATTCCTTTCTCAATTTTGATGTCTACACTTTTTTTATAAAATCAAAAACAAAGGAGCTAGAGGGATTTGATTAAATCGACAGAATTTTGTTTTTTCAAAATCTCTAGTAACCCATGACTTTTTACAAAAATCCGAAAGTGTCATTAAATTGAGCCAGTAAAACTACAAATTTTCCCAATTTAACCATTGCTCTATCTCCGCTAGTTTCCGAGATCCCCATACTGATCATAAAAAAAACTCACCTTAGACTGAAGACTTAATAATTTTCAACAAGAAATTGCATCATTCATCTGACTTTGATTACCTGTCCACTGTAGTGACCAGAATGCATGAAAGAGTTAAATAAGAAAATCAAGTGAATAGAGAATTACCTTTAATTTTTATTTACTTTATTGCAACCAATAATTTGTGAAACAGTCTCCGTAAAATCCCCAACAATTGAATAATTCATAGCCGTATAATTATTTGTGATGAATTTCCTGCACTCAAGTAACCTGCATTAATTAAAATTCCTTCACTATCAAATTTAATGTACCGCAAAGTCGGCGCTGTTTATATTTCGTTCTCGCTTTTCCACAATATGATAATGCACGAAAGTTCACCGAGACCGAATAGTTAGTTGATTTCCTCTTGTGTTTGTGTAAACTGTTAAAATAATTCTTCACTTTGCCGAGCATTATTTGCATACACACAGTTCATTTCGTATTCGTCGAACGAAATTCCTGTAAATTGTTCTCGTTCTGGTTGATCTGTTATCTTTTACCAGTACAACGTTATAAAGTTAATTGTTTATGCGAAAGAGAATGAATCGTGAACACTGTTCGGCTAATTAATTTTATGAAAGATGTGGGTGATATTTGACATATTGAAACACGAGAGTTTTGTACGTAACGAGTTTAAACGAAAACGAGCCCAACAAAACGCCGTTTATAAGGTCTTGTTGTTGCAAACGAAATAAATAAAGGCTTTGTATAATGAGTTGTGAATGGTTAAATATATGGAATGATTAATGAAATACGTCGTGACTGCTTTAAGCGTTTCTGTCACAGAATCCATATATGGAAATATTAAATTATTATACTTATGTAGTTTCTAAAATATTATGGAGCATTTATACAGGGTGAGTTTTTTTTGATGATCAGTATAGGGATCTCGGAAACTAGCCGAGATAAAAGCAATGGTTAAATTGGGAAAGATTTGCAGTTTTACTGGCCCAATTTAATGACATTTTCGGATTTTTGTAAAAACTCATGGCTTACTAGATATTTTGAAAAAACGAAATTCTGTCGATTTGGTGAAATCCCTCTAGCTCCTTTGTTTTTGATTTTATAAAAAAAGTGTAAATATCAAAATTGAAGGCAATTGTATCCCGAATATGATTGTCATGTCCTCGTTTGCGTGACAGCTCTCGTTTTCGAAATATGACACAAACTTATCTTTTTTTGAATGGAAACCGTAGTTGGCTAGGACCTCAATGGATGCTTTTCTCTCTTATTTTCACTTTTAACATAGGTAGCCATGAAAAGATTGTTTTCACTTTGACGTTTCCTCATTTGAGAGTAATTCCATAAGTAGTGCTGAACTGAGAGCCGATATTGACAAGTTTTCGTGATAAAATGGAAAAGAAAAACTGAATATGGTGTAATGTTATATCATATGCCATAAAAATTCAGTTCGTGCAGCAGAGGAATACTTTCATAGATATTTTAATCGCCGTCAACCTGGTCTATGTACACTTAAGAGGCTTTAAGATAGTTTACGCAGATATGAATCTTTTACTAAACCAACAAAGGAACGTAATCAAAATAAAGAAGCAGCACAAATAAATGTTTTGGCATTGGTAAATCAACATCCATCTACATCAACTCATGAGATTCCGGCAGAAGGTGGCACATTTCAACGAACTGTAGTTAAGGTACTGAAAGCGCACAAGTTCCACCCGTACAAACTTTAATTTCTCAAAATTTGCATGCTGGTGACGAACATCGACGTATTTTGGTTTGTAAATGGTTTAGAGACATGTGCCTTGACAATCCACAGTTTCCATTAAAGGTGTTATGGTCAGATGAAACTAGATTTACTAACTGCGGTATGTTCAATAGACAAAGTAAGCATATCTGGGCTAAAGAAAACCCTTTCCATGTAGAACAAAGACGATCCCAGATAAAATGTGGATTTAATGTTTGGTGTGGTATCATAGGGTCTACTATTCTGGGGCCTTTTCTCTATGACGAATCACTTACTGGGGAGCGCTACTTGCATTTCTTGCAGTACACTTTTCAAGGCATGTTGCATAATTTGAATTTGAGAACTCGTTTAGATATTGAGTGGTTCCAACACCTGCTCATAACTCGTTATTAGTAAGACAACACTTTCATTTTGCAATCACATCAATAAATATAAAGCCATTGACAACGAAGTCAGAATAGACTTTGAAACGTTTGGTATTCCTACAATATACGTAGTTTTATTTCTATTGTGGTGTTATTCCCCAAAAAAACATAAAAGTAATCAAGAATATGCCACAAACAACGTTTAGAAGACAATTTAGAAGACAACAACACTTATATAATATCTATCCAAACTCTTGGATAGAAAGAAATGGCCCACGCGAATGGCCACCCCGGTCTTCCGATTTGGCAGTTATAGACTTATATTTATGGGGTGCGCTAAAAAACAAAGTATACCAAAGAAAGTATGAGACAGTTGGTGACTTAAGGGAATCGGTATTACAAGCAATTGAAAAAAATGATAGGCGGTCTGTGAGGAAAGCGGTAATGTCAATCTTAAAAAGATGTAATTTTTGTTTAAATAACAATGGTAGACTTTTCGAACATAAATTGTAACCATTATTATGTACTTTAATTTCTTAAGTTTTTAGTAAGTACCTACTTATTTAGTTTTTTAGTTATATCTGATATACCTAATATAAAAATCGTTCAATGGTTTTTGGAATAGTTATTAATATTTTCATGGCTAACTACGTTAAAAGTGAAAATAAGAGAGAAAAGCATCCATAACTCCGTTATTTTTATGAATAACTATATCGAGTATTATATCCTTGAAAAGCTCTAAAAATGTTCGTTTTTTGAGGTCATAGCCAATTATGGTTTCCATTCAAAAAAGATAAGTTTGTGTCACATCTCGAAAACGAGAGCTGTCACTCAAACGAGGACATGACAATCATATTCGGCATACAATTCCTTTCAATTTTGATATTTACACTTTTTTATAAAATCAAAAACAAATGAGCTGAGGGATTTGCCAAATTGGCAGAATTTCGTTTTTTCAAAATATCTAGTAAGCCATGACTTTTTACAATAACCCGAAAGTGTCATTAAATTGGGCCAGTAAAACTGCAGATCTTTCCCAATTTAACCATTGCTCTTTCTCCGCTAGTTGCCGAGATCCCCATACTGACCATCAAAAAAACTCACCCTGTATATGTACTAGCCTTTATCCACAACGTCGTCTGCTTTCAAAAATCAGCCCTGCAACTTATAATCATGAATTGTGAAAAATAATATATTCAAATTGTCCCCCCAAATTTTGCTTTTTGAGATTTAAAGATCCAATTTTAACAATTGTCATTTGTTTTTATAAAAATAAATTTTATATTTTATACATTTTTATGCGTTAGAAATATATTGTTTTGGTAAAACATTGATGCTAGAGCAAAAATGGTAAATGTTTACAATTTGGTAAAGTGTGGTGAATGTATTTTTTAAAATCTATTAATATTGTAGTCAGTTTTTGCATTTTTTATTTGAATTTATCAAAAAACAATCTGTTTGTTGGGATTCAAAATCGATAGGAAATATGTTTTTTTAACCGACTACAAAAAGAAGGAGGTTTTTAATTCGTCTGTATCTGTTTTTTATTTTTGTTCACCGATTACTCGCAAACGGCTCAAGGAATTTCGACCGTTTATACTGGATTCTATTCCGGGGATCATTAACATAGCTGGTACCGTTAGACAATGGGGAAAAATATTTTCTCTTATACCCTAGGCCTTGGTGGAGTCGCCGGTATTACTAAAAGGGAAATTGTTTATTCGGAACATGGTACGAATTGAAAAGAAATTGGATTAGTTCCAGAATATCCGAAAGTGGTCCCATATTTTTTTCAGTAACATAGCTTGTACTGTTTGTTAGAAAATCGGGAAAAACTATTTACCTTATCTTATACTCTATGGCTTGGTGGAGTCGCCGGATTAAACATATGGAAAAAATTATTTGGAACATGGGACGAATTGTAAAAAAAGTGGATTACTTCCGGTATATCCCGAAGTGCTCCCAGATTTTTTTTCAATAACATAGCTTGTACCGTTTGTAAAACCTTTTTTACCGACACTTTGGTGGCATTACAAATATAGAAAAATGTCTGTTCGATAAAAAATGTGTTGTTATTATGAAATAAAGCTTCAGTTAAGAATGGTAACGCAGTGTATTAATTGTAGTTATCTGTCTGCTATGTATCTAACGTTATCTGTAAGTAATTTCGAAAATATTGTTGGGGAGGTCTTGAATTATTTCACCTCAAATTTTGTCCTGTAACAGATAAGTATGTGAAAATTTTATATGGAGGACAAAGCCTAGTAAGGTAAGTAAGGTAATTTCGTAAAATTTCCCGGATTACTGGCTGCCCGTACAGAAATTCTTCCCCACAGTTATTCTGAGAGAAAGAGATGTCTACAAAATGATTAACCAGTGTTCGTGTGTATATATATTGTAATGTTTATTATTTTTCTAAAAAATGTCGCCTTAAAGTTGATTTTGTTTGTCAAAAATTTGGCAGTGACAATTTGTCATTTGGAGATCACTTGATTGTGAGAGCGCCTTTTTTGCTCTTCAAGCAATAGATTTCTCCAGCCCGAATTAAATTCAGTTGAAGGTGTCCCGATTTCCGGGTTGTATGTCATCATACCACTGGTTTGTTTAAGTTTTGTTTTTTTAAGTTTCCCCTTTCAACAAGATTTTCGTTTTATCCCAGTAATACGGGCAATTTTACGAAATTGCCTTACTATACATTGTTTTCCATATACGTTCATCTACCCGATAAGAGTAGTTGTCTGTTACACAATTGAATACTTGACTTCAATTCGTATCGGATACCGATACACTGTTTATGTTTCTTAGGTAACAAACGTTGATCTGGTTTCATTCATAATTAATGTCTGCGGACCACACCTATTGAAATATTTAATCTCGGTCAGTGTTTCGTTGGGTTTTAAAGAAGAAAAACATACATTCATCGGGGGGCGTAGCTCAGATGGTAGAGCGCTCGCTTAGCATGCGAGAGGTACCGGGATCGATGCCCGGCGCCTCCACTTTTTTATACTCCTTGGGAAAAATATTTCAGTTTTTAATTTCTATTTTTAGAACGTATTTTTTCGTGCACTTTGCTGTTATTATCAGGGGGCGTAGCTCAGATGGTAGAGCGCTCGCTCAGCATGCGAGAGGTACCGGGATCGATGCCCGGCGCCTCCACTTTTTTATACTCCTTGGGTGAAAATATTTCGGATCTTAATTTCGATTTTTAGAATGTATTTTTTCGTGCACTTTGCTGTTATTATCAGGGGGCGTAGCTCAGATGGTAGAGCGCTCGCTTAGCATGCGAGAGGTACCGGGATCGATGCCCGGCGCCTCCACTTTTTTATACTCCTTGGGTGAAGATATTTCGGATCTTAATTTCGATTTGTAGAATGTATTTTTTCGTGCACTTTGCTGTTATTATCAGGGGGCGTAGCTCAGATGGTAGAGCGCTCGCTTAGCATGCGAGAGGTACCGGGATCGATGCCCGGCGCCTCCACTTTTTATACTCCTTGGGAAAAATATTTGAGTTTTTAATTTCGATTTTTAGAATGTATTTTTTTGTGCACTTTGCTTTTATTATCAGGGGGCGTAGCTCAGATGGTAGAGCGCTCGCTTAGCATGCGAGAGGTACCGGGATCGATGCCCGGCGCCTCCACTTTTTTATACTCCTTGGGAAAAATATTTCGGTTCTTAATTTCGATTTTTAGAACGTATTTTTTCGTGCACTTTGCTGTTATTATCAGGGGGCGTAGCTCAGATGGTAGAGCGCTCGCTTAGCATGCGAGAGGTACCGGGATCGATGCCCGGCGCCTCCACTTTTTTATACTCCTTGGGAAAAATATTTCGGTTCTTAATTTCGATTTTTAGAATGTATTTTTTCGTGCACTTTGCTGTTATTATCAGGGAGCGTAGCTCAGATGGTAGAGCGCTCGCTTAGCATGCGAGAGGTACCGGGATCGATGCCCGGCGCCTCCACTTTTTTATACTCCTTGGGTGAAAATATTTCGGATCTTAATTTCGATTTTTAGAATGTATTTTTTCGTGCACTTTGCTGTTATTATCAGGGGGCGTAGCTCAGATGGTAGAGCGCTCGCTTAGCATGCGAGAGGTACCGGGATCGATGCCCGGCGCCTCCACTTTTTTATACTCCTTGGGTGAAGATATTTCGGATCTTAATTTCGATTTGTAGAATGTATTTTTTCGTGCACTTTGCTGTTATTATCAGGGGGCGTAGCTCAGATGGTAGAGCGCTCGCTTAGCATGCGAGAGGTACCGGGATCGATGCCCGGCGCCTCCACTTTTTATACTCCTTGGGAAAAATATTTGAGTTTTTAATTTCGATTTTTAGAATGTATTTTTTCGTGCACTTTGCTTTTATTATCAGGGGGCGTAGCTCAGATGGTAGAGCGCTCGCTTAGCATGCGAGAGGTACCGGGATCGATGCCCGGCGCCTCCACTTTTTTATACTCCTTGGGAAAAATATTTCGGTTCTTAATTTCGATTTTTAGAACGTATTTTTTCGTGCACTTTGCTGTTATTATCAGGGGGCGTAGCTCAGATGGTAGAGCGCTCGCTTAGCATGCGAGAGGTACCGGGATCGATGCCCGGCGCCTCCACTTTTTTTATACTCCTTGGGAAAAATATTTCGGTTCTTAATTTCGATTTTTAGAATGTATTTTTTCGTGCGCTTTGCTGTTATTATCAGGGGGCGTAGCTCAGATGGTAGAGCGCTCGCTTAGCATGCGAGAGGTACCGGGATCGATGCCCGGCGCCTCCACTTTTTTATACTCCTTGGGTGAAAATATTTCGGATCTTAATTTCGATTTTTAGAATGTATTTTTCGTGCACTTTGCTGTTATTATCAGGGGGCGTAGCTCAGATGGTAGAGCGCTCGCTTAGCATGCGAGAGGTACCGGGATCGATGCCCGGCGCCTCCACTTTTTTATACTCCTTGGGTGAAGATATTTTGGATCTTAATTTCGATTTGTAGAATGTATTTTTTCGTGCACTTTGCTGTTATTATCAGGGGGCGTAGCTCAGATGGTAGAGCGCTCGCTTAGCATGCGAGAGGTACCGGGATCGATGCCCGGCGCCTCCACTTTTTTATACTCCTTGGGAAAAATATTTCGGTTCTTAATTTCGATTTTTAGAACGTATTTTTTCGTGCACTTTGCTGTTATTATCAGGGGGCGTAGCTCAGATGGTAGAGCGCTCGCTTAGCATGCGAGAGGTACCGGGATCGATGCCCGGCGCCTCCACTTTTTTATACTCCTGGGAAAAATATTTCGGTTCTTAATTTCGATTTTTAGAATGTATTTTTTCGTGCACTTTGCTGTTATTATCAGGGGCGTAGCTCAGATGGTAGAGCGCTCGCTTAGCATGCGAGAGGTACCGGGATCGATGCCCGGCGCCTCCACTTTTTTATACTCCTTGGGAAAAATATTTCGGTTCTTAATTTCGATTTTTAGAATGTATTTTTTCGTGCACTTTGCTGTTATTATCAGGAGGTGTAGCTCAGATGGTGGAGCGCTCGCTTAGCATGCGAGAGGTACCGGGATCGATGCCCGGCGCCTCCACTTTTTTGTACTCCTTGGAAAAAATATTTCGGTTCTTAATTTCGATTTTTAGAATGTATTTTTTGGTGCACTTTGGTGTTATTATCAGGGGGCGTAGCTCAGATGGTAGAGCGCTCACTTAGCAAGCGAAAGGTACCGGAATCGATGCCTGGCGCCTCCACCTTTTTATACTTGAAAAAATATCGCTCCTTAATGATCCTTAGACCTCGTACCAACAATATTATAGTACTTAAAAAATGCGATTAACTGCCAAGTGATATTTAATTAAACTAATATTATGCCTATAATTATCAGCAAAAGAAAACGCGTAAAATGTAAACAAACATTGTGTGTTTACCTAACAATTCTCGCAGTTAATTGTAAAGGTCACCGCAGAATTCTTATAGAGCAATTTTCTCAAACTCTGCTATGAGCAGAGTTCTAAAGTCGTGGCGAATACAAACTGTTTTCAGTGTATAGCCCTCAAGATTGATTTATTTACCCCTTGCGTTGCATAGCAAGAAGAAAAGTCAATCGCGAACGTAATTTACCTCTAAATATAATTTCAGACAACTCCAGTTTATTATAATGTTATATATTTAAGGAAGTATTACCTCATTGTAAGTTGCCAGAAAGTTTAATTCTTGAATTATGATGAACGCAAACTTAAAGATTTTCTTTGGCGATATGAAAATGTACATTTCGGATGTACTAGTTGGAAGTTTTCAAGAAATTTAATTTCATAAATTTTATTAATTTAATTCCTTTTAAAAAGTTGAAAACTTATCTCATATTTCTCGTTTAGTTTATTTTCGGTCGAGGCTTGCGAGTTTACTGGCATTTAAGAAACGTGCATATTTCATTACTTTGTAAATTATCGTGGACTTTAGTAAAAGAAACATTCCATAGCCGTGCAAACTACATTTTATACAGGGTGTTGCCATTGACGCCATTATGATCCCTTCGTCAACTTTCTTAATATATGCAAAACAAAAAATCCAAATGTATGTGGGTTTATGTTTAGTCTCATAAGTAGTTTTAAGTAAAACTGGTCGTGTCTGAATAAATGGTATTCAGACATGAACAAGAAACAGGGCATAAAATAGAGTTTAATACTTGTAAAGAAATCGCCAATGTCGAAAACTACAAAATCAGAACAATACGAGAAGCGATTGAAATTGAAACCTGAGATACCATAAACAAGAGAGACGAAGCTTTAAAATTATCACCGTTTTGGAAAACAATAATCCCATATCAAAATAACAATACAACAAAACCAGCAATAAACCCAAATAATCCGATTACCCAAATTACCGACAAAAGCCATAAACACCGCAATTGCACTTTAATTAACCATCAGTTAAGCCAACCTAATAAACAAGATAAAGTACTTCAGAGATTAAGTACTAATGAGGGCTCACAGGGCAGGTATAAATTGAGATCAAGAACCAGAAATTCTTCAGTTACTTAGTATCTTTTGAGAAAGCCAAATATGATTTTGGCGAAACGTCAAGTGATTTTTCAAACGAATACAGACGAACGGATGTACACCGGAATAAATCATCAAATATATATATATATATATATATATATAATATATATATATATATATATATATATATATATATTGTGCTCTGAAAAGAACATTTCAAAAAATTTAGAGACTGACTTTCTATTTATAACGTTACATATCAGAATCTCGAATGAAGGTATAAATAGAAAATCAGTCTCTAAATTGCTTCATGAGGGGCAATGAGGGTTTTTAGTATTTATAGAGTAAATCAATTTATCGGAAATAAAAATTGATGCAGGCGTGAAAATTGGTATAAATTACCCTCAAATGGCAAGGACTGAGTTGTTTTTTTGTTATTAAAAATTTCATGAATAGCTAAAGTATCGTAAATGAGTAAGATTTTAAAAAGTCTCAAATTATGTAAATTATCAGAAATGTCAGAAATTACGAAATGACAAAAATTGTCAGAAATGTAGTAATGTCAAAAATATCATGTGTCAAAAACGTCAAATGTAATAAATCTTAAGTGAAAAACTTCGAAAGGGCCAACAATAAACTGAGCCAAAAAAAAACAAAAAAAAATTGAACAGTACTGTAAAATTATTGTTAATGATGAGAAAAAAAAGTTCTCCTGAAATTGGGAGCCCTTAATAACAACATTAAGTGGTGCATCATCGCATTCGTTAATTTTTTAACAGTTAGCGCATTTTTTGCAAAAAAATCGAACTTAATCACTTTTAAAACATTTTTCAATCTCATATCCTTGTACGAAATTAATTTCCCCACAAAAAAGCTCTCATAGTAAATTTTTGTAGGACGAGCCCTTTTTCTGCAATCAAGCCTCAAACATTGGTTTACTTTTTTAATTTTTCTCTTTGTATTCGGGATTCTCAAAACGACCTTAAATATCAATATTTTTATAAGACCAATGATTATTCTTAAAGGAAATTTAATACTGTACAAAAAAAAGCATTTTTCCTTAAACTCACTCTTTTAAAAGTTAAAGTTAAATTCAAAAATATTTTATCCTTTATTTCGCGTCAGACATAATTTTTTCCACTTATATCATAAATTTATGACTCAAATATGAAAAAAAATCAGCAAATTATTAAAGTTTTTTTCAAAACCAAATAAATTATTTATAATCGATAAGTCGAATTGTATTTACTATTAGAGTAAATAAAATGCAAGTAAATGTATGTTGATAAACAAATTTTTTATCAAAATAATACTCCAATAAATTTTGTTTTTTTTTTTTGAAAAAAAAACTTTAGTAATTAGCATATTTGAGTCATAAATTTATGATACAGGTGGAAAAAATTGTCTGACGAGAAATAAACTGTAAAATATTTTCGAATAACTTTTAAAGGAGTGAGTTTAACGAAAAATGTTAAAAGGCCTTTTTTGTAGAGCATTAAATTTTCTTTAAGAATAATCATTGGTCTTAAAAAATATAGATATTTAAGGTCGTTTTGAGAATCACGAATACAAAGTAAAAAATTGAAAAAGTAAACTAATGTTTACTGTTTGATTACAGAGAACAAAAATTTACTAAAAGAGCTTTTTAGTGGGGAATTTAATTTTCTACAAGGCTATGAGATTTAAATTTTTTTAAACATTAATTAGGTCCGAATTTTTTTGCAAAAAAATGCGCTAACTGTTAATACATAAACAATTGCGATGATGCAGCACTTAAGATTGTTATCAGGGGGACAAAATTTCAGGAAACCTTTTTTTCATCATTAACAATAATTTACAGTACCGCTAAAAAATGTTTTTTTTTTGGCTCAGTCTAGCCAACATTGTAAAAAACGTCAAATAAGAGGAAATTATACGAGGGCTGCCTTTTATATTTCGGGATTGGACAATCCTAGTGGTCCAAGCTGACAACTGACAGCCCTATCGTAAAGTTTGACATTTTTGAGGTTATACGTACTCAGAACGTTTTGACATACGCGCGCTATGTGTTGTTTACAGTAGGTAACTTAAAGGATTCATCTCGGCCAACAAATGGAATTAAATCGTGAACATTTTCGTGCGATTATTTTTTACAGCTTTCGACGTGGATTAAGTCGGCAAAAGTGTATGGATGAACTTAATTTAATTTTTGGCGATGAAACTCCATCAAGGACCACTGTTTATCAATGGTATGGTGAATTCAATCGAGGTCGTAGTTCACTAGACGAATTCCATGAAGGTCGTCTAAAAACGTTGTTCCGGAAACCATTAATGCTATGCGCGAACTGATATTGCAAGATCGTCATGTGACCTATCGTGAGGTTGAGTCAACCTTACACATTAGTGGGACCAGTATACATTCAATATTGCATAAACATTTGAATGTCAAAAAAATTTGTTCGCGTTGAATCCCACACAATTTGTTAATCGTTCAAAAAAAGGCTCGTGTCGATTGGTCGAAAGAAAAGCTCAAAAAATACGATCGCGGTACTTCAAAACACATTTATATTGACAGGTGATGAATCGTGGATTTACGCGTATGAACCCGAAAGTAAACAGCAGTCGTCTGTATGGGTGTTTCAAGATGAGCCGAATCCAACAAAAGTTGATCGCGCACGAAACACTTCCAAGCAAATGATCGCCGGTTTTTTCGGAAAAACTGGACATGTCGCAACCGTACCACTAGAACAACGCAGAACACTCAATTCTGAGTGGTACACAACCATTTGTTTGCCAGTTGCTTCCAACAAATGAGGAAAACCAACCGCCGAAGACGGATCACTCTTCACCACGACAATGCGAGCTCTCACACATCGGCTCAAACAACTGCATTTTTGACCACTCAAAACATCGATTTGATGAGTCATCCGCCGTATAGTCCTGACTTGTCACCAAATGACTTATTTTTATTCCCATACGTAAAAAACAAACTGAGAGGTCAACGTTTTTCGACACCTCAAGAGGAGGTTGCTGCGTTCAGAATGCATGTTTTGGAGATACCTCAATCAAAGTGGAAAAAGTGCTTCTACAATTGGTTCAAACGCATGCATAAGTGTATAGATCTTCATGGGGAATATTTTGAAAAAAAATAAAGCAATTTTGCATGATTAATATTTGTTTTTGTTCTCTAATCCCGAAATATAAAAGGCAGCCCTCGTATAATATTCAACCTCTGTTTTTTGCTCTTTCGATATTTCAGGCAGTTTTCTCTATATTTTTGAAAAGCTCCAGATTCGTAATCAATTATTTGCTACAGAAATAACCTGAAAAAATGGTCGTCATCAAACAATATCACCTGCTAACCTACCTGGTAAGATTTTTACAGAAACTTCGAGTGGCTTAAACATTGAAACGTTCTGTATAAACAGCTATCAAATTGTAAATCATTCACAGTCTAGTAGCCGCACCGAAACTTCTAAATATTCCAAATTTATTCACCACGCGCAATTTCAGAATCAACTACGATATTGAAAACGGCCGACGTTTTAAGCCGAAACTTTCTCAAAATTCAAATTTATACATTAAACCATTAACTCGAAGCGAGATACGCTTACTTTATAACTCCGCTCACACGTATATATATATAAAATGAAAATATGGTGTGTAAGAAGGGACTTGCTAAAGGTTATAAACTGTAAAAGCTACTGAGCTTAGACGAACACCTGGAAGTGCAATTTCCGACGTTTTGAGAGCGTGTATTGAAAAAAATTTACTATACAAACAGGCAACTTCAAAGTTAAGTTTTTTACGAGTGCTTATATAAAACGAAAACATTTCGCATTAGCACGCAAAAAGTGCCTTCTTGTAATATGTCATGTAATTAGGGGCAATATATATGAACTAGGCTAGGTTCCGGGTGAGAACCGCGTCTGAATTTATTAAATGCTCGACGTTTCGACTCCTGCTTCGGGGCCATTATCAAGACACAAAAGTGAAAAACAGTTTCAGAGTCTAGGTCGAACTCGGGGCCTCAATCTGCCTTCTCCCTAAGTGTCACTAGGTAACTGAACTGAATGTGAATCTACTCTGCTTCTCTTATTTGTAGTTATCAGTGGGTTGGAAAGGGATGTCACATGATGAAAGGGCTGTGTTGGTTGGGTGTTAGTGGGCGTGTCTGCTTAGTTTAATCTGGCAATTATGGAGGTTCAGTTTGTAAGAAGACGAGAGCTGTCATCGCATCGGTTTAGACAGAGGTGTCTTTTCTCTATTTCTGTAGCTTTGCAAATACTGGATGTGCTAAGGGAATTAAGAGATACGATAGTCCTACTGTCCTCGAAGTTGATAGTGTCCTGTTTGGATATGATGATGCGCGAACTAACGTTGTTTGTGGCATATTCTTGATTACTTTTATGTTTTTTTGGGCAATAACACCACAATCGAAATAAAACGACGTATATTGAAGGAAAACCAAACGTTTCAAAGTCTATTCTGACTTCGTTGTCAATGGCTTTATATTTATTGATTTTTGCAATTTACATCAATAAATACAAAGCCATTGACAACGAAGTCAAAATAGACTTTTAAACGTTCGGTTTTCCTTCAATATACGTCGTTTTATTTCGGTTGTGGTGTTATTGCCCAAAAAACAAAAGTAATCTAACAAAGAATGTTCATATACTCGATGGTTGACGCACCTGTTGGTATGACCGATGTAGTTTTGTGGACAATCGCGACATGGAATTTCCTAAACTCGTCGATCCTGGTTAGGTACTTTATCTTTAGGGTTCCCGATTAAGTTGGCTATAGTTTAACTAGTATTGAAGACTGTCTTTATTTGATGTCGGTGTAGAATCCGTGCTATTTTGTCAGTCACTCCTCGAATGTACAAAAGGAAGTCTTTTAGGTCTTGTTGGTATGTTCTCTTTATATGCTTTTTCGCTATTTTTGGTTAATACAAGAATGTATTACATCAAACTGATCATAAATTTTCATTATTATCTTCTAGAAACTTTGAAAGTTCCTCTAAAATAGAAACAGTACTCACCATCCACAAATTCTTAGGAATTATTGTATTATTTAAAAGTAACACTTTAACACGTAAAATTAAAAACGAAACGTACGCTACACTTTTTAGGTTAGATACAAAACAGAGATCCTACTGCTATTGTTACGTGGTACATCCGGTACCAGAGCCAAAAGTGACAAAAGGTCAGTCGTATAAGAGTCTGGCATATAGTTCCAGTCTATATGCCTTCAAGATCACCTGATTTTTCCTTCTCTGGAATGCAATAAGAAGGATTTTGATGAATATTCCTTAATATCTAATTCTATCAGTGCCCCATAGAATACAAAAAAATATATCTATGTAATAAAATTATAATAAAATAATTTGTCCCTCGCGGTAATCCATTTTTTTGTTATCCAGTGTATTTCCAGCGTTATTTGAACTCATGAATAAACTTTCAAATCACGATAGCGCATATATTTTAATGTAATAGTTCTTTCTCTAAATGTTGTTTCCAAATTTTTGTAATTTAACTGGCGACGTTGTAGTTTTATGGTGGTACCTCTCCTGTAATTTAATAAAAGTGTACCACTATATATTTTTTAAAATTACTTAAAATACTTTAATTAAAGCTCTATATAAATTATTTGGCCCGTAATAGTGGCAGAGGTTGAGAGGTTATATAGCTTTAATAATCCTTCGTCGAAGCTGATCTCTTTTGAGAAATGGGCTTTGTTTAATCGATATCCACAATTCAACCAGGGCAATAAAATCTAATCCTGTTCGTAGAAATGATAAATCCCTGTCGAGTGTTCTTACAAAGTTACGACCCAGAATACGTTGTTTAATGTCGAGCCCATAATTCCAAACTTGCAACGCTGCCTACGTACACCACGATAACGATTCTGGTATAATCTGAGGATTCCTTGAAATTAAATAAAAATTTTTATATGGGCGTAAAGTATGAAATTAATAAGAGAAAATAAATCGCCTTGATGGAAAGGGATCAGATTATACAAGTTGAGTGATTTTGTTTTCCGTGATCGGTTGAATTTTCTTCTACCCAACGTTTCGTCTTCAACCATGGTAGACATTGTTGCTGTGCTTTACCGCTGTCTTAGAAAAACGTAATTCCTGTATAAAGGGGAATTTTATGAGCAAAAGGGCGGATGAGCTGTGGGCAGCACTTTAAGTCCGATGAATAAATGATATTGATCTCGGTAGGCAAGAATCCTCCCTGTTGTTCGCTATGTGGACGATACTTTCGTTATAGAAAACCCACTCTCCTCAAACGGTCATACCATCATCCTAAACAGAAAAGAGGCATAATAAAAACTTTAACTATCTCCCTTACGTAAAAGAAATGACGGTCATAATAGGGAAGATTCTAAAAAAACACAACATATCAACAGTATGCATCCCAAGGCTGTGTCCCAAGTAAACGCGATATGTGCGGTGCGGGCGGTGCGATGCGTCAATGTGACAATTATAATCTTCAACTAAAGGCTAAAACAAACCAACTGAAATATGCAACAACACAAAATCGCTACAATCGCACGAATTTATTTTCCTGTAAGGACAAAATGAATTTTTTTATCTATTTGATAGTTTTCGACTGTCACTTTGACATATAGCACCGCCCGTAACGCGCAAATCGCGTTTACATGTGGGACACAGCCTTTACGTGGGTTAGGCTATGTCCCACGTAAATTCGATATACGCGTTTTGGGCGGTGCGTTGCGTCAAATTGAGACAGCCGCAAACTATCAAACACTTAAAAACATTCATGATATCCTTACTGGAAACTAAATTAGTGCGATTGTCACGGTTTTTCGCATTTCTGAGTTTGTTTGTTTTCGCCCGCAGTTTCAACACCACCCTAATCGCGGGACACGGCGTAAGGTCGTTTGGCTGTGTCCGACATAAGTGCTATATGCGATAATATATACGTGTCGCATTAAAATGAAGCATCAGCGCCTCTACCGAGCGGATAACATAACAAAACTTAGGTAAACTAAGGAAATTGTCTTCATAAGACGTACGCTACTATAAGGGTCTGTATTAGTTGTTATAAGTGACAGTCCAAAATAACAATAAATATACAAAAATTCCAAACAGCTGAAGCTATAGTCAATAATATATTAATTTGACCGTCCATAATATACCACCTAGGGTATAAACAAAATGACTATGTCTGCGAAAATGATTTTTTTTAATACCCAATAGAGTATATATATACAGGGTGTTCCTAAATTGGAGGTACAAACGAAAAGGGAGATTCCTTGAATAGTTTTAGGAAGAAAAAGTCCCATAAACATGGGTCCGCAAAAATTTCGTTTTCAAGATACAGAGTGTTAAAGTTTCAATTTTTTTCAAGTTTTTTTCTCTTAGTATCTGCACTTCACAAGATATTCAAATGAAATTTGGCATTTAAGAGTTTACACCTTGTGACATGCCAATTTCGATTGCAAATCTACAGGGTGATATTTTTTCGGGAACACTGTCCACTGTTGTCCTTCAGAACTTTTTTTTGGTGAGCCACTGGTACTTTCAAAAATTGTAAAGAAAAGCTTTGTTGTTATACCAAACTTTATGTTCTCTTGTAGTTTTGTCGTATCTACTATCGATTTCGAGAAAAAAATTTTGAATTATTAAACTAGCAATGATTCTTAAAGATTCGATAAACTGGTATATTCATCAAAAAATGTATTAGTGCAAGAAACGTACAACTCAAAAATTAATCATAATAAAAAAACTAACTAACAACAAAGGAACTAAACTACAGCAATTGTTGAAAATGTCCTCCCCCAACCCTTATACAAGCTTCTGTTCTTCTTCTCATAGACGATCGAACTCTTTCGAACACTCCTGGAGGATTCCTAATTGTATCAAACCCGCCTATTATACGATTTCTCAGTTCGTCTACGGTATTCACTGGCGTTATGTACACTAGAGACTTCAGATGGCCCCATAGAAAGAAATCCAAACTATTTAAATCTGGGGCTCTGGCGGGTCATGGCCGATGTCCACCTCGTCCAATCCACGACTTTTTTCTGAGGTTACAATTCTTTTTTTTTTTTCAAACACCAAATGGATTTAAAATCTAGATTTTCTGACAAACTTTTTGGTATGCTCAAAAAACTTTTCACCCCAAAATTGTAATGGACTCATATTTTGTTTAATAAAAAGTCTATATATCCTTTCTAATACCTCTGGGAATATGTGAACAAAGTTTCAGGATAATCTGGCTTGAAAGCGTAACAAAAAAACCTACATTCAAATTTATAATATTAGCAGGGTTAATTTTTTTTCAAATCAGGGACGGGTGCAATACTTTTGAAAGTGAGTGTATTCGCTTGCTTTCATCGCGTATGTCGTGGTTATCAACTGAAAAAGTTCCCGAACTCAATCTAGCCGTCGTTCCACCCTCAGCGTATCCTCAACGCGTATCGGGATATGGCTGACATCGTGATCCTGACGGACGTTCCGCATTTACCATTTACTCCCGTCCAATTAAACGATACAAGTAAACAAGCTCCATTGCACATCTCTCTTGGCTTATTGGTGGTTTCTGTTGTGTGTTCCAGTTACTGTTAGAGCATCTGGAATGTTTGGTCTCCAGGCACGAACGCTCCCTGAGGATGACGGTCGTAAAACGACAAGCGGCCTCCCAATCGGGCGTATCGAGCGAGGTGGAGGTCCTCAAGGCACTCAAAAGTCTCTTCGAGCATCACAAGGCATTGGATGAGAAAGTAAGTTGATTATTATTAATTCAGTTGGTAAGCTCTTGAATTATTAATTTATTTATTATGTCGGGTAAATAATACGTTTTATTTGAGGTGAAATTGATTTGTGATCCCGAGCTTGATTAAACTTCTGTTGGGAAAATAAATATTTTAGCTTTTTAGTCAATATAATTTATGTTTAGATTCATATGGTCCCAACGAACTAGCTAAACGGAGACTAGAGTTGTAGTATGGGGTCGACATAATGTCAAAAACTTGTGGAAAATATAAATAAGTTAAAAAATAGATTTTTTCTTTTTTTTTTGATTTTTATAATTTCATTGCTAAAGGCAATGGAGGCAAAGTGTCATAACAAAATTTGTTTAGAATGAAATTTTTGAGTAAATTTTGAAAATTATGGAAAAAAATTTAAAAAGTATGTAAAAATGTTAGTCCGGTTAAAAAAATGGATAAGCTGTCACATGTGAAATAATAAATGAAAATGTTCACTAATTTTGTAAGTAGTTTCTAAATGATTGAAGAGGTAAATGATTATTTTAAATGTTCATCTGGGATTTTCTCTCCTCGCAATGGTTTCTGGAAAATACAGATAAGTTAAGTATTGAATATCAAGGGCAGTTTATGGAAACTGCCCAGAACACTAGTTGCCCTCTTATAGAAAAAACTTTCCCGCAGGATTATGTTGTGTATTTTGTGTTGTACTTATCTGTTTTTTGTGACGTTTCGATTCCTTATCAGGAATCGTTGTCGAACAATGTTTGTTTGAATGTTTTGCACTATATTCGCTTGACTTTTTTTGGTAATGTCAATTGACTGATTAATTGACTTTAAAGTTTCCTTTTTGATGCTCATTCGTCAGAAGTTGTTGCCATGCAACCGGTATGTCTACAGAGGGTGTCCCAATTTCTCCATTATTCAACAACATGCACACACTTTCTTTGAATTTTCTTTTTTTGGTATGTTCTTTTTTAAGTAGTATTTTTGTCTTAATCCAGTTCATTTTTTGTGTACCATTATCCGTGAGTACATGATTTGCCAATCTTGATCTGTCTATATGTCTTCTTGAGACGTTGTATTGGTGCTCTTTTGTTCTAATTTGGAGAGGTCTTGATGTTTCACCGGTATATGTTTTTCCACAGGCACAAGGTACACTGTACACACAATTTTTGGAACTTTGAGTACCGTTTTCCGGTTTTGTTTTTGTCAGATTTGATCTTAAAGTATTATTTGTTTTAAAAATCGTTTTTACTTGGTATTTATTACCAATACGTTTAATTTTTTCGGAGAGACTGGACACAAGGAATAACGTTTATAATTGTAGAGTTAATATCAGTTTGTGTGTTGTAATTTAAATTGGAAGTATTGTGTGTTGTTTGTGTCGTTTGTTGTTTTCTTTGTTTTTTTCTCGATTTGGTAAATTGATATTTTTATGAAATTTCTTGGGTATTCGTTTTGTTCTAAAACTTCCTTTATCAAACATAACTCTTTCTCAAAAATTTCCTTTGTTGCTGAAACTGCTTTGGCTCTGTCATATAAGGATTTAATGAATCCTTTGTTTACATTTAAAGAATTATTTGAATAAAAATTCAAATATCTATTAGCATGCGTTGGTTTCCTATAAATGCTTGTAGTGAAATTGTTGTTTGATCGGTCAACCAACACGTCTAAAAATGGAAGTTTATTTCCATTTTCTATTTCAATAGTAAATTTAATTGTAGATTCTTTGTTATTGATCGTGTCTATTTCGACGAAACTTTTATCTTTAATTCTTCAAAAAAACCTAAAGTATGGTGGCGCTACGTTGATGATATTTTTGCAATATGGGAACATAGCATAGACGACTTACACTGCTTTTTAGATCAAGAAATATTTACCTGTATTACCAGACCTTACGCTAGGGTGCCGCCTGAAATGATATTGTTACTATTAAAAGCATTTTCTTTCTGATAATTAAATTTGAATTTTACTTTTGTGAATCTACAAATGTTTTTATAATTTGCTTACCTTTAATGTACGTGTTATGCAATTTGAACTAACATTTTTATAATTTATGATATTTTTTATGAGTATTTTCTGTGATATGAATATAAAATACAATTGCACATTTTTAGGTTAGTTATGTAATTTCTTGTTTGGATTACTTTCAAGATTTAGGGGTAAATTGTAAGCTAAATGATCAGGTTACAAATGTAGCTTAATTTATACAATTATAAAATAAATAAAATTTAATTTTCTGCTGTTTATTGGGATTTTCTCATCATTATAGGTTTTTCAGTGAGGCGTACATATGTTATCATATAATTTGAACATTTTATTGAACATTAAAAAAAATGTCTGTTTTAGGTTAGAGAACGACTTAGGGTAGCATTAGAAAGAAATTCCAGTTTAGAAGAAGAATTAGCTGCAACCAAAGAAGAGGTAAGACATAATTCATTAAAGTCACAACAAAATTTTTGAACAGTACAAACCTTTAAACTTATTCTTTCTAAATTCTGACCTAAAATTCCAAGGGTTTGTCTTAACATTTTTAAAAATATATTTTAACTGTATCAGTTTGCAGTTTTTTAGTTAGATCGTTAGGGATTTTTAGGTCCTTGATACTCTTTTGGTTTTGAGGGTTTTCTCTGGAGTGTTCTGTCAATATTTGTTATCATATGATTTTATTGTTAATAATCCAATGACAATGTACTTGTATTTTTTAACATTTACATATTTTTTTATTCTATCCATATTTTTAAAATCTTTAACATTTGTCCTCTTTGTAAATATTTCTAATGATTAGATCAAAATTTTAGATGTATTTGTTGATTTATTCATTAAATTGGATTTCGGGAAATGGGTTAGGATTTTCATACTGTCAATTGACTTGTTTTTGATTTTCGTACTAATCTTTGTCTTAACATTTGTCAAAATAAATTTCGTGGTATCTTAATGATCGTTGTTTATTTCTTTTACTTAACGTCGTTAGTGTTTTTCTGTTCGAAATACCTTTGTAATATTTTTTTCATATCATTGTTATTTTAACCCTTATCATTAATGTTTTGGGTATCAACGTTTTCATGTCCTTAAGATTCAAACAGTTGTTGGCATCATTTATAGTCTGGTTTACATGTACGATTTTCTTAAAAATCATTGAATATTCTCCGAAAATTACGTAATTGGTGCCAAAAATTGCAAAAGTTATAAACAATTAAGTGATTAAAAAAGTAGGGATTCGGCTTTTTTTCAATATCTCAAAAAATATTGAAAATTTTGAAAATATGAAAAGAGATCCAAAAAGATCAGGAAATTTATTAAAAAAAGTTCCGACTGCAAGAATTGTACCTGCAATGTTTATAATTTTTACAGAGCCCTGAAAATAGAGCTAAATATGAGAAGACTGGCTTCCACACGCATTCCCTCACTTAGACCTAGCAACAAAAAAATATTTAAACATATAAAATATGAATATTAAGAAATACCAAAATTTATGTACTTTTAGGATACATGAATAAACAATAATCCAGGGTTTAAAAATTTGTATCCCAATTTTTCCATTAATTATGCAATTATTAACTAACCATTTTTTCTACACTAAATGTTAACTTAAAATCTTCGATAATTATTTATCTAAAACCCCTACAATTTTTTTAATCAATGAAGCTATTCTTAATATTCTTACAAATAGATTACCGTTTTTTTAATTTTTAAATTATGATTTTCACTTTGTTATTAACAGTTGAAAATTAAGAAATGAAAAATAATAATGAAAAAAAAATTTTTTTTTAATTTCTGAATTGTTTTAATTTTTATGGTTAAAAACTATATGAAAATGTTTTTTTTTCAATTTTTTCACCATTGTTGTTTAAATAATGGTTATAAACAAATATATTGTTTATTAGTAAATAAAAAAATTGACACATGAAAAAAAAAACGGTTTCTTAAAAAAATTATTTGTTGCTTTAAAGTGCGTTTGTTAACTATAATAATCCTTTTTAGCGACTAAATACTAAAATTAAGGAACCGTTTAAACTCTAAAAATCATTAATTATGTTTTTCTATCCAATTTAAATTTTTTTAAACTTTTTATTTGTTTATTTAATAGATAATTTGTTATAAACAAATAGTTTTTTTCAATTTATTTTTTTACATACTTTATTTTATTTTATAATAAAAATAGCCATGCCATGTTTTTTCTCATCAAAAATTTTGTACTATTTTTTATTTAATTTTAAATATTATTATTCCAGGTAACTTGTCATTTTTATACGCTCTTTGGCTTTTATAATTACAATAACTTTTAAACTATTGCCATATCTGCAAAATCGTACATGTGAACCAGATTATTACACATTATTCTAAACACACTCCAACAAATTTTTATTATATTTTTAATAAAATTATAATTGCTACAGTTACAACAATATAAACAAGGAGTGATATCATCAAATGTACCTGCAATAGAAGATAAACCCAAAGAAAACGGACAAGTCGATATAGGGGACCAAATAAATAATATTAATAATAAGGTAAGATCTTTTTGACATTCATCCATTTTCATCGGCATGATCATTAAAGCTTTCTATTATTTTAGTTATTCATTTTTCGCTGTTATCTATTTATCTTTTCTTAAAGCTCCTTACAAGTATTACTGATTGATTGGACAGCTTATTTGATTTAGAAACTTGATAGTCTTGCAGACAGTTATATCGATTGCTTTGATTGTACACATTGAACTGATTTGGTAGTTACTCATGCTACTTGGGTTGGTTTTACCTTTGTAGTTTCTCAAAAAAACTGTATAATCTTTTTTCGATTAAGACAACTGTTTTTACTACCCACGTTTTTATCGAATTCTACAGATTTCTTCGCAAAAAGCACATTCAGACGTATTATTTGAATGATATTGTTTCAGCTGTCAATATATTTCAATAAATCATGTAATTACTTAGCATTTGACCCATTTTTGCATTATTTATTTCTGTCTATGTAGCTACATTTGAACATTTGGAGCTGGTTACGTAAAATTCCCAAGATCCCGAAATTGGAAAATATATAATGTGTACATCGACTGCCAAAAATTATACCAAAAAACTTGTCGTGTATGGTTTTTAAAACATTTTTTAACACCGCAAATAAACGGTGTTTTTTCCCCAAAATAAATCACAATACGTTCGACAATGATGACTAATACCGAACAAATGATCACTGCCATGGGATCTACTCAACTTCGGCTGTCCGTCAGTCAACTTTTTATACCCTTACAGTTATCTAGATGGTTTTCTTTCCGCTTCTGGTACGCTAATGTGAATAAATTTTCGGGAATACATTTTTTGTCGGCCTTGTTTATTTGAATAGTTTTTAAAGTTTACTTATTCGCAAGATTAATTTTCATTCAGTATTATTATTTTCTCGAAAGGTTCCAATTTTGGCAGCGTAAAATAAAATGTTATAACAATATTTTTTAATAATAATGAATTTGAAAGTTGAAAGTTCGAGTTTTACTAACAAAAGCTCAAGATCACCATCCAAAGAGCTCTGTTGAACGTACAACTTTGCCACGGTATGAAGGAGGAAGAGGATTGGCAGATCTAAGCAAACTATTAGATCAACAAATTTCCATTTTGCGTAGTCATTTCCAGAAACTCGCAGAATTTTCTGATCTACACAGAGTCATGTGCCAGGTTGATGACTCAACACCACTGCGACTGACACAACAACACGTCCAATAGGCCTTTTCATCAGGTGATTGCGCAAGCGCTGCAGCCATTTTGAAATAGCCGTAATTTAAAAGTTTCGTACTGTTTTAGTTAACAATGGCTGGGAATGCAATAATATCTCTGCCAAATAATAAATTACTTGAAGAATTAATTGATGGTGCTTCACTTATTTATAACTCTGTGGAAGCACATAGCTGTGAGCAATTAAAAAGATGGTTAAAATGTCACGGACGTTCACAGCAAGGAAAAAAAAGTGTGCTGGTTGAGAGGTTAGGTATCAATACTTGTATTTACTCTTGTAAAAAATCAGAAAAAATAAATAAAAATCATGATTTCATTCGAATTTGCATGTAAAAGCACCTTAATTAATATAAAAATTAACAAATATAACTAATGTCATAATAAAATATTTATAAAATCAACATGACATTTAAAAAGGAGTTGAAAATTCTAAGACTAAAATAATGTTCATATATGCAAGCTAAATTCAATAATTGTCATTAGTTATATCTTATAATTAATTAAATCGAAGATGTATTCAATAAAAAATAAGTATGTTGAATATAAAATATTAAATATTATTTTCAGGGTAAAAATTGGTATAAGAAATAATATACCTGTCGATCCAAATGTTGATAAAGGATCAGGATTTTGTTCACTTGGACCACTTTCTCCAGAAAAATGCAATGAACAAATATAAGTGTCCTTAGTAACATCATCAATAGATTTAAATCCTCTGTCACTTCGGCCACATTTTTTCACCCACGAATCACATTTAGAACATTTTTGACATGTTTTAATATGTATTTTTTTGGATGACTTAATTACTTTCTTGCGATATTCCAGGCAAGGCTTTGGAAAGTTTATAAAATAATAGGTATTTGTTTTAAAAGATTTATACCGTGTATCACTTTTGCATACTCCATAACAACACCGCTTTGTTGTACCTTTTCGTACAGACAACATAATTATAGTTTACAGCAAAATTGCTGTATTGAATCCTGACACTTACTACTTTACTTTTATTACTTTTTTAAATCATAAACACATTTATAATAGTATTTATTAATTTTAAGTTTTAGTACGTGGGCACTTTAACACGTTTGTTTACAAATAACAGTACGAAAAAAATGGCTGATGCGAACGCATGCGCACTGAAAATGAAAAGGCCTATTACACCACCAGGCCACTGATCAGAAACTGCTGAAATGGAAAGAGAAGCCCCTTCATGGAAGACATATAAATGACGTCAACCAAGATTATGTCGACTGTGCAACGTCGAACTACTGGTTGATCTCTGGTCATATGTTTCCTGAAACGGAATGCTTTATATTGGCAATCCAAGATCAAGTAATCCCAACTAAGAACTATCTAAAGTACATCGTTAAAGACCCTTCTATTAACAACGACAGATGTAGGTACGGTTGCCAAACATCTGAGTCTATCCAGCATATCACAGGAGGTTGTCAAGCGTTTGCTGCAACTGAATACAAAGAACGACACAATGCTGTGGCTAAAATACTGCACAAGCAACTAGCACTGAAACTTGAACTATCACAGTCGGTAAGATTACCATAGCATAAATACAAACCAGAATCTGTTTTAGAAAATAACAACTACAAGCTGTACTGGGACCGCACGATACTGACTGATTGGACTGTTGCTCACAATAGACCAGATATAGTTTTGGTAGATAAAGTCGCTCGGAAAACAACTTTAATTGACATAGCAATTACTAAAACAATAATATAAATGTCAAGCAGGCTGAGAAAATAACCAAATATAGAGATTTGGAATTTCAAATAAAGACTAAGTGGGACATGAACAATACACGAACTGTACCAATTATTATGTCAACGCCAGGACTAGTCCCAAAACATCTATTAAACAATTTAAAATACCTAGGTCTGGACGAACATCTTTACAAACAAATGCAAAAAGCCGTCCTGTTAGGGACAGCCCGGACGGTCAGGAAATTCATGGGAGCCTGCCGCCACGACTCCAACTACGGGCCTGAAAACCTGGCAAGGGCTCCCACAGAGCTAAACCCTTTTGATATCTAGGATATCTGGGGTTTAGTGAATTTTCCCCGAAAGGCACTCTTAGCGTCCCTTAGAGGGAGTGTCATGCCATACATTGTATGGTCAAGTCGGGGTATGAATTTAGTTAAATATATTTGGAATCACGTTAACCGGATCACTTGCATACCCAAAATTTGGATTTATGGATTTTGAGTTTGTGGTATCAAAATAGTCGTCTGGGAAAGAGCTTTGAAAAAAATTCCGGCGAAATTTAAAATTCAAAATGGCGGTTCCAATATGGCGGCTAGAAGGTGGAAAAAAAAATCAGCTGTAAGGTAAAGAAGGCTCTTTTTGGCTAAAATTAAACCTGTAGGATACTCGTTAATAGCTGGTGTGAAGAGATGACAAAATCCATCATGGTAGTAAAAAATTGAATATGGTAGAGGTATTTTCAAAAATCAACTAATTCGTACCAAATTTGGTACATGGGGGGTTTTGGGGGTGGCTGATCACAAATTCGACGTCGGATGTACAAAATTCAAGATGGCGGATCCAAGATGGCGGAAATTTTTTTCCCAAATCATCCGATTTACCAAAAATTGAGATTCGGTCGATTTTGGGGTTGCTGGTTATGAATTCAAGCTTAGGTTAGGCTTAGGTCCCATTTTCTTTTTGTAAACTTAGTTTTAATGAGATGGGATTTTCTTCGTATTGAATTTATTCTATCTCATAATATATCTTTGATTCTGCAACTAATGACAGTAGCAGTTTTACCTGTCAAAAAATTGTGCTATCGACTAAATTCAAGACAATTAAAGTCCAAGGAAACTCGCCACATACCTATTTGTCTCTGATTTTTTGCCGTCGATTTACACAAAAAATACATTCAGTTCACCGATCACCATTCTTCTGATATCACCAGCTTCCTACCAGCTTAGGTATCTTCAATCGACTTGAGAATCGTCTGAAATCTATTATTAAATATTCACACTATATACTCCATAAAGTCTAAACATCCGATAAGTATTTAAACTCATGCTCACTCTCACAATTTCTATTTTCATTACTATCACAATCGTCTCAGTTTTTCCATCTTTTCATACATCAATGTACCGCATGTTTACTATAAAATTAGATGTCGTGACGTGGCATGTTGTTGTTGATGCGTTTAGGTGACGACGACGGCCTCTTCGACGGTAGCGACGATAGCGCCATCTGCTAAGCAGCGCTTGACCAACGACGCCGCTGGCGGTGGCGCGGAAAACACTGTGGAAGCAGATTCGTTGGCGCGGATCGCCGACCTTCAAACGGCGTTAGAGCAACAGGTGAGAGAGTGACATCTTAAAAGGTATCTGACAGACGGGATGTTTTAGAATTAAAGCAAAGAAGGCGTTTCGCAGTAAGGTTTGTCTTTTACCGTCTAATTATCTTTAAAATGGTAAAAATTGTTGAAGCTTACATCTGATGTTTTCTTAACTGTATAGTGTACTCTCATTCTAAAAATGTAAATCGGTTAACGCAGCGACAGGAATCTCCTCGGATTTTAAGTGCTATGAAGGCAGTTGACATTGTTTAATCTCTTAATCCATATTACTGTGAATTTTGGTGCTGAACCCATAATAAAACCTTCGATAAGGGGACTGCATCCTTCAGATTACTTTATGGTCTATATTTTATTAGATACTACATTAAAGATAGTCGTCCTGAGGCTTAAACCTATAAAAATAACTTTTCTTCAGGCTCTTGGAGTTAAATATCCCTCATTTATTTAACTCCTAACTGTGAGATTCGTGTGGGGAAAAGATCATCCCCCTCCCCTTAAAACATACATGGATTTACTGTATCTCAAGTTGCCATCAAAAAGGTCTCAAGAGTCAAGAAACATCTCATTAAAGTCGCTAAATTGTCTACTTATTCTAGTCAAATCGCATGTCCTCCATGAAGACAACTTCAAATCTGTTAATTGGTGGTCAGTTTGGGTAACTTGGGATTTGACAGACGCTGTCTCTTCCTCATACAGGGTGTTCGGAAAGTAATGGGACACAACTCAACTACAACTTTCCCAGTTGTAACATGTTGCATTTTTTTAGCAACCAAATTGATACATATGGATTTCACGGGGCACCGAACAATACTAGCGTATACGATTTGCCCAATAATGTAGAGGGCACTGTTTGTAATTTTTTTCGTACGTCTTTTTCCATATATTTTTTTTATTTTGAAGAAAGCATCTTTGTACTAACGTCTGCTTGGTTTAATCGCTTTAATTTGATGTGAGAGAGCTCTAGTTGACTTGTGTCCCTTTATTTTCCGAACACCCTATATATGACGCTAGGTTATGAACAGATCAGAACAAATTTTTTGTTGCTATTCTTGAATGAGGGTGAAATTAGCAGCAAATTCTGACCCCGTTGTCAATGGTTAAGAAACTACGGATTAAAAAGGCACAATTCTAAGATGTAAATTAAAATATTTGACAATGTGTATTATTTGATTTTTGACGTAACTAAGAGAATTTTATTTGTAATATACAGGGTAGCACAGAAAATTCTAAAGATTATATAATCATAAACTTCCTTTCAAATTGGAAGAATTTGAAAGGGAGATTTTCAGAATTTTATGTGACGCTCCTAGGTGCGACTTTGTTATAATTCGCCAAAAATGCGACCAAAGAACTTTGTTGATTCAGTGATCCCATTAAAATCATAAGGGAAACCCTAGGAAAAACCTTATGAACTATCCCGATATTGGGTTGTTCACAAGGACATGACCATTAGCAATTTTTTCCTTAATCATCGGCATATGTTAAATGAAAACGATTGTATCGCTACTATCTCCGTAGAATTCAGTCGTTCCTGGTTGCCGATGATTAAGGAAGAAATTGCTAATGCACTATCTGATAACAAAGTCGCACCTAGGAGCGCCACATAAAATTCTTCCAATTTGAAAGGAACTTTATGATTATAGGATCTTTAGAAATTTCTGTGCTACCATTGACAACTGGGTCTGATCTAGACCCCGAAACGTTTGGAATATACAGCAATTTTCTTTAAACTGAGGTGTTATTTCCCAAGAAGTACTTAGACATTATTTAGTAAGTGTTATTTGGAGAAAACTCCGATAAAATGGTTATTTTTTTTCTATGTAGATTTTTATAGCAATAATCGCCTAGAATTTTCTTGAAGCATTCTAGAATATCTCTAAAATGAAGGAAGCGAGACTGTTTATAAATTGTTATTCGGAAAAAGTCTGTTTTTCTATGTACATTGTTATTGCAACTATAGAATCGTCTAGAATTTTCCTAGAATATTATAGAGTATCTTTAAAATGAAATAGAGCTGTTTATAAGAGAGCTAGAGTATTTAGTAATTGTTATTTGGAGAAAACTCCTAAAAAATGGGTATTTTCCTATAAAGATTTTTATTGCAACGATAGAATCGTCTAGAATTTTCTTGAAATGTTTTAGACTATCTTTAAACGAAATAGAGCTATTTATGAGGAGTCGGGAGTATTTATTGGCTATTTTTCCGTGGTATTTTCCCCTATAGATAGATACCCATTTTACCCCCCAAATTTTTCTGCGCTTTAGTTTACTTCAACATATGTGTTGAATAATTGCGTGCATCTCATGTATATTGCTATTTTAAGTTGGCTTCAAATAAATATAACTATTTTTTCGTCATTGGTTATTCTAAACTTGCTGGGGCTCAGAATTTGCTGCTAAGAATTTGCTACTAATTTCAGCCTCATTATTATTGATCTTTACTAGTCACCTCTAACCTCTGCAATATTTCTTTGATAAATGCCACAAAAACAAGTTATTTATTTATTAACAGACCATTTACCAGCTATCCGATGGTGACCTTGGTTTTGACATTGACAATAACTCTGAAGGTTAGGTGAAGATCAAGGCTATTCAAGGTACCCCATTTTTTATAGTAGACTTGGAAAAAGGGAAACATTTTACGTACAACATTGCCTTTTTCCCTTGACCTTCGAAATCTTATCAAGGTCAAAGTCAGTTTTAAAGTGAGACCCGTGTTGCGGTTTATGTGAAGAGCGGAAAATTTAAAATGTAAAAGGTTTAGGATTTCTCTGGGTATACGATTGCGATCTGACCGTTAATTGGAAGGTTATTTCATCGTCCGTTTTTATTTTTCTAAATATGAAACGTCGTTTTGGTCTTACTTAAGTTTAAATGACCTAGAGTGACTGATCCGTTCAATTAGACCGAAGGCTTTGCGTACATAGATAGTAAATTTTATTATTTATCGATTTTCAATATTAAAAAAAAAGATTTTTCGACTATGTGCCTTATTATTACTACCTCGTTAATTGCTCCAAACTTTACTGCGAAGCTGCTCTTCCAACAAAACTTTGTATAGGTATGTGTGTATATGGAACTTAACATTTTATTAAATATTATTATTTTTTATTTCATTAGACTGGTGAGATAAGCACCTGGCAGCGAAGAGTGGCAGAAATGCAGAATCGGGTCGGCGAATTAGAGGAAAATCTTGCGAAAGCACAAAAGGAACTGTTGAAAGCACAAGAATCAAATTCGAAATTGCAGCGCGACTTGAGGGAAAACGTGGCGCAGAAGGAGGATCAGGAAGAAAGAATCGCTACATTAGAGAAAAGGTATCTGAACGCTCAGCGGGAATCTACATCGTTGCACGATCTTAACGAGAAGTTAGAGCAGGAACTGCAGCATAAAGAAGCTCAAATCAAGGTTAGTATATTAACTACAGAGTGTAAATAGTTTGAGTGCATATATTTTTGGTGCAGATGTTACACACCAAATAAAACAAAAAACTCTTATATCACTATGGTTTATGGGTCTTAATAAGCAAGAAAATTGAAAATACATGTTAAGTAAATTATTGTCAATGTGGCAACGTCGCGCTAAAAATCAGATTCACTTGTAGCGTGAATAATAAAGGAATGATTCACACGAAAAAATGAACACCTGTTATTTTTTTGTATTGAATAATTACATAGTTTGGAGTGCCGGTAGATTTATTTAGGTAAATAAAATTTTATGAAATATTTTCAAATATGTACATCCTTTTAATATCTATGTATTGAAATGTATATTTATATTTGGCGATTTATTTTATGCATCAAGTTGAAGAAGGGAGGATACAAAGTTGTTTACAGTATAATACAAAAACAATTCGATGCAAAGTATATTAAACAAAACATTTCTTATACAGGGTGAGTTTTTTTTATGATCAGTATGGGGATGTCGGAAACTAGCGGAGATAGAGCAATGGTTAAATTGGGAAAGATTTGCAGTTTTACTGGCCCAATTTAATGATAATTTCGGATTTTTGTAAAAAGTCATGGCTTACTAGATATTTTGAAAAAACGAAATTCTGTCGATTTAGTCAAATCCCTCTAGCTCCTTTGTTTTTGATTTTATAAAAAAAGTGTAAATATCAAAATTGAAGGGAATTGTATCCCGAATATATGATTGTCATGTTCTCGTTTGCGTGACAGCTCTCGTTTTCGAGATATGACACAAACTTATCTTTTTTTTGAATGGAAACCTCAAAAAATCGGGCATTTTTAGAGCTTTTCAACGATATATTGTATTGTATGATGTTAAAATATTATTTCCATCGCAGCTAGAGCAATTTTTTTGCAGCGAGTTACTGGACACCCTGTATACTTACATATTTTAAGAACAAGTCCTCAATTAAACTCGTTTGCTTTACAGTTAATTAAATCGTCGCACTCAGTACATTCTAAAGACACAATTTGGTGTTTCATTCCAATTAATTTGTTACGTAAAATAAGTTGTCTATTAATATTTATCTTTGCATATCCATATGACACTCCAACGCACTAATTTCCATGTTAAATTTGTTGTTTGTTGTTCATTTCAGTTTGATACAATCACAAACAGGTGTTACTTTGACCAGAATTTATTAAAATAGTGTAATAAAGAAAACACGTTATTTATTTAGAATAGAAGTGTTTCTGTGATAAATTAATTAGTAAGTGTTAGTAACAATTTAAAAATTGCCTTTAATTTTTTAATGTTTAATTCAATTTTTACGTTGAAGCTATATATTATCCGCTAGCTCATTTATTCATATGATTATCTACTTCAATGGCTCGTCAACGACTACTAATAAATACATCAAAAAACCGACGTCAAAAAGTTTTTTTCTGAATTCGACGTGACATGCTTTCTATGCTCTTAATAAGTTCTTCTTGGAAAACGTTACTCCATGCCGCTAATACTACTTCCACACATTGCTTTACGTTGCCAGAATTGTTCTGACGACCTCTTATGCTGGTCGTCTTTAGACGTCGTCTGCAAAAGATGACCACCCACGTTGGGCTCGTACCCTTCTTTAAAATGTGTTTTTTATGAATGTATATACAGGGTGAGTTTTTTTGATGATCAGTATGGGGATCTCGGAAATTAGCGGAGATAGAGCAAGAAAGATTTGCAATTTTACTAGCCCAATTTAATGACACTTTCGGATTTTTGTAAAAAGTCTTGGCTTACTAGATATTTTGAAAAAACGAAATTCTGTCGATTTAGTCAAATCCCTCTAGCTCTATTGTTTTTGATTTTATAAAAAAGTGTAAATATCAAAATTGAAGGGAATTGTATCCCGAATATGATTGTCATGTCCTCGTTTGCAGGACAGCTCTCGTTTTCGAGTTGTGACACAAACTTATCTTTTTTTGAATGGAAACCATAGTTGGCTATTACCTAAAAAAATCGGACATTTTTAGAGCTTTTCAACGATATAATCCTCGAAATAGTTATTCATAAAAATAACAGAGTTATGGATGCTCTCTCTCTTATTTTCACTTTTAACGTAGTTCGCATGAAATAGATTGATTTATTAATAACTATTCCAAAAAACATTGAACGATTTTTTTATTAGGTATATCAGATATAACGAAAAAACTAAATAAGTAGGTACTTACTAAAAACTTAAGAAATTAAAGTACATAATAATGGTTACAATTTATGTTCGAGTAGTCCACCATTGTTAATTAGAAATTTTAAAATTGACATTACCGCTTTCCTCACAGACCGCCTCTCAATTTCTTCAATAGCTTGTAATACCGCCTCCCTTAGGTCACCAACTGTCTCATACTTTCTTTTTATACTTTGTTTTTTAGTGCAGCCCATAAATAGAAGTCTATAACTGATAAATCGGGAGACCGGGGTGGCCATTCGCGTGGGCCATTTCTTCCTATCCAAGAGTTTGGATAGATATTATCTAAGTGTTGTCTTACTAATAACGAGTTATGAGCAGGTGCTCCATCATATTGGAACCACTTAATTTCTAAAATTCTCAAATTCAAATTATGCAACATGTCTTGAAAAGTGTATTTCAAGAAATGCGTAGCGCTCCCCAGTAAGTGATTCGTCATAGATAAAAGACCCAAGAATAGTAGACCCTATGATACCACACCAAACATTAAAACCAAATTTTATCTGGGGTCGTCTTTGTTCTACATGGGAAGGGTTTCCTTTAGCCCAGATATGCTCATTGTGTCTATTGAACATACCGCAGTTAGTAAATCTAGTTTCATCTGACCATAACACCTTTAATGGAAACTGTGGATTGTCAAGGTACATGTCTCTAAACTATATACAAAACAAAATACGTCGATCTTCGTCACTAGCATGCAAAGTTTGAGAAACTGAAAGGTTATATGGGTGGAACTTGTGCGCTTTCAGTACCTTAACTACAGTTTGTTGAGATGTGCCAGCTTCTGCCGCAATCTCACGACTTGATGTAGATGGATTTTGATTTACCATTGCTAAACATTTATTTGTGCTGCTTCGTTAATTTGATTACGTTCCTCTTAAATGTACATAGAGCAGGTTGGCGAAAATTAAAATATCTATGAAAGTATTCCTCAGCTGCACGAACTGAATTTTTATGGCATATGATATAACATTCTACCATATTCAGTTTTTCTTTGTTAGAAAAATTCATTTTATCACGAAAAGTTGACAATATGGACTGCCAGTTCAGCACTACTAATGGAATTACTCTCAAATGAGGAAACGTCAAAGTGAAAACAATCTTTTTCATGGCTACCTACGTTAAATGTGAAATAAGCATCCATAACTCCGTTATTTTTATGAATAACTATACCGAGTATTATATCGTTGAAAAGCTCTGAATATGTCCGATTTTTTGAGGTCATAGCCAACTATGGTTTCCATTCATAAAAACATAAGTTTGTGTCATATCTCCAAAAACGAGAGCTGTCACGCAAACGAGGACATGACAATCATATTCGGGATACAATTCCCTTCAATTTTGATATTTACACTTTTTTATAAAATCAAAAACAAAGGAGCTATAGGGATTTGACTATATTGACAGAATTTCGTTTTTACAAAATATCTAGTAAGCCATGACTTCTTACAAAAATCCGAAAGTGTCATTAAATTGGGCCAATAAAACTGCAAATCTTTCCCAATTTAACCATTGCTCTATCTCCGCTAGTTTCCGAGATCCCCATACTGATTCAATTACCGAAACAGCGAGGATGAAATATATTATCGAACAATTTGTACCCTTTTTTTTTCGTTGGGTATTAATATTATTCATTCAGATTGATACAAGAAATTTGAAAATTTTAGATAGATGATGAAATAATACACAGTATTATTGAATTCCACTTTCTTTAGACACACTTGTGACAATTGTTTCGCTACGTAGTAGGTTCTTCTGACAATTTTAGATAGAGTTGAGAGGATTTAAATTTAAGTTATTAAAATGTTACTTATTGATATATAATTTTGTTTTCAAAGACGGTTTATATTGGTGCGTGTTTTTCAGTTGCACGAAGAGAAGATATCAGCCATTCAGGAGAAGCTAGAGTTGGCCGAACAGAAACTAGCTCAATACTCCAAGTTGCCGGAGATCGAGGAGCAGCTCAAACAGCGTATGGAGGCGCTGACACAGGTGAGACCGCAGGTACGAGGCTCACAGCTCACTTTTATCCGATATATTAATTGTTATCATTACATAGTTTTATTATTATTATGACTTTTTCTTATCTGTTCTCTCATAGCACAATTCTTCAAATTACGTCTTCGTTAGCTAATGTTAACACATGTGTATCTACACACGAACTTTAGTTGTGTCTCTTTTTCTATTGTGTTGGGTCTATGTGAGTGTATTAGAAAGTATTTGTTCACTAACTGTTTTCGTTTTCAATTAAATAAGTTTGTACATTACGCTTATGTTTGCTTTCTTTTTTTTTTGTTTATGTAAAACAGCTAATCTTTCATTTAATTTTATATATCATTGCTTTCAATTGTGAGGGAAAGTTTTCGCTTGGTATTGGGTATTTAAATTTCAGGAAATTATTTTAAATTATGTTTTACCATCTAATTGTATATAAATATAAGTATTTTTGTCAGTTGTAGTATTACAAAAATGTTTTTACAAATTTTGTTTATAGAGAAATGCATATTGTTTATTGATACTGCATTGACAAAAAATGTATGCTTAAACTAAAAATATAATCTTTTTTAAATGACGCGTTCAAAAAGAACTGGTAATCCTTCAAAAAGATGAAGATGACGATTTTGTATAAGAAAATGATCTCTTGGTAAAGTCGCCTAGTTAAAATACGAGGTGTGGCTATTAAATAACGGGACTGACACTGCAGTGGAACGAGTGCGCATGCGCCAATCAACATTGACTAATAGCTGTTTAGTTTGAGGCTTCCCCTTCAAAATGCAGTTAGTCTCGTTTCTGTAAACAACATCGTTGAGACATAATCTTCATTTAGGTTAGTGTTGTTATTTTATTTTGCCGGAAAAATGGTTAGCGTAATAATAGAGCAACGAATTGTTATTAAATTCCACTTTAAACTTGGAAAAACCGCTACCGAAACCTATAATATACTAAAGGAAGTGTATGGCAGTTTATCGCGTTTTCAAGATGGTCGACAAGACGTTGAAGATTCAACATCAAAAACGGATGGCAATGTGGAAAAAGTTACTAATTTGATTCGGTCTGACCGTCGATTAAGTATTCGAGCAGTTGCTGTAGGATAAAGAATGTCTACGGCAAATTTTACGTGACAATTTGAACATGCGAAAAGTGTGCAAAAATGGTACCAAAAATTCTCACTATCGAACAAAAAAGCGGCTCGCAAAAATGTTTGTACTGACACTTACATCCACCTTACTTACTCACCAGACCTAGCACCATGTGACTTGTGACTTTTATCTATTCCCTAAGGTGAAATCTGCATTGAAAGGTACGAGATTTGAATCCGTAGAAGCTGTTTAAAAGAAAGCGGCAAGAGTCCTGAAAGAGTTGACAGAAGATGACTTCCAGCACTGTTTCCAACAATGGAAAACTCTCATGGAGCGTTGTAGGGATAGAGAAGGGGTGTATATTGAAGGCGATAATGAGCAATTATGTAAACAATAAAAATATTTTTTTTACAATATCAGTCCCTTTATTTAATAGCCATACCTCGTATTTATTAAGAACTGTAGCACTTAGCTGGTCATATTAATAAGGCACTGACAAAGACGACAGTTTCTAAAAAAAACTCGCATCATTAACATCTTAAGCAGCTCGTTCTTTTTTAAAATGCATTGCAATAGATTTTTTTGTCATACCTTCTTAACTTTGAGGAAAAGTAATAAAAAAATTGAGATTTTTATACAGATTTTTTTAAATCAAACTACTGAAAAAAAAATATTATAAAAATCTGTACCTGAATAATTATTTTAACCTCTTACAAAATTATTTATATAATTTTGAAAAGTGTAGTTTCATTGACAGATAATGTCCACCAAGTTTTGCTTTTCCAGTTTAATATAACGGGTGTTCAAAACAAACCGTGCACCCCCAATGCGATGCTACCAACCTTTGTTTTTTAACTGACGACTTATCTATAGGTAAAGATGGTATGCTTTATCGATTGGTCGCAAAATAGACTTCGGTTTTAAACAGGGACTGGGATAAGCAGGCCGGAAGTTACATATTTTTCTTACATTCATATTTTATATCGGATTTAGATTCTTTATTGAAACATACATAACACAATGACTGGGGAATTTCCCTGGAAAATTTGTGGCCAGTAAATCGATTTGTCTGAAATTTTGACAGTAGCTTGAAAATAGCATAAAAAACTAAACTTATATTGTCCTAAAATATTATTTTACCCAGGAGGTGAAAACCACCTCTTTTAGGGGGCTGGAAATTAAAATGGAAAAAATAAGTGCAGAAATCGATAGAAGGATGAATTCTAAGTAAAAATTTTCCTATAAACATTTTTCGAAAAATCAATCCTTTTTGAGTTATTTATGATTGAAAAATGTCCATTTTTCGTCCAAAATATACGTTTTCTGGCGGTTTTTCTCCAATAAGTGGAAAATTGACGATTTTAAATTGAAGGCAATCCTTCTACAATTTACTTTATTCAGATGATTATAAACTATCCTGAAAGTTTCAGCGATTTAGAATGTATATTTTCGAAAATTAAAAAAAATAATAATAATTTAATTTTGAAAATAACATGAAAATTAAAAGAAATATATATATTAAAGAGCAAAAATTTTGCATTTTTCGCGTAAAATATTTTGCTTTTTTTTATTTCCATAGCACAAAAATTAACCGAGATATCACGGTTAGTATGTAGCAATCGAGAGGGGTGACCATATTTAACAAGTACTTTAGTCTGAAAAATCTCGAAAACAATTCCCTGTAAAATGGATTTTGAATTTTTACGATAGTTTTAAAATTAAGAAAGTTATCGTTACAAAACTGGATAGGAAAGTGTGGACCCATTAATTGGCCACCTCAACACCCACCCACCCACTACATATGGGCAGAATAAACGATTTAGTGTATCTTGAACGACCTACTAAAAGGAGGATTCAGAGGACCGAAAATGTATTTTTTTCAAAAAGTTTTTCGAAAAAAAAAAAGATGTTCATTTCTCATCGTGTATTTCGAATCCGCTATAAAAATGTTCCATTTGAATTTCCGATCTGTTCTAAGACATTTCCGAAATACTGTAAGAGATATTCCGGAACTACGATTTTACCCAAAATCATAGTTTTTACCTAAAAATCGACTTGAAGCTTTTTCAGTAAAATTACTTTTTAACAACCAGTCTTATATGCAAATAATTTGAAAACTTAGCTGTTCTTAATTATGCTATGAATGCTTCCGAATATATCGAATAACATTTTTAATAAAAAAAAAAACTACGCAATAATACACTCACGTAAATCCCTAATGAAATCCCTAATGAAGATTAAACACATCAGTGACATTCTTAGTTTTGAATTATAATATACATAAGGAACTCAAGTTCCCTGATGAGAAATGAAATTCCAAATAAATTGACATTTGCTACTGAGTTGTTTTATTAACACATAATAATTAAGTTTAAAAAACTAAGAATATATAGTGTATAACTTTCTGGCGGATGTGCCGATATAAGTAAAAACTATACACACAGATAAACTTCCATTTTTATACAAGGTGTTTCTAATCTAGGGTCCAAACTTCTGCTGTGTATAGAACTCATTAAAATAAGCCAAAAGTCCCTATTAGCATGTGACCTAAAACGTACCCTTAGGAAGGTATATGTCCTTAAAAGGGCTCAAACAAAACTGTTTTGTAAGGGTGCGTTTTAGGGCACATGTTAGTGACTTACTTTAATGAGTTCTATACACAGCAGAGGTTTGGAACCCTATTTTAGAAACACCTTATATTTCAAATGACCTCCATAATAATAAATTATGCTATTGTCATCCAAATTACGTATACATACAAAGTTTCAGTTCGACACGACAATTAAAAGTGAGTTAAATTTGACTTTCATGATTTGATTACGTAGTTATAAATGAAACTAATAAAGGCGTGTTAAAATACAGCAACTTCAGTATTAAATGGTAAGAAGTTATACTATCATGTCATTCAAATAATCTCAGTGCCTGTATTTTTTTAATGAAGGTCATTACTTCCGTAATTTTTTTCATAAATATATATTGATGTCTGAATTTTAAATATTATTAAACATATTGAGACTAGTAATCTATTTATTGTCTTTAAATCCACACCCGCTTTCGAGTGACGGATTTGAGTATATCATTTCGTATTTTGGTCTTCTTATCTGACCTTTAACCTGTACAGTCTTATAGACTGTCACACATTCTCTCTTGAATTCAGTATCGAAATAATTTTTTTTTAATGCAATATTGAAATAATTGATATAATTCTTTATGGTATTAGCGTTGGGCGCCAAATCAAAATTCTTGACGATTATTTTTTGCAAATTAAGAACATTGATGTGTTTAATAATTTTGATGTTAGACCTGTGATGTTTAGTTGAATGGAAATAGTGAGCGTTGAGCTAGCAAACCGCAAGTTTTTTAGCCATACTGTTCAAAGAAATTAAACTAATGTTTTAACAAATATGTTTCCGGTAAATTTGTTTACTTTTTTCGGAAAAATTAACTACATATTTCGTGAACACTTCAACACATGTTATAGCTGGATATGCTTTTTCGTTACTAGAATGTTTTAGACTTAATTTTCTGCATGCTCTTTACCATAGTTTTAGAGGGTTTTAGGAAATATATTTGCAAAATGAAATGTAACTTAATCAAAAGTTTTATGTATGAATTTTGTGACCACCAGTTATTTATATAAAAAAAAAACACCAAGATTTGATGGATTTAAGAAATAAAACTTTTATAGTGGCGCCCTCTGACAATAGAATATTTGGTCTTGGTATATAAGACGTCAATAGTTTAAGATATTCGCGCCTTGATATCACGCATTTTTTATCTTTTCTGTTCCTGTGATCTTTTCTTTATTCAATAAATGCTGCCTCATATGTCTTTGTGCCGCACAATATTAAGTTGAAAATTGTTTTTTAATGGTTTTAGGGCGTATTCCACAAGACTGAATTTACTTGTTGTAGTTGTTGTAGATTGGAAGTCCTTTCTTGTGTCACAGCTACATATTCAGTGCTTTCTAAATTGAGTTCTGAGCCATTCTTCGCACATTGTTTCTTTAATTGTTTATTTCCAAAGTTTAAGGTGTATAGGTGTTTATTTCTAATTGTTTTCCCCAAACTTTTGTATTTTTTCTTCTATGATATCAGGAATATTTGACAAATTGTGGGTAATGTGGTGCGTCTAGAAAGGCATTCATGTTGCATCAGTTGCGATTATAACCTCATTTTGGGAGTCAAATCTCCTTCCTTGGAGTCAGATGGGGATAGATCTGGTGAATCTGGGGGATGTTTAAACAATTTGACTTGTAAATCGTTCAAATTTCACCAGCGTCTTCGTCGATTGTGGATCGGCACTTTGTGTTGCTAAAACAGCGGTTTTTTTTTCTCTGCCATGTTAGGGCTTTTCTGCTTGATCCATCCAATAACGCAATATAATAGCTGCTGGCTTTTCTGATGAAAGTCGAAGATAAAATTTCTTGCGTATCCCAAAATACAGAGACCAACACACCTTACCTGCTGACTGTTGTTTTTTCTCGCTTTGAGCAGCTTTTATCCTCTCCTCTCCACTTGACTCATGCACATCGATGTTACATCTTGTTAAGAACCGATGCAAAAATGATTTTTATTATGCTTCAACAGCTTCAAACAGTGCTCCGAATCGTCAAGTCGTTGTTTTTTTTTACTAGCAAACGCGGAAGAACCTTAGCATCTTTGGGAGTTAGCTATCTCTTACAATCTCAATGTACTTACGGACATTATAACTTTCAAAGTTTTTTTGGATATTTTCGGACGTAGCCTTCAGTGGTTGTTTGACTGCTTAAATCCATCTCAAATAGTTCTATCTTACAAAGGTTGGTACTATTGAAAACATTATTGGCGCCCTCTATGTATCAGTCCCGAAACTTGCTGATTCATTTGGTAGCTTTTAGAGCTGGTAAAGACATCTATTTTTCAAAGTATTCAGTTCAGCTCTCTAAATTAAGTTGTAAGTTTTTCAGTAAGCTGTTGGTTATCCTTAGATCTACATTTTAGGCATCTTTTGCCTACCTAAAAAACAATTCACTGTACTACTTACTACTCATTGCAACTTTGCAGTAATCATCAATTTGTAATGTTTAATAAATTGACATTTTGTCTAAGTGAATTTGATAATGTAGCAGGTAGGATTAGGGTTATGAGTGTATTGGTAGGGGGAGGGTAGAGCCTTATCTTCTTCCTGGTAAGACCTGGACAAAACAATGGCCCAGTCAAGGTAGGATAACCACCTTAGCAATGGATCTCTGTCTACTGCTACTTTGTGAACTATAGTTCCACAAATACTGACGGAATCAGTTTTATTGTCAAATTGGCATCATCACATAAGTAAAATATTCTTTTATATATAAAAAAATGTAACTGTAATAGTAGAGTTTCTCTTTAAAATCAGTTAGTACTTTGTTCTAATCATCAACTGATCTATCAGGCTCAAGAACGACACGGTTCGGCTGAAGATCGTATCCAAAGACTCGAAGCGAACTTAGACGAAAAGAACGCCGAACTCATACGCCTTAACCAAAGACTTAAAATGAACGAAGACCACAATTCGCGTCTATCGGCTACCGTCGATAAGCTGTTGTCAGAGTCCAACGACAGGCTACAGGAGCACCTCAAAGAGAGAATGCACGCGTTGCAGGAGAAGAACGGTTTAACGCAAGAACTAGACAAGACTAGGAAGCTGATGGAAGAATTGGAATGTCAAAAGACAGACATCATGAAGGAATTAGCTAAATCTAGGTTAGAAATTGATAATGTCAAGCGACAGATGCTGCAGCAGGAGATCGCCTATAATATTCAGCAGACAGATGCACTTACTAGGTAAGTAAAGACTTAATTTAGTGTATAATGTTTTATCAACAAATTACTAATGATTATATAAGTTTAATTGACCCTTCTTAATACTATAGCTCAAATAATCATACTTTGTTTCTATTTTGGTATCATTTTCTACACCTTGTTGTGTCACATACAGATCGTGTTCAGGTTTTATGTTGAAGCTGTCTTTTCTTGAAAATATTTTTTACGTACGGCATATGTATAGTAAATTATTCACACAAAAGTAAGTTACAATTTAACGTAGAATCCGAAAAACCAATGACCTCCATGATATTCCCGGTGAATGTACAACGTTGCCTTGAGTTTCTGATGATATTGGCAACGCTGCTCTTGTAAAAATATATTTTAGAGATAGGTCATGGCCTATTATAACTACACACCAAATTTGAAAAAGTCTTCTCATTGAGTTCTTACTATTCGTATATTGTGAAAGAATCCCGTACGTTAATATTGGGATAATAAAGTATTATAGGGAACTATTAACAAAAGTTACTTAGAATTTAAAGTAGAGTCTTAAAACCCAATAACATCTAGGATATTCCGGCTGAATGTACAACGTTGACTTGAGTTTCTGGTGATATTGGCAACGCAGCTCTTATAAAAATATTTGTTAGAGATAGGTCATGGCCTATTCTAGTGGCGCAACTGCATTCAAGGGTACAATGGCCGCCATGCATAAGAATATTGTATATGTGGCGGTCATTGGACCCTTGTATGCAGTGGCGCCACCATGCGGTTGACGTTCCGTGGATCTTACTCATACATGGGATGGTTGAAATATAAATTGGAATTGAATTAGTTATACAGGGTGGTTCTAAAAATATTGCATTGGGTGGCACATAAGTAGTTGCATATACAAGGTGATTGAAGTAAGAGTGAAGCAAAACTTTAGTTATACAGAGTAAATATTTGCGTTATAGGACAGAGAATAATTACAGTTATATAAAAGGCTTAAAAAATTGTCAGAAGGAGTTGAATATACTTTGAAAGTATTTCTGTTTAGTTGTTGGGGTTTGTACATTTGTGGGATAATAAAGTAGGAGAAGGTAGTATTCACAAAAGTTACTTAGAATTTGACATACAATCCGAAGTATCTACTTTATTTCGGTTGAATTTTCAATGAGCTTTTGGTAAACGTAACAAAGCTGCGTTTGTAAAAATACTTTTAGAAAATATATCATGGCGTATTCTGGCCACACTACATTCAAAAGTCTTCATTTTTAGGTGTTGAAGTTTATATATTTTTGGAATAATAAAGTATTATAGGAAACTATTAGTTACGTAGAAATTGAGGTTAGAATCGGAAATACCTATTAATATCCTGGATATTCCGATTAAATTTTCAGTCATGCGTTTTTCGTAAACGTGACAACGCTGCGTTTATAAAAATACTTTTAGACAATAGATTATGGCGTATTCTCGCCACACTAGATTTGAAAGTGTTTCGGTTTAGTTGTTGGGGTTTGTTCATTTTTGAAATAATAAAGTAGGAGAAGGAAACATTAACAAAGTTACTTAGACTTTGAGATAGAATCCAAAAACCCAATAATATCCACGAGATTTCGATTGAATTTTCAATGTTGTTATGAGTTTTTAGTAAACGTGGCAACGCTGCATTTGTAAAAATACTTTTAGAAAATACATCATGGCGTATTCTCGCCAAACTAGATTTGAAAGTCTTTCTGTTTGTAAATTTTTGAAATAATAAAGTAGTAGTGGGAAATAGTTACAAAACTTACTTAGAATTTTAAACTTTGTAAGAGTGTGAAAGATTCCCACAAGTTAAAGTTTTGGGGATAGTTAAGTAACATGAACACCAATGAAAATATTATTTGCACTTTTATAGATCCTTATCGCCAAACACCGTCGACCCCAGTAGTTTCCAGAGAAGCGCTAGCCATTCCAGTTTCGACACCCATTCCCTCCCGCGAAGAGCGAACAAAAGCCGCACGCCCATCGAAGAGGATCCCAAGCTGCAGTTCGTCTCCAGATCCATGGCCGAGCACGAATGGGAGAAACTCCAGCAGGCCCACGTCCTCGCCAACGTCCAGCAAGCTTTCGACGTTTCCAGCGACGTCGAAGGTGACGACAACGACAGCATCTTCAGCACGCAGGACATGCTCTCGCCCAGCGGTCACACCGACGCCCAGACCTTGGCGATGATGCTCCAAGAGCAGCTGGACGCCATCAACAACGAGATCCGGCTGATCCAGGAGGAGAAGCAGAACACCGAGGCGAGAGCCGAGGAGCTGGAGTCGCGTGTCGGCAGCATGGAGCACATGAACCTGCTGGCAAGAGGAAGGAGCTTGGAACGCCAAAGCCCCCCTGTAAGCGGTAGATCTACACCTAAATCACATCACTCTCCTCAGAGGGATTATTTACATAAGTATCACACGGTGAGCTGGGTTTCTTTCACTTTTTCCATTTCTTTTTTCCCTCTTTTTTATGCTTTCGGTATTTTCGTTTATTTTTTGATTCGAGAAGGATTCACCACGCTTCATTTTATACAGGGTGTGATCGTTGTAAATTTTCCTTCGTACATTATGTTTTTTTAGACGATTAGTACGTCATTAGCAGCCTTTAGAGTGAGATATTTTAGATGCGATATCGTGAAGACTCAAAAACAAAACAAGGCCCTTTGCGTTTTTTTGTTTATGTTTTAACGACATACTATTTTCATTTCAGCATTAATTTCTCTCCCTAGGTACCCAAAAGTTTTTTACTGAACGTTTTTTTAGTCTTAATCTAAACAAAAATTGAGTTAAGTTACTAAGATAATGATAATTCAACTATTTGAAGGCATTAAACTTGTATGCACAAGGGCTGCCTTTTATATTTCGGGATTAGAGCACAAAAACAAATATTAATCATCGAAAATCGCTTTATTGTTTTTCAAAATATTCCCCATGAAGATCTATACCCTTTTGCAGGCGTTTGAATCAATTGTCGAAGCACTTTTTCCACTCTGATTGAGGTATCTCCAAAACATGCATTCTAAACGCAGCAACCGCTTCTTCAGGTGTCGAAAAACGTTGACCTCTCAGTTTGTTTTTTACGTACGGGAATAAAAAGAAGTCATTTGGTGACAAGTCAGGCTATACGGCAGATGACTCATCAAATCGATGTTTTGAGTGGTCAAAAATGCAGTTGTTTGAGCCGATGTGTGAGAGCTCGCATTGTCGTGGTGAAGAGTGATCCATCTTCGGCGGTTGGTTTTCCTCATTTCTTGGAAGACAACTGGCAAACAAATGGTTGTGTACCACTCAGAATTGACTGTTCTGCGTTGTTCTAGTGGTACGGTTGCGACATGTGCAGTTTTTCCGAAAAAACAGGCGATCATTTGCTTGGAAGTGCTTCGTGCGCGAACAACTTTTGTTGGATTCGGCTCATCTTGAAACACCCATACAGTCGACTGCTGTTTACTTTCGGGCTCATACGCGTAAATCCACGATTCATCACCTGTCACTATGTCATAAACGTGTTTTGCAGCACCGCGGTCGTATTTTTTGAGCTTTTCTTTCGACCAATCAATACGAGCCTTTTTTTGAACGATTTACAAATTGTGTGGAATCCAACGCGAACAAATTTTTTTGACTTTCAAACGTTTATGCAGTATTGAATGTATGCTGGTCCCACTAATGTGTAAGGTTGACTCAATCTCACGATAGGTCACATGACTATCTTGTAATATCAGTTCGCGCACAGCATCAATGGTTTCCGAAATAACAACTGTTTTTGGACGACCTTCACGAAATTCGTCTTGGAGTGAACTACGACTTCGATTGAATTCACCATACCATCGATAAACAGTGATCCTTGATGGAGTTTCATCGCCAAAAATTAAATTAAGTTCATCCATGCATTCTTGCTGACTTAATCCACGCCGAAAGTTGTAAAAAATAATCGCACGAAAATGTTCACGATTTAATTCCATTTTTTGGCCGAGATGAATCCTTTAAGTTACTGTAAACAACACATAGCGCTCGTATGTCAAAACGTATAACCTCAAAAATCTCAAACTTTACGATAGAGCTGTCAGTTGTCAGATTGCAACACTAGGGTTGTCCAATCCTGAAATATAAAAGGCAGACCTCGTACGACTCAATTTTTATAAATGTCATATATAACACTTCACATATGTCACAAGATCCAGACAAATTCTCAGAACCATTTGTGTTTTGTTTTGGGAATTTTTGAAATTCTTAGTTAAAACAATACTATTGGCTTCATAACTGTGTTCTACATTTGCGTTTAGTTGAATTAACTGGTCTTCCAGTTGCATTGCTTGACCTGTTTTAAAGGAATCTCACTTAATTGAGACAAGCATAAATTATAAGTAGGAATTATGTGGAAACAAGATGATAATTGTTACAAGAATTTGATTATGAGAATCTATAGATTGAAACATGCATGACACCAAATGGATAAATAGATATTCACAGTAACCATGTCTTAATAAAAGAAAACTAAAAATCTTGTAATGGAGCAAGAAGCTTCATATGCAGTGACTATGACATTTCAAGAACACCGGAAATAAAAGTGGAGAGATCAACTTGGATAAAAATTATGAAGAAGGAGGGTCTAAATACAACGTGATCCAAAAGTTCCGGTAGAAAAAAAAAGTTAAATAGAAAAGTTTAAAGATTTTTACCTGGCTGTCAGACGGTGACCTTGAAACCGATATTGACCTTGACCTTCAAGGTCATTTAAAGGTCAAGTTCTCCTTTTTAAATAGAAACACCCACTTCTTTATAATGTATTTGAAAAGAGCGCGAAATTATACGTCCGAATTTGGTTTTGCCCACGATCCCGACCGTGACCTTGAATGTTAAGTCAAGGTTAAACTTTTTCAACGGATATTTATTTTCGCGTCATGCAAATGCAAAATAAAAATTAATTCTGTTCAAAGTAAATTTTGACTATGACCTTGACTACTCTCAAGGTCATTTCAATTTTAAACGCATTTTATTCGCGCACATGAACACATTTAGTCAAAATATGGCTTTGACCATAACCTTGTCGGGAATTCAAGGTCAAATAGGTTTTCTCATTTTCTAACTGGATTACATTGCTGTGGTGCTGCAATGGAATAAAACCTCCCCGTCTGAAATTATTTTTGACATAACTCAGACCACGACCGTGATAATACTTTCAAGGTCAAAATTTTCCTTCCAAAGATGTTATTGACCATGGGCTTGACAATAATGAATAATAATTTTTTCGAACAGGGATACTTTATTCTATGGGCGCAACGCAACAATGAATATCCGGTCAGAAAAAAGAAAATCTATTTGACCTTGAAATGCACTTGAAGGTCATGGCCAGGGCCATGGTCAAAGCCGTCCTTTTTGACTGAAAATTTGTTCATGTGCGCACCGCAACAATAAATACCCGTTTAGAAAATGAATAAAATGCTTTTATCCTTGAAATGACCTCGAAGGTAGTCAAGGTCATTGTCAAGATTTACTTAGAATGGGAAAAAATTATTTTCAATTTGCAGGATGCGAAAATAAACATCCGTTCCGAAAATAAAAAAAGTGTGACCTTCAGTTGATCTTCAATGTCATAGTCAGGGTCTTACGAAAGACCAGATTCGGACGTGAAATTCTACTCTCTCTTCAAATCCGTCATAATAGATTAATGTTTCTATTTGAATAAATGAACTTGACCTTCAAATGACCATGAAGGTGAAGGTCAATATCCGTTTCAAGGTCATCATCTTAATATTTTTCTATTTAACTTTTTTTATATGCATTTCTTTCAAGTTATTCTGCCGTCCAGGGACTTTTGGATCACCTTGCGTGATTTGGTGAAACTAAAGAATAGAAAGAAAAAGAACAGACTGGGTAAGGTATTATGGACATGGCTACTCAAAACTGAGACAATTCCTAAAATAACAAAAAATGCGTGTTGTTTGACCAAGAGTATAAAAAAATGTTGAACTGGCTACACATGAAACATTGAAGACATATGGAAAATGAAAAAAAACATTAAGAAACCTAGGAGAATTCTTTAACTACGGAAATATAAGAAACGTTTATCAGAACATAAAGTTACAAACCAAGTAGGGCCGCATTGTTTACAATAAATGGGAAAAAGGTTTTCTCTGTATTGATTACAGAAAGGCTCAATAGTAATATGGCTAAAGCGGACAGGAAATGAATGAAGAAACAGTACAAGAACATGACATGAGAAGTTAATCCACAAAGAGACAAGTAGAAGATTATGTAGAGTAGGTCAATAACAGAAACGCTGCCGAAGAAAACCATTTGGATAAAGCAAAAAAAAGCATAAGTAAAAAAGAACATTCGCTGACTTATGAAATGAATAAAAAATGAAAATGAAAATGAAGCCTGAAAAATTGTGGAATGCTATTAGTAGAGGATCCGAACCTGAATCGACCTTCACCGAGCTGAAAACGCAGCCCCACAAAAAAAAATAAAGTCTTGTGCATCGGACCGAATCTATCTAGGCCTCTGTTTTTGGGGTCGCTGAATCCGAATCCGGGGTCAGGGTCAAGGTCATTCCAAGGTCAAATTGCCATAACCTAATCAGAAATCTGAAAAAAATCGTATAAGTATTTTTGGGGTCGCTGAATCCGGGGTAGGTTTGACCTCCTTAGGTCAGGTTCAAGGTCAAGCCAAGGTCAAACCTCCAAAATCTAATCAAATAATGTGAAATAAATCCATACACGTTTTTTGGGTTTCTAAATCCGAATCTGGAACCTGACCTGATGAGGTCAAACCGACCCTGAATTCGAATTCAGGGACCCCAAAAACATTTATAGGATTTTTTTCAGATTTTTTGATTAGATTATGGTAATTTGACCTTGAAATGACCTTGACCTGTTGAGGTCAAACTGACCCCTGATTCGGAAACAGCGACCCCAAAAACATAAGCCTATATAGGTCCGGTCCGATGCACAAGAATTTATTTTTTTTTGTGGGGCTATTTAATAGAATGAAACATATTTTATAATAAAGTTAGTATATTAGAAAATATATTAAAAATGGGTTGGCTATAAAAATCCTGGACAGACTATTTTTAGTTGTTTTCTGAATGATATTTGTGGCATATTTTTCAATGTCTAAGTACTTCTTGGGAAATAACACCACAGTTTAAAGAAAATTGCTGTATATTCCAAACGTTTCCGGGTCTAGGTCAGACCCCGTGTCAATGGTTAAGAAACTTGGATAAAAAAGGCACAATTCTAAAATGTAAATTAAAATATTAAGGAAGAAATTGCTAATGGTCATGTCCTTGTGAACAACCCAATATCGGGATAGTTCATAAGGTTTTTTCCTAGGTTTTCCCTTATGATTTTAATGGGATCACTGAATCAACAAAGTTCTTTGGTCGCATTTTTGGCGAATGCACTATCTTATACCAAAGTCGCACCTAGGAGCGCCACATAAAATTCTGAAGATCTCCCTTTCAAATTCTTCCAATTTCAAAGGAACTTTATGATTATATGATCTTTAGAAGTTTCTGTGCTATCCTGTATATTGCAAATAAAATTCTCTTAGTTACGTCAGAAATCAAATAATACACATTGTCAAATATTTTAATTTACATCTTAGAATTGTGCCTTTTTTATCCAAGTTTCGTAACCATTGACAACGGGGTCTGACCTAGACCCCGAAACGTTTAGAATATACAGCAATTTTCTTTAAACTGTGGTGTTATTTCCCAAGAAGTACTTAGACATTAGACTATTTTTAATTATGAAAGTTTTTGAAGAAATAATAAAAATAAGAACGTAATTGATAAGACAAAGCGACTTCCATAAGAGAAAGAAGTTAACAAGACCACAAGTTGTAGAAACTGAAGAAGGTGCAAAACAAAGTTGGCCCCTTGCATTTATACATATCGAAAAAACTGTTGACAAAGAACCAATAAATCAGTTTTGGGCATCTCCATGATACATAAGTAAGAAACCAATCCATGTTATGATATGTATAGAAAAAATAAATCCAGTTGATCTGTATATACCAAGGAAGAAATGAAGCTAGCAGAAAGCTTGAATTTCCGTCTTATAGATTGTATTGATTCTATACAAAACTGAATATTAGTATTGTAACGAAATTTACCTAAGCCGGCCCTGTTTTCATTCCAGTACGACACCCATCGCTTTTAGGAAAAAAAATGTTGTCGGAATGCCTCGGCAGCTGTAGAATTCATAATGGAGATTTTTCGATGCTAATTTTAAAAGGAGCAGCCCATTATCGCAGCAGTTAGTGCAGCGAAGAGCTGATGTTGTATTATTATTGTGATATTCGAATCAGCTGTTGTGTATTTGATGTAAATAAAAGTTCTAGAAAGTGGTAGTGGATATTAGTTTTTAAAATTTAATTGAACCCACGAAGTATATAACAGTATGTAGGGGATTTTTTTGAACGGTGGTGGATTCTTAATTTCTGTCAGCATGCTCTTTTACCCATCATCATACAGCACTCTTCATATATGTTATGTATGTTTTTTTCTTCGAAAAAGAAAAGCAAAAAATCATAAAGCCAACTGTTTTCTCGACAAATTGAAGAGGTAGTTAGTTTTTTAGAAGTTTGTTGGAGTGAAATGTGATTTTGTAGGCTCCCGCCAGTATGTCGCCAGCGCATTTACAACAATATCATTCGACATTGAGTCCAGGCACCTTATCAGAATCGTTGCCTTCCAGTCAGGTTTGTTTAATGATAAATATTGAAAAGGCGGTTATGTGACGTTTGCTTCTGTTGAAAATAACGTTAGTCTCTAAAATTTAATGCGCCACAGCTTTGCGATGACGTTAAAATATGACATTGAAAACTTATCTTAAGTGTTTTGTATTCATGTAATAATATGACTTCATCACGTTCAAAAAATACAATCTACAATTTTTGAACATGCCAGTATTCCGTGTATAGTATCCCTTGTGTTTGTGGACATTCTAGAGAGAAAACGTAACATCAATACATTTTCACTTGAACTGGATACAGGTTTTCCAAATCGAATTTATTTGGCAAACAAGAGAATTTAGGAAGATCAGTTAAAATCCTAGACTCTTGTTCGCAATTAACAAACAACGTGATTGACAGTGATTCTAAACTTGGCGCTTTAATGTCTTCTCGTCAAGAAAGGAAGAATTCCAACATAGACAAGGATTAAGAAATTTCTCAACAATCATTTCTTAACTATTATTTAGTTTTAAATCGCTATTTTATAGATAGATGTTGTTGCAGTCTGATCTCTTGTCCCAAGGTCTGTTAGTCATATTGACTCATCCGTTGTTAGGAATAGAACTTGTAACCAAAAAGGACTGCTATATCAAAAAATTTGGTACAACGAGCTTGCAAAATCAAAAAATAATTTTAAAATGAAAGCGAATAAGTTGCAGCTGTCTTTGTTTTGAATGTGCCATTTAAGACTGCCATGAAATTATCTACCATTTTCATTTAATTAATTTATCACTCTCGAATGTGACGTGGAGAATGGACTTTAAGCATCCGTATTTAAACTAAATGAATTGCACAGCTAGCTTTATATTTGACTAACCCGATTCCCAGTGGAAGGTTGTTGACTTTGAAGTTTATATACTCTGTCGTTTTCTGGGTGTACCTAGGAGCTCCTGAGGCACTGAGGATGACACTATATGGATCCGCTCACTCTTTGTGCGGTAATTTGAATCTGTGAATGAAACTCCTGGTGCAATATTTGACAATATCCAGTCTTATTACTTGATAACTGCTCATTATTGATTTGTATATGGCCATAGTCAATTTCATGCACTATCTGTCAGTCCTGCCTGAGTAACAGCTGGCTGCTAATCTTGCGCAACATTTGCTGCAACTAAAATTCGTATTCTTGTCGCACTGATACTCACATTGTTGTTGTGATTTGTGTTCTTGTCTTGAGCTACAGGTGGTGAAGGATAGAGGCTCGCCTATACATCAGCCTGCCACCAACGGTCGTATGTTGTCCTATCTAGCACCAGTTTCAGACTAGCTTCGACAGTGCTCAGAATTCTGAGACAATCAAAACTTCAGTTAAATAATTTCATAAGTAGGGGTATTATTTGGTACTAATTATAATAAACTACCGCACAATTTATTTCATTTCTCTTTCTTTCTCATGTCCCCTAGTACTGTCCAACAACTTGACCATACAATGTATGACAGGCACACTCCCTTACACTAGACCTCAGATATACCAGGTATCAACAGGATTTAGCTCTGTGGTAGCTCTTGCCAGGTTAACAGGCTCATGGTTGGCATCGTCGTTGCAGTTTCCCATGAATTTCCTGACCGTCCTGGGTTGATTCTATTATGACGGCTTTTTGCATCAGTTGATAAAGGATATTCATCCAGACTGAGGTATCTTAATAAATAGATGTTTTGGGACTACTCCTGTTGTTGACATAACAATTGGTACAGTTCGTATGCTGCTCATGTCCCACTAAGTCTTTATTTCATATTCCAAATCCCCATATTTGGTTATTTTCTGAGCCTGCTTGATATTTATATTACTGTTGTTAGGAATTGCTATGTCAATTAAAGTTGTTTTCCAAGAGACTATCTATCAAAACAGTCCGATCAGTCGTATCGTCCGGTCCCAGTACAGCTTGTAGTTGTTATTTTCTAAAACAGATTCTGGTTTGTATTTATAGTATGGTAATCTCACTGTGATAGTTCAAGTCTCAGTGCTAGTTCCTGGTGCAGCATTTTTGTCACAGCATTGTGTCGTTCTTTGTATTCAGTTGTAGCGAATGCTTGACCACCTCCTGTGATATGCTGGATAGATTCAGATATTTGGCAACCGTACCTGCATCTGTTGTTGTTAATAGAAGGTTTTTAACGATGTACTTCAGATAGTTCTTAGAATTGCTTGATTTTGGATTGCCAGTAAAAAGCCTTCCGATTCAGGAAACGTATGACCAAAGATCAATCAGTAGTTCGACCAATCTTGATTTATTTGAATTTGTCTTCCATGAGAGTGCTTCTCTTTCCATTTAAGTAGTTTGGACTACTGTTATTATTCAATTTATTGTAGAAATATTTGAGCTGATTAGTACAAATGTTGGTAGTTTTTGGATATTTAATTGTCTTTAAAGGGTCGATGTTATGTCACATCTGCTGAACGCATACAAAATTAAAACATTGTTTGTTAGAACGAGGATATTCGTCTTAGGTTTTTTTTTGTGAATGCATTCGGGTCTCTAGATTTCCATGCCAAATTTATTTTGGGGAAATGTAGATGTAATAGTAAGTAATAGTAATCCCTATTACAATGACCGCTAAGTCAATAACTTCTCCAATAATGACGGTATAATAATACGTGTAGGTATAAATAGGCCCATCCAAACACATTCACTATTATAAACCGAATATTTAAAAGAAGAGGGAGGTGAACACTCCCCGCCCTCGATAGCTACCTGATTGTTTTGAAATATCCATTGGACTTAAAGTATACCTGAAACTTTATAGCTTGCACAACATACTTTTTAAAGTGTACCTAGAAAATGGTTGGTGATAAAAAAATACAATACATGAAATTTGGAGGTCATTGTGTGATCTACACCTGATGTAAGAATGTTAACCAGTTTATCAAACAAAACTTGTATTGAAATAAAGAAAATTTATTTTGGGCAATAACACCACAATCGAAATAAAACGACGTATATTGAAAGAAAACCAAACGTTTCAAAGTCTATTCTGACTTCGTTGTCAATGGCTTTATATTTATTTTACATTATTTATTTAATAAATATAAAGCCATTGACAACGAAGACAGAATAGACTTTGAAACGTTTAGTTTTTCTTCAATATACGTCGTTTTATTTCGATTGTAGTGTTATTGCCCAAAAAAAAAACATAAAAGTTATCAAGAATATGCCACAAACAACGTTTAGAAGACAACAAGATAATTGCAGAAAATTTATGTTTGTGACCTTTGACCAATGTATTTGTACAGGAGATTATATTGGACTATTCCCGTCTTCAAAACATCAGTTGATGCTCTTCTATTCCGAGTCTCCCCCCCCCAGGACTTATTTCACGTTAGATTTATTAAAACGTCATCGCAACGCTAGTATCTAATCATAAAGGAGTGTAAATCTGGAAGAAACGACATCGGTCTCAAAATTGGTGTCCATTGGGTTGTATTATAGAGATTAATATTATTTTTTAGGAGCAAACGTAAAGTGGACCGTTACAGTAATACGTTGTTGGCTTTAACAGACATCACACGCATATACACTTTAAATCTGTCTCACTCACTCGCTGCATGTTAGAGTCGGATGCATTTTCGATTGTTTTTATCGATCATTCGATGCGTATATTCCACAGCTTCAGTTGGCGCCTTTGTCTTCGGAATTGTCCAGAGATGAAATGCATTTGGGCGACAGCAGCAGTGGGGGAGGAGCATCGCCGTTGACGGCCAGGTCAATGAGATTGGAAAGGGTCGCCCAGGCTTTGGCACACAGTCAGGAGGAACTGAGAAGGTGAGTTACTTCATCTGCAACACATTGTATTTTCTTATTAAAAATTATACGAGATTTGTAAATAGATTTTCAAGTAATGTAATTTCATCTAGGTGTTAATTATTCTGATAAAAAAGTTGCGAATATGAAACAAAAACCGGCTGAATATAAAAAAGAGCAACAAAAACGACAGTCCCGAAAACTCGGTTAATGTAAAAAACTGACTCAACGTGATTTCCAAATCCAATATCAGATACACTCAGGCATGCCAGGAGTGACCATTGAATTCTGGTATTTTCCACGATACTATTTTAGCACGATTGTCTTATGCGGCGAGTAGTAGGTGTATATATATATATATATATATATATATATATATATATATATATATATATATATATATATATATATTTGTTTTTAAGTTTTCGCGGGCACTAAATGTTTTAGGTGGTTTCCGGGAATTCATCCGCGTAGTTGATAACTGAGTCACATCTGCCCTCTTCAGGTCGGTTCGCATAATTCTCTTAGCCTTTTGCTTTCGCTCCTAGTATTCGAGTAACTAGAAGCGAAAGCAGTAATGGAAACTGTGGATTGTCAAGGCACATGTCTCTAAACCATGTACAAAACAAAATACGTCGATGTTCGTCACCAGCATGCAAAATTTGAGAAACTGAAAGTTTGTACGGGTGGAACTTTTGCGCTTTCATTACCTTCACTACAGTTCGTTGAGATGTGCCAGCTTCTGCCGCAATCTCACGAGTTGATGTAGATGGATTTTGATTTACCATTGCCAAAACATTTATTTGTGCTGTTTCGTTAATTTGATTACGTTCCTTTGGTGGTTTAGTAAAAGATCCATATCTGCGTAAACTACCGTAAAGCCTCCTTAATGTACATAGAGCAGGTTGACGACGATTAAAATATCTATGAAATTATTCCCCATGTCTTCTGCCCGCACAGTGTGCAAGAACGCGATTTCAGGTGATCAACAATCAATTACTCTTTAATTACCCTACAAAAATAGCTTCATGTTCAATGTGATAGGAAGTACTATACAGGGTGTTTGAAAAATGTTAGCGAAAATAGGAAATCCGATAAAAATCAAAAGATAAGTTCAGTAATTTTGAGTTGGTTTTAAGGGGTACACTGAAACGTCTATTTCGTTGTGTCTAATAAGTTAATGACTGGGGAGTAGGCAGATCCAGACCCCGAGTTCGATCTAGCCTGAAACTCATTTAATAGTATTCTAGTGCGGTTTGGGGAGTAGGCAGATTGTCGCTCCGAGGTCGAACTAGACCAAGACAAGAAGTTTGTTAATGCCTGTCCCAAGATGTAACAGAGTGAATCCAAAACGGTGTTCAGAAGGGGTCAGTCACTGGTTGAAACTCGAACGTAATTAGTTTGAAGGTCATTGAGGTTCTTCTTGTCAGAGTTTACGGTACAATGGTGCCCTCTAGAGACTGGAATCTTAATAGCACTAGTTCAGCTGTTGTTGAAAAGGTAGTACGTATCATCGCCAAGATCGAATACAATAATTTCTTAACCTTAATTAACACTAAATGTTTCCGATACGGGTCTGGCTTTTAAATAACGAGATAGCGCGTTCAGAGTGCGGGGTGTCGTATGAGCATTCGGATGATTGAAGAAATTGTAAACGTTCATAAAGAAACGATCTGAAAAAATTTATATGACGAATTGAACATGAGGAAAGTCTGTGTGAAATTGGTACCAAAAAATTTTTTGTCGACCAAAAGCTCGTACTCAACGGAATTTCTTGCGAGGTTTGATGAAGAGCCTGAATTTATGGAAATCATCATCATGTTGAAACCTGAATATTCCAATAAGATGTTGAAACTAAACGGCAATCCATGCACTGGAAAACTTCTGTATCACCAAGAACAAAGTCAAAATTTCAAGCCATGCTACTCGTTTTTTTCGACATCAACAGCGTCATGATGGCTGAATGGGGTACAGAAGGTCAAACTCTACACCAAACGTACTATTTGAAAGTTGGCAACACTGCGAGATCGTGTTCGAAGTCGTGGATCTTGCACGATGGCAACGAACCTGTAACTTTTTCTTGTTTCCGAACATCAAGTCTGCATTAAAGGAAGCCCCGTTGGATTCGATGGAAGAGATGAAATGAAAATCAGCGGAGCTCCTAAATGATCTTATAAAAGAAGACTTGCTTTGACCCTTTGCTAAAAACCAATGGAACGGTGTGTGGAGAGGGTAGGGGAGTACATCGAAGGGGACCATTCGATTGTAGAATAATTTTTAAAATGAACCTCTATTTGATATGTAGTCTAGTTATTTAATAGCCAGATTTCGTATAATTGACCTATGATTATATCTATTGTGATTTTGTAGAGATAGATTCGTAGCTTTATTTTTTATTGTCAGAATAAGGAGGTACCAAAGTACGGATATATCCACTTGAAATAGCAAGGATTTAAAAAATAGATAGCCTGGATAGTCGCTTAATACAGGCGATCTTTAACAGTGACTGCGGTTAGTAAACCAAGAAAGTTCGTAAAATTTAGAAATGAAAATAGTTCTTTTACAAATCTCGTATATTTGACAGTTGGGTATAATCAGAAGTTTAATATAATTGTATTCTCACTTTATCTAAAGAATTTAAAACGGATAAAACATTAATCCAGACATTGTAAACATTAAATATCTTAAGTCTGGTATCTATTTGCATTTTATCACATTTAAAGTAATCTTCCGTACCCAACTCATTGTTAAAGCTAGAGATTCTATTTTGTTATTTTCTTGCAAGACGAACGGGAGCAACGATGTTGCAACCAGGAATCCCATACAGGTTATTATTATCTGTTGCAAGTTTCTTGTGATGTGATGTGTGCTGTACATACGTCCCACCGTCCTAAAAGTGTCATTTTATGAAAAGTTCATAAGACGCTATAATAAAACTGTCAACATCCCTTTGAGTGATGTCTTGAACTTTTTATAGAATTACCGGAAGTAATATGTGTTAACAAAGCAGTTGGTTTTTCACTATTTATAAAAGTACTTGTTAAATGAAAAGAACCCGTACAACTATACTGCGTCTACGATCAAGTGGTAGTTTTGGAACTTTAGATGGCATTTTAAAAAGCAGAAGTTATAACCACTTGCTTTTTTTTAAATATGTATCATTGAAAACCTAAATTCAGAAACACATTGGCCGTCTTACTGATTTGGTAGCTCTTTTAAGAAATGAAATAGTAAAAAGTTCTTCACATGTAGGTAGCAATAATTTGCAACACAAGAAGAGACATATTCTGTTAACTGGAGGAAAACTGATTGTTCTATAAATGTGATTTATAAAACATATATTACTTCATAGAGAACCCCTCCAATCCCCTCCCGCATGCTATGTCGTATTCGTCGAGGCTCGATATAGATATAGTTTAGACAGTAGAACACAGTGTGTTTAGGCAAGGCCAGACGCACACACCACCATCACCTCTCTCCTCTCGTCACAGTAGCCAAGAAAGTCTGCACAAGAACGCCGTCAGCGGACTGCCCAGAGACATGTCATCGGCCACGGCGGCAGCTGTTGCGGCGGCGCAGAAGAAGAAAGGCATCAAGTCGTCACTGGGACGGTTCTTCAGTAAAAAGGAGAAGGTAAGTTACGACTTCCTTTATATTTTCGTAGATATTTTCATTACTAATGTTATTAAAATAATTTGGTCAAATGCGATTTGGACTCGCATACTTAGGGTTCCGTACCACTTCAAGATTTTAATATTCAAAATTCTATTCTTACCCTATTCTTTTAAAGGAAGCGTTTTAAATTTATAAAAAAATATACACTTCTATTTTCCACACATAGATTTTTATTTTATCTACTACATGATTCGCTTGTTTTTTTTATAAAAATGTTTCATTTTCTATTGGCCCCCAGTAACATATATATAATTTCACCGATTGTCTGAATTTTGTTTTTATACTTTTACTTTTCACATTTTGTCTTTAGATAAATTGATCTCATAAAGGCTTCAACAATGTTTCAGTAACGTACTTTTAGGGGGAAATTCACTAAACTCCAGTTGTCTAGTTCAAAAGGGTTTAGCTGGGGAGCCCTGCAGTTTTCAGGCCCGTTTAGAGTTGCCAGTTTCAGCATCGTGTCGTTCTTTATATTCAGTTGTTTAATAGATGTTTTGGGACAGCGAACGCTTGTGTGTTGTTCACAACTTTATTTGAAATTCTCCTGTTATTTTCTCAGCCTGCTTATATGTATTGTTGTTAGGAATTGCTGTCAATTAAAGATACTTTATCTACCAAAACTATATATGGTCTATTGTAAGCAACAGTCCGATGTCAGTTGGCGGTCCTAATAGCTTGTAGTTGTTATTTTCTAAAACGTAATTGTATTTATAGTATATATATATATTTTCCACCGACTGTGATAGTTCATCAGTGCAGTATTTTTGCCACAGCATTTGTTTCTTTGTATTCATTGCAGAGCTTGACAACCTGTTATATGCTGGATAGATTCAATGTTTGGCAACCGACCTGCATCTGTCTTTGTTAATAGAGGGTCTTTAACGATGTACTTTAGATAGTCCTTAGTTGGAATTTCTTGATCTTTGATTGCCAATATAAAGCCTTCTGTTTCAGGAAACATATGGCCAGAGATCAACCAGTAGTTCGACGCTGCACTGTCGACATAATCTTAGATGACGTCATTTAATTGTCTTTCATGAAGGGGCGTCTCTTTCCATTTCAGCAGTTTCTGATCAGTGGTCTGGTGATGTAATTAGAAGTGTTGTTGTGCCACTTTCAATGGTGTTGAGTCATCAACTGGCACATGACTCTGTGTAGATCAGAAAATTCTGCGAGATTCTAGAAATGACCACGCTAAATAGAAATTTGTTGGTTTAATAGTTTACTTAGGTCTACCAATCCTCTTCCTCCTTCATACCGTGGCAAAGTTGTACGTTCGACAGAGCTCTTTGGATCGTGATTTTGAGCTTTTGGTAGTAAAACTCGAACTTTTCGTTGTAATTGTTCAATGTCAGTCTTGCACCAATTAACTATACCGAAAGAGTAACTGAGCACTGAACACGCATAAGTGTTAATAGCCTGAAACAGATTTTTACTGCTAGTTTGATTTTCAACAGTCGTCTTACCCTTCTATAAAACTCTGCTGTTAGGTCCTTTTTCATGGTCAAGTGATACGTTGAGCCTGCTTTATTCCAAGGTATTTATAAGTATGATCTTCCCCCATAGATTTAATTGAGGTGCCATCTCCCATTTCGAAGTGCCACTGCTGTATTTTGCCTTTAAGTATATTTTTAATTCGGCATTTGTCTAGGCCAAATTTCATATGGATGTCACTAGAGAACCCTTCTACTAATTAAGGCATATCAAGCAGCTGTTGTTTCGTAGCTGCCATCAACTTTAAGTCGTCCATGTATAACAAATGTACGTACGCTTGTACGTTGTTGTGTTTTAGACTGAACCCAAAATTAGTCGAGTTTAGTTTGTTTGAGAGAACGTTCATGACAAGGCAGAATCAGAGCGGGCTAAGAGAGTCTCCCTGGAACATACCCTTTCTGAATGGAATGGGGTCAGTTTGTATCGAACAGTTGGCTTTATTCAGTGAGATTTTGGTCTGCCAGGTGGACATGGCATATTTTAAAAAAGTTAATAATACAATTATTCACTTTATAGAGTTTCAGTACCTTAATGAGCCAGTCATGTGGAACTGAATCAAAGGCTTTTTTGTAGTTCACATATGCCACGTAGAGCGTTCGTCGTTTGGCGCGAGCTTGATGGCAGACAACGGAATCAAATATCAGTTGTTTTTTGCTTTGTTGTTGAGTAATTATGTTGTTCATCTCACAATGTTTGAAAATGCGATGATTAATGCACGATGTTATGAGTTTGTATAAGGTTGGGAGGCAAGTGATCGGTCTGTACTTTGCTGGGTCCTGTGTACATAGGTTGTCCTTTGGTAAGAGGTAAGTAGCACCTTACGTAAGGAAACTAGGTATCTTATGTGGGTGGGTAATTACGTCATTTATATTTATAATAAGTTCGTGTTTCGTGGGTTGCGTACAGTGTCTTTATCCAGTAATTTTGCACACCATCTGGTCCTGCTGCTTTCCAGTTATGGAGGTGCTTCATTATGTTGAATGTGTCTTCCGTTGTAAATGGTTGGTGTTGCATGCCATCACAATTCTGAAATGCAGCCTCCTCCTCATTAATCCAGCTGGCTCTGGAGTTAAAGGATATTGTTGTGGAAAGCTGTGTTTTCCAGAAATCCTCGATCTCTGTTTTACTGGGGTAACTAGGGGCTTCATTATTATTGATGTTGTTAAGTTTTCTATAAAACCTTTTTTTTAATTGTCGGAAAAGTGTGTTGTCTAATTTCCGTTGGTTACTGGTTTTGTACCTTCTCAATCGACTTATGTAGACGGAAAGCTTTTGTCGTAGACTGTCCAGACACTGCTGAGATGTGATGTTTTCTCCATCCCACTGGGGAGTGTATTCGGTTATTGTCCATGATAGTCTTTGATTTTCCCTTGAAGTCAAGGCTATTATTATTATTTCTATTGATATCTAAATTTCAGCTTAAAGGAAAGGAGATCTCCGGACACGACAGCTCCCTCAATTTGAGCCAAACCAACGTTGGATTACCAGATGGCGATTTGAGCGATACGATGAGCATAACCAGCAAGAAAGGCCAGTTAGATTTTGATCGAAGGCAGAAGAAAAAGTGAGTTCGATATTGGGTTAGAATATACCCTAATTTTCCTTACTAATATTAGGCTTGATCATAGTAGCCAGTTGCCAACTATTCCAACGGTTTGAGAAATTCTACTCCAATCGAGCGTTCGCCGAGTTAACTACCGAGCTCGCTGATTGGCGTAAAGTTTCTCAAACCGCTGGAATCGTTGGCAATTGGCTACTATGAACAAACCTATTATAACAAAGTGTAGTATCTCTGCATTAAAGAACCTTACCTGAAAAGTCTTTGAATTAGTACCAATTGAAATTCTCTTGTTTTGTAGGGAACGGGATTACCGACACGAACTACTAGCTGAAGCGATGAAAGCCGGTACGCCGTTCGCCCTTTGGAACGGTCCAACGATCGTGGCGTGGCTGGAACTGTGGGTGGGAATGCCAGCTTGGTACGTAGCCGCGTGTCGAGCCAACGTCAAGTCCGGTGCCATCATGAGCGCACTCAGCGATGCCGAAATCCAAAGGGAATTAGGAATAAGCAATCCGTTACATAGGTAAGCAAAACATATATTAAGTGATAAACAATGAGATTTAGCTTAGTTTGGCATGTTATCAAAATTCGACCAGTTGTGTCTCTATAGTAATGAGGTTCAACTTGTTCACATAATTATGCGTTTTTGAAATAGCAATAGAAATATTCAACTTTATACCTCTGTTTTATCTACAATGTTATTTTTCCACTTCTTCACTGTTCCGCTGTTTTCCGTAGGGAATACAAAGAGATTTACCCGACTACCATACAGTGTATGGCATCACACTCCCTCTAAGGCATGCAAACCGTGCATAGGGGAAAATTATAAACCCCAAATATTTTATCAGGGTTTAGCTCTGTGGGAGCCCTTGCCAGGTTATCAGGCGGGTGGTTACGCGTGGCTGCAGTTTTTTGACCGTTCTAACAGGACGGCTTTTTGCATCAGTTAAAGATCTTGTCCAGACCGAGGTATTTCAAATTGTTTAATAGATGTTTTGGGACATCCTGTTGTTGACATAACAATTGTATCGAGTTTTATGTCCCATTGTCTCTGTATTTGAAATTATAAATCCCTATATGTATTTTTCAGTTTAATATTTATATTATTATTGGTTATGTCTTAAGGTTGTTTTTCAGAAACATCTACCAAACTATATCTGGTAATTCTGCACACCATCTGGTCCTGGTGCTTTCCAGTTATGGAGGTGTTTCATTATGTTGGACGTGTCTTCCGTTGTAGTTGGTGTTGCATGTTATCACAATTCTGAAATGCAGCCTCCTCCTCATTAATCCAGCTCGCTCTGTAGTTATGGAATGTTGTGGAATGTTGTGTTTTCCAGAACTGCTCGATGGCCGTTTCACTGGGAAATAGGGGTGATTATTATTGATGTTGTTGAGTTTTCCCTTTTTCTGATTTTCGGAATAGTGCGTTGTCTAGTCCGTTGGTTACTGGTTTTGTACCTTCTCAATCGACTTGTTTTATCTATAATATTTTTCCACATCTTCACTGTTCCACTATTTTTCCGTAGGGAAGACAATCACTCACATGTTTCTTTTCCCGTCAAATGCACCACAAGATATTCAGTTTATTATCAAATGAATTAATTTTTTTTTTCGAACCATTCAAGACACTGGCGTTTGGCGATATGAATCACGAATGGATAGGGAATTCTTGGCTACCGTCATTAGGGCTTCCACAATATCGGACTACTTTTATGGAATGCTTGGTAGATGCCAGAATGTTAGATCATTTAACGAAAAAAGACTTAAGAGGTCAACTGAAAATGGTTGATGGATTCCACAGGTACGAAAATTTTCAATTTCATTTTTTTACAATATTTGCTATACTTGGTCTCGTTAATCAATCAGTTGGATCAGTTTTCATTTCTTTTACTTTTAAATTAGTATTTTGATGACAAATAGTCAGTCCCTATTTTAGTCTGAAGTTGCGGTAGAGCCTTGAAATCTTGCTACTTTCGATAGCAAATCGTTTCAAAGCTATCGAAACATTCGAGATCATCCATTTTCTAGACGATAGACGATGGAAATCTATTTTTGTTACGAAATTGTTGTAAAATCTCCCAATAATGTAACAACTTCATAATAGTAATATGAAACATTTTTTTAGAGTGGATCTTTCAAATTCATAAATGCGCTAGAAAAATGAGTGCTGGCTGGCCATGTGCATTGAAATTCCAATACAAAAATTACAACTGAACTGGCATGTAGCTCTCGTTTTTGTCTTTCGTCCTTAATATTTTTGAAAGGAGGACCTGTTATATGCTACTTTAAAGGATTTATTAAATTAAGTGAGAGTCTTTTAAATATATCTTGTTTGAGGCGATTTTTTTATTGTGTTTTCAGAACTAGCCTTCAATATGGCATATCATGTTTGAAACGGTTGAACTACGATCGCAACACATTAGAAGATAGAAGAAAAAATTGTGAAAATTCTTTATCGGATGTTCTAGTTTGGAGTAACGAACGTCTAATTAGATGGGTAGCTACAATAGGTTTGAAGGTAAACTATTATGTTAAACAACAGTTATTATTGGCACAATTATAATCTACTAAGGAATCCTCAAAAAAATATTTTCAGGAATATGGAAATAACCTACTAGAATCAGGAGTGCATGGTGCTTTGATAGCGTTGGATGACAGTTTCGATGCTAACAGTATGGCATTAGCTTTACAAATTCCAACACAAAATACACAAGTAAGTAACAATACGACATTTGGTGCATTTTATATTATTGTTCTGAATAATACACCTAAATAATAATAGCCATTACAAAGGGGGGTTTTGATTTTTAGAGGCAGGGTTGTTTAAGTTGAAACAAAATCCTGAAAAATACTTGTAATAACCATTAAATTGATTTTATTTGAATAATTATTATGTTATTAATGGTTGGCGCGTAACATCAGACAGTATTTCGGCAATAATCAGTTGAATTTTGGCTTACTAGTGGACAATTGCTTCAGATTTATCGGTGTACATATGCAACTGTAAAAATCCCCAGAGAAAATAATAGAATGGCTGCAAAACGCATGAACGAGGTAGCCTATTAACAGGTCCATTCCCTGAAATTAGTCTGCAAGAGTAATGCCTGCCAATGAAGGCGCTATAAACAATGAATTCTACTCCGCCCTATATTTCAACCATATTATATATACAACTTCTTGTGGGCTACCCTACAAAACAATCTTTTTGTAGCACATCCCTGTGACTATAATTTCAGTCCACCTTATATTGTAACCATCCTATATATGTAACTGCTTGTGGGCATCGACATATATACATTTAATATTTTTTGAATTACGTTGTATAAATATATTTCTACTCCTCCATATATTTCAACCACCCTGAAGCAGCCATATATAACTATAATTCCACTCAAACTTATATTCCTACCACCTTGTAAACAACTGCAACTGATAATTGGCTGCTCCATAGGTATAATAATCTTTTAATATTGTTTAACTACCCTGTATAACAGTTCACTCCGCTCTATATTTTAACTATCGTAAATTTCCAACTGTTTATGAGCTACCGATTTAATTATTTTTTCTAGCTATTTTGTAACCACCCTGTATAACTATAATTCCATTTCACTCGTTATTTTAACCACCTTCTATATGCAACTGCTCAGAGGCGGCGCAAAAGTAAACTTAATGTGGGCAAAATACATTTCGCGAGGCCCTCTGATGGTGCAAGAAGAAGGGACTATAAAATCAAAAAATCATTTGAAATTAAGATTCGAGGCCCTTTGCCCCGCGAGCCCCTTTGCCCCGGGAGGGCCTTAGCCCCGCGAGGCCGTGGGCGGTAGCCCACACCGCCCACGCCTTACGCCGCCTCTGCAACTGCTTATGAACAACCCAATAAAACTTACATTATAACAATTTTGTATCAGCAATATAATAAATATTAAGACAAATTTAACACCTTAAATAAATACAACTTACTTCTATAAAATATCTGATGCAAGTGTCTCGTGTATCCCAAAGTTTAAAAAATTACATTTATATTTATCACTTAATCATTTAAAACTTTTTTTCGTACGTCGAAAAGTAATTTGATTTGAAATAATGTGCTATCCTGCAAGATGTTAAACACGAACGTGTATTATGTATTGCCTAAAAATTAATATTTTACATTTTCTTTGTACATATACAGGCACAGGGTGTCCCATAACTAATAGACAATACGGTAACTGCAGTTAGAGGTGGTGAAAATTTTATAATAAACGATATACAGGGTCCTAAAGTGGATATTTGGTTTTTGTATATTTGTGATAAATGAAAAACGGCTCCATATATTGAACTCAAATTTGGTACAGCATTGTTTTCAAGGGCGATAAACAATATTTTTTTATCGTTTTTCATGGTACTTTTACAGGGTGTTTGTTAATTATTTTAACATCCCCTATAATTTGCGTTCCGACGATAAATAATGAAACTGCCATAAATGAATGAACCTCTATATTTCAAGGCGTTTTCTAGATATTGCCATTTTAAGACTGGCACTTAGTCATTTAAATAAAACATTAACGGTTTCAAAAACATTCAATTTAATTATGAAAACAAAAAAAAATCAAATAGATTCACTTCATCGACTGTTAAAATTGACCACCATTAACGTCAATGCATTTTATTACACTTTTTAGAAATTAATTTCATTGTTACACACAAGTAATTAAATGTATCTCCTTACGTGAAAGTCCATCGGATTAAGTTATGGGGTATGAGGTGGCCAAGGGAATTCACTGCCACGTCCACTCCAACGATGCGGAAAGTAGTCATTTAAATATTTCTATACTATAAGTGGATAATGTGGCGGCGCGCCATTGTGCATAAACCACATATGCAGCCTTGCAATAAGAGGAATTTTAATCTCCGCGGAAGTTCAAACAGAAATTTTGGCGAGACGTTCAACTTTTTGCGTAGAGTTGGATAGCAACTGTTAAAAAAAATAATGTTGATTTTTGGGGGTAGTTAACCCCCGACCCCCCTCTGACGTGGGGGGTCCACCAAATCAAGGGTGATGTTAGTTTAGGTGGTGCATATTGCACTGCCCGAATTTCATAATTTTATCTCAAATACAAGTATTTTTTTCAGCCTAGCCCCAAGAGCCGAAATCCTCTACTTTTTGTCGACATTTTTTCGTCGATAAATCGGAAAAATTAAAAATAATAGGAAAATTATACAAATTGAGTGTCAGATGTAGTAAAATGCGTAGAGTTCGATAGCAACTGTTAAAAAAAAAATCTTGATTTTTGGGGTAAATTTTTCGTCATTTGCGGTTTCAATCAAGTTCAGGAATATCATAGAAAAGAGAGAACGAACAACTCTAGGAGAACTTAAATATTTAATACATTCTCTATTGTCCGCTGTCTGACAATTTTTTATACAACACCTTCGGGAAGGTTGTGATAATAATATATTAATCAAATAATTAAATTCACATTAAAAACACAATATTTAATATAAAAGTTACTGCAACGCGTCCAAAAAATCAATACTGATCTACTACATTGACTATTTTACCACTATACAATAACAACGCTTGCATGCCACTTCCAGAAGTACATGTCTAAGAATATAACAGCATCTAACGATCTCTCTCTCTCCATATTTAATTACTCAATGTTTTGAATTTTGACCGTCTAACGGCGGCGGCACTGTCAGTTATTTGGCGTTGATAGTATGGACGTAAATAATGAATTTTTATTATATTTTATTTATTGAATGAACCAATATTATAAATTAATATTAGCATTCTGCACTGAAGGTCGTCAGTAGCTACTAAACAAAACAAAAATGAAGAAAATCGGTTGAGAGACAGAGGAGAAAATGGTACCTAATCGTTTGTCTTTGCCTATTTATATATAGATTAGCCTAAATATAATTTAATTTCGATATTTTCTTTAGGTAAGGCATACCTTAGAGGTGGAATTCACGAACCTACTTCGAGTGGCGACCGACCGACGACCCGAAGACATCCGATCCTGATATGGATCGACCGACGGCCGATAAAAAAGAAATCTACCGACCATATAGTGTTCCGCTGCTCGCATTCTTACGCAGCTCGTTGCGTGCTACCTCTCTTCTCCTTTGATCGATCGGTGAATCTTACCAAGAATCAAGGTATATATTTTGCCATGCTGTGAGCATGCGTTACCAAAAAATGATTTAAAAAAATATATAGATTACAAAAAAAATGAAATGAAATGAAAAAATTCCTACATAATAAGAAGATTGAATCACACGATGTATATTTAAATGATATATGAGCTTTAATGAACTAAAAAATACCCTTGTATCGTAAATAACTCATAGTATTATTAATTGTACATTGAAAAAAAAACTAAAATAAAATTGTTGTTTGTTTGTTGGGTTATATCAGCGATTCGAGAGTAAATATTGTTGAATGTGGCAGCGACAGTCAGTATTATCCCCACGCGTGCCTGCACTTCTTCGGTGCTGTCGTCATATATATATATATATATGTTCGTTTATGCGCTTGCCGGCTCTGGGAATTCTTCCTTTTTCATTCACGTTTGATTTTTTGAAGAAAATTTAACAAAGGCACTTTGTTGACATCAGAAAAAAATGTGTGATAATATCATCGATGTGAATTTACTGAATTTGTTTTGAAGAAACAAAAAAAATGCATTTACCAATCTTCGTATTTAGTTTTTTAGGAAATCTAATCATTCAAATAGTTGAGGTAGAATTGAAATGTTGAATTTCATTTAAAAAAAATTGCTATCTGAAAATTTAACGTATTTTGTGGAATATTCTTCATATAAAATGTCATGACGTCATTGAGGTTGTGGGGAAAACCTTGTCATGCTACCTTATTGAAGTCTGGTTGTCGTGAACCCTAATTGCCGTATAACCGGAAGCATGCGCAGACGGATGCGAAAATAATTCGAGAGAACGTGGAGATGACAGGTGTGACTCTGCCGAAACGTCGTTACTTTTCCAACTCTTCAACGAGGATCAGTTGCCAGCTTAGAGCATATGAGACAGCCTGCAATGCACAAATATCGTAACAATACCAGAAATAGAGGACAATAAAGAGAGCATAATGCTATCTCACTTGGTCTCCCAATTCAGTGAAATATCCTCTCGTAACGATATTTTGCATTGCAGGATACATCCAAAAGTATAAGCTCTAAGGTTATCAACTATAAAGATTACGAAAAATTTGAAACAAATGAATAAGTTAAATATCAGGAATAAAGAAACCACTTCAAACAACTTAATTTTATACAGCTATAGACAGGCACACTTCAATAGTAGGATCTGCTTTGGTTTAAACTACGCCCTCATTTTCTGTATTGGGAAAAGCCCTGCCCCGCCCCGTTGGCCCATTAAATCGCGCCATACTTATCAACTACCCAGACGAATTCGAAAAATATGAAGCAAAACAATAAGTTAAATATCAGTAATAAAGAAACATTTTCAAAAACAACTTAGCCTTTTTTCATCATAAGCTATAGACAGGCACAAATCATTAGTAGGATCGGCTTCTGTTTGAACCACGCCCCCATCTTCTGTATTGACAATAGCTACGCCCCTTGCTTCGCCTCATTGGTCCATTCAATCACGCCATACTTATCATCTACCCAGATGAATATGGAAAAAATGAAAAAAGTCAAATATCAGGAATAAAGAAACCTCATCAAACAACTCAGCCTTTTTTCATCATCAGCTATAGAAAGGCACACATCAATAGTAGGATCGGCCTTGCTTTAAACCACGCGCCCATTATCTGTGTTGGCAAAGCCCTGCCCCCCTCTTGGTCCATTCAATCGCGCCATACTTATCAGCTACCCAGATGAATACGGAAAATATGAATCAAAACAATAAGTTAAATATCAGTAATAAAGAAACGTCTTCAAACAACTTAGCATTTTTTCATCATAAGCTATAAACAGGCATAAATCAATAGTAGGATCGGCTTCTATTTGAACCACGCCCCCATTTTCTGTAATGACAAAAGCTACGCCCCTTGCTCCTTGGTCAACTATCCCATGAGAATACGGAAATATGAAACAAAAGAATAATTTAAATATCTGGAATTAAAAGCAATTGCTTCAAACAACTTAGCCTTGTTCATCATAAGCCATAGGCAGGCCGCAAATCAATAGTAGAAGCGGCTTGAGATTAAGCTACGCACCCAATTTCGGTGATTACATAAGTCACGCCTAATTGGTCCATTCACTGGTGCCGTACTGATCAACTCCCAGGTAAATACGGAAGGTTTTAAACAAAATAATAAGTTAAATATCAAGATTAAAGAAATATCTTCAAACAACTTAGCCTTTTTTCGTCATAAGTTATAGAGAAGCACATATCCATTGTAAGAACGACTTCGGTGTAAACCACACCCCATTTTCCATGAAGGCATAAACACGCCCCTCGCTCCGCCCCCTTGGTCCATCCAAACGCGCCACGGTCTGTCCACATGCTAACATGACGTTTCGCCAGATTTCTTGTAGCCAAGTTTCAGCATTCGTCAGCTACTGTTCAAGTTTTCGGGCGTTGACATGGAACGGAAATACACATGAAGTTATTAAAGTACTAAACACGTCGAAGATACTTTTGGGAAGATCCGGTAATAACTTCCGTAAAAAGAGATATAAATACACAGGGTAGGTGTCATCAAAAATAACCAACAAATGACAACCTTACACAAAATGCTATAAACGAGATTGACAAAAATACCGATTTAAGATTACCAAATAAAGCGGTAAATAAATACTACTAATTATACGATTGAAAACCTGGAGGTGAATTCTGCACTACAGGTTGACAAGAAAATTCTCGTCTCGATAGTCAACTTCTTTGTAACTTTAGGATTTTATGGTAACAGAAAAATGAGAATGACACCGAAGCTACAATTGCATTTGAAGTGTTTATTGCTCGACTTGATTCAAATAGCTTCATCACTTTCAGCAATGCTTAGTTCTCTTTCGTAATTTGCCCACAATAACGCTGACCTGTTATTTTTTCTGTAGTCTAAGAACTCGAAATGTCAAAATCTGGTCATCATACACCTTTCATCAGGAAAAGGTGCAGCTAAAACCAGCCCCTCCATTGTTCTTTGGAGTCATAAACCCGACTCTGCCCTGCTTTCATTAAGAGCGGATTGCGGTTCACACAGGCAGTAGGGTGTTGGCTTAAATCGTGGGGCCATCTTATTTTCATGCTAATTCCCTAAGATATTTCATTATTTAATATATTACGAAGGGTATTAGTAAAATAAGGTTCCCATGATTTTTTAAAATAGACAGCTATATATTTTTACTTTACATAAATTTAAAGCTAAAAACTTATGATATTTTTCCACATAATCGACGTTTCTGTCTAAACATTTTTGCAGACGATGCTCCAACTTTTCTATCCCCATGTTGTAGAATTCTGCCGCCAATCCTTTGGGGAATCGAATAACCTCTTCCTTGACTTCATCATCGGTACTGAAGCGTAGGCCACCCAAGTGTTCCTTTAATTTTGGGAATAAGTGATAATCACTTGGGTCTAGGTCCGGGCTGTAGGGGGGATGGGGCACAATAGTCCAGGCAAAATTTGTCAGCAGTTCTTGAGTTTGACGTGAGACATGAGGTCGAGCGTTGTCATGGAGAAGCCTCACACCACTGGACAATCTTCCTCTCCGGCGGTTTTGGATCGCGCGTCTCAGTTTTCTTAATGTGTCGCAGTATCTGTCAAAGTTTACTTTTGTTCCATGAGGCAAAAAGTCGATCAAAAGCACAAATTTTGCATCTGGCGATAGGGAGCTCCATCTTCGAAGGCAGCTAGGCCGGCAGTGTTGGAAGTAGGGATGAAACGATACGAGTAAATACAAGTAGATACTCGATACTTTTCTCCGATACCAAGTACTTTTGGTATCGATACTTTGCAATTAAGTATCGAGTAGGTATTGGTTAAAAGCAGTGAGTAACTATAAATGTATTTACTCAATGGTCAAAAGTGCTCATATACCAATGCGAATGTCACTATTTTATTTAACATTGCTAAAAAATTCCATTCTTAAATTCTTGGAGCATAGACCTTCTGAGGTAGCCTGCAGTAAAAAAATGTCATGCCACGGGTAGAAAGAGAGGGTAATAGAGACTCAGTGTATAGAGGCTATTTCACTCGATTGGTAGGTGGAGCCAATGAGCTTATTGGATGCAGTTCCCAATCGAGTGAAATAGCCTCTTACCCTCTATATTGCCATCTCTTTCTAGCGTTGCCACGATTGTTTTCGTTCGGTTGGTGTTAACACCATAGAGGTATTATACTGTAGAGTGAATTTGGTATGGGCGTTACTGTAAATGGCAGTGTAATAACAAAAGAAAGAGAAAGACAATATCAGGGTGCCCTTGCTATGTCTCTACCCTACCAATAGTCGAAGTTGTAGGCGTCACCACTGAGACTGACCAATCAGGAACGACCCGCTTATTCTCTCAAATAGTACTGACATTAGTCGGTGTTTGTTTTATGTTTAAAGCATTTTAATTTTTTGACTGATTGAAAATGAGGCCTCCGAATTCTAATATGTGACTATTTTACAAAAAACGATGACAAAATCACAAGCTGCAAAAAATGATTTACAATCGTGCGGTTTTGTGGCAATACTTCTAATTTGCATAAGCGTTTAAAAAGTCACTCTGATTCGATACGAGTAAGTATCGATACTTATCAATTGATACAGAGTAAGTATCGATACTTGACGACCGATACGGTATCGAGTAAAAGTATCGATACCTTGGTGGTATCGTTTCATTCCTAGTTGGAAGTAGCGAGGCGCGAGCGGTATGGATATAGAGAGGGACAGCTGATGAGTAAAGCAGTGTTGCCAGATTTCTCCCAGCACATCGCATTCTGTCTCGGCGGCATAGGGAACCCCTCGTATATATCTATTCCCTAATATTTCCTATCCTATTCCTAGTCTTCTTCTCCTTCTTCTTTTCACCATTGGTTCGTCCTCTTGTAGTAGCTCTGGCCTTTTCATCCTGTACGGGGCCATCTTGTGGTGGTCACGAGTATTTAAATTGAAAGGTGCAATCTAGGTTGCTGTGCGTAGGTAAGAGTGACGTTAGTAGTGTCATCAGTAGGCGGAGATCGAACCCGACTTGTCTGCTTCAGAGACTGAGAGGGGTATGGCATATTTTCTTTTTAACACGATAATTTTTAAAAATGCAGACGCAGATTATTTCTGAACATCATCACCATGTCTCTTGGAACGAGTTATTATAAAATCAGTTTGTTTCTAATAATTCTGCATATTTTTTTCTCTTGACGTTTCTTCACTGTTAATTCACTGGTATACAGTGGTTTTGTTGCCCTGGATATGAGAATAATTTTAGATATATTTATGCTCACAATTCATGAAACTATCAATGATTTTGTAAGAATTGCTCTCAATTTTATTAAAATCTTTATTTTCATTTTAATTTAATAAATCGGAAAACAAGAAACAAAATGACATAAATGTTGAAAATATTAGTTTTATTTTGAAAAATTAGCACACATTGAAGTAAATAGAGGAGAAAGTTTTAAAAACTTATAGTATATTTCCATAAAACGCCTTTTATTAGCTTTTCTTTTATAACTCTTCTTTGGACAATCTTTTTGGACAGTCTTTAAAGACCAGCAGTAATCTGCCATCATGTGACAATCCCAGCGACCCTGATACCGTTCTTCCATCACTTTTAGATCCTGGTGGAACCGCTCTCCCTGTTCTTCACTATAATTCCCTAAATTATCCGGGAATTTATCAAGATGATTGCGAAGATAGTGTAACTTGATGCTCATATTTGCTCCTTGAATCTGAAAATTTGTCAGCATATTTTGCACGATTTCTTCATAATTTGGTGCTTTATGATTACCTAGGAAATTTTCGACTACTAATACAAAACTTTCCCATGCTTTACTTTCCGGAACTGTCATAACTTTGATAAAATCTGAGTCTTTCATCATTTGCCGTATTTGAGGACCATCAAATATTCCACCTTTCAACAATGTAATTTAAACAATTTCCGTCCTTGTCTAATGCTTTTACAAATTGCTTGATCATTCCTAACTTAATATGTAATGGTGGCAGTATGATTTTGTCTCTGTTAACCAATGGCTCTCTTATTACATTGGCTTTACCGACAGTTAAAGAATCTCTCACAGGCCAAACATCTTGATTCCAATGATGTTGCTTTGCTCTACTGTCCCACATACAAATAAAGCACGGGTATTTCGTGTATCCACTCTGTTGACCGAGTAAAAAATTAACCTTTTTCAAATCTACACAGATCGGCCATTGATGTTCCGAGTATTTAATTTTTTCTAAAACTAATTTTACATTTTCATACTGCTCTTTGAGTTTTGTTGAATGGGCAATTGGAATAGATGCAAATTTATTACCATTGTGCAGTAAAACGCATTTCAAACTTCTTTTAGAACTGTCAATGAAAAGTCGCCACTCAGTAGGTTTGTATGCTGTTAAACACATGTCTAAAAGTAGCTTCGCGACATCATTACAGTACACCAGACCTTCATCTTCACTAAAAAATTGCAATAACTCTTTTTCTCGTGTCCTGTATGTCGTAATTCTCACTGTTGGGGCCAATAAAATTTTTTGTTTCAATCTTGAGGCTAATAATTCTGATCCTTGTTTTGATAAATAGAGATCACGTATTAAGTCACTGAGTTCATTTTGAGAAAATAAGAACTTGGGCGTAGATGTTTCACCTTCCCATTCACTTACATTTGTAGACTATCCCGATCTCTGCGAATTTGGTAACATCATTGTTTCTGAGGGCATTCGAATTACTTTTGAAACGTAAACAGGCCGAGGAAGATTTTCACTGTGTAGTATAGGACACTTTGTAGACTGTAAATCTGGATATCTCCAGGTTTGATTGCGATTAAAACCTTTAGCTTCTACAACGCAAAAGTAACAATCATCGAAATGATTTGTAGGATCCATCCAGATCATCGGAATACCAAAGTCTAATCCAGAACGTTCTCCTTTTTTCCATAACCGTAAAGACTCAACACATAACTTACAAACTTCATGAGGAACCCATGGTTTTTCTAGTTTGTCCATTTTAAAACCGAAATATTCAGTGTAAGCCTCCTTAACAAAGTCTGTGATGTTTCGTTGTTGTTTTTTTGTTAAAATAAACACCGCAAATATAACAAAACAAATCAGTACTATGTTTACACTTTCTTCTTGACGAACTCATATTTAAAAGACAAAACAAATACATATTTAAATATATATTCAGTAATTGAAAAGAAATATTAACTCATAAGAACTTATTTAGATTCACGTGTAGGTACTTCGTATTGTCGAATAACTGAGATCTCAGCTGTTCTGCGGAGCATAGGGTGGGGATCGCTAACAGTAGGAATCACGTGATGTTTGTATGCGCGAAAAAGTTGTGCAGAAGCCTAATCATGACTGATAAAATCGATTTTTATGAATAAAAAGCTGATTATTGTTCAAATTATAAGATTTGTGAGTATATCATAAAAATAAGAGCACATTCAGTGCTTTCATATATATATTCGTGATATGGACACTTGAAAACGTAAAAATTTTCACAGATATCCAGGGCAACAAAAAAAATCTTTATTTGTAGAGGTGTGTTATGTTTGACAGTCTTGGATACATATGGATAGAAAGCTAGAACAAACAAATTCCAACATTTCAATTCTATCAGTTGTCAGTTATTTAAGTATTTATTAATCTTAGTTAACACTTAATTGTTAAGTAGACAAAAAGACATGAAATTGTACCAGAAAATGTTTTACCACAAATGTTACCACATTAGTATTATAATTATTAGCAAAAAATGTACCCACAATGTATTTAATTTGTATCATTAACATCGTAGTGCCATTCTGCAGTGTCCTACCAAAATTTCTGTAAATATACACGTTTATTTTTTTTAATAATTAACATGGTAGGGCATTGTATACTAATTTCTAACATATCATTTATAAGCATATTGATTATTATTTTAAAAATCGAATATTGTAATTTATTTTTATATGTGTATAGAGAAAATCAAATGTATATGTATGACAAGGGAGTGTATATGTGACTGTAAATATTATCGCACATTTTCAACTCTTTTTTGAGAAATACAATTCCAATGAAAAATTTCCCGAGCTGTGTTGTAGACACTTTTCATTTTGCTATTTAGCTAGTACAAAACTAAATCAATCCGTTGTCTTTGTAAGGCTTTTGGATGTGAAAGGTGACGTAACTGTAGTTGTAAAGAAAATTCCATTCAAACTTATGTTTTTTTTTAATTAAAAAAAAATATTGAAGAATTATTTAATTTTGGTGAGAACGGGTAAAGTTTCCTTAAGGTTTTGTGCAGTTTTTGTTGTCAGGTAATTTGGTTTTAGTTAAATCACGGGTATTGAATTTATCCGGTTATCAACAATTATGAGATGTATTAAGTGTCTAACCATTCCTGTAGAAACTACTTTAAAATTTTAGTAAAAGTATTAACAAACAGTTTTCTGAATGATAATTGTTGAAGATTATGGTATAATATTTACAGTTTTTATGTGAATAACAATACTAACTGGTTGTCCGGACTTTACAGTTGGCTGGGAGGGTATAGCGATCTCTGATTGGTCGATGATGATGAAGTGGGCGGGGACTGTGCGTCTAGCGGGTTGCTTTGGTATCTCACATCGAAGTACAGAATACCAAATTCTGTTCACGTTAAGACTCTCTTTCATTCAGTTGGAATTGTTTGGATGTTATTATACCATGAAAAAGGAAAACAACGGCTTTTCTGGAGATACTAGTAACAAGAAAAAACGGTGGAACCTTTGGCCACAGGTTCCCCATAAAGACTCCAATCAACAACCTAAACAAAAGAGGACAGTAGTTAAAACTTGTGGATCTAGCCGCCATCTACGAACCAGGCATGTAAAGGATGAGTTAATCTATTTTTTCCTTGCGTTCCAGTTACTCTAGCCACGAGATCAGAAGGTCATTTAGACCAAACCTTAATAAAAAAGAACGGCGGTCAGTTCAAAACTTGGGGACAAGGTTCTTACTGTACATAAAGAACACAACGGATCGAATTAGGATGTTGCTTAGGCAACATTAGGTTAAAACTGTAAACCAATCAATAGAGCAAAAATTAACTGATAATGTGTAAAAAATACTCTCAGGATACCGACTGTGCCGTCACATTAGCAAAGATTCCTAGCGAAGTTTTGCTATGTTTTCCACTGACAACTATGGTTTTTTACTTTTTTATAATCAATTGAAACAAGAAAATTACCTTTTTTCTTAGCATGTTTATAACATCAAAAATACCAAACTAATCTCAATGGTGTCAACAGGTCAATTGTAAAGCATGAAAATACCAATGAAATGAGCCCAGGCTCGATCCGATTGGATCATTAGTAACAGGGAAAAACAAAAAATACTGAAAAATGTAGCATTTTTTAAAAAAATCGTATTTTCGTCACTTTAGAAGCTGTAGAACTGGCTTGTAGGAACTGATAGTAATTTACATCTATTTTATGTATGCCAAAATCAACCGCTACCGGTTTATTCGTTTTTGAACAATTGTGATATAAAGTTTTCTGTTTAGTAATTTTGCATTGTGCCCCCATGTGTCATAGATAATCAAATTTCAATTTTGAAAAAAGTTTTTGAAAGTAGAGGTGTCATTCTACAAAGCCTCTATTCTCATTTTTCACTAAATGTCTGTGAAATATCTGAAAAATGTTAGTAAACATGACAAAAAATGGGCGAGTGTATGAATGTATCCAAGGAGTGGGGAAAACACGGTTGTTGAGGGGAAGCGTATAGTAATATATAGTAGAGACACATACATAGATCGTTTTAATATTTAAAAGTAAGAATTTTTCTAATGACTGCTCTCTTTCCATGTTCCGTACACCCAAAATCCAAATTAAAGCAAAAACGAGAAACTATTTACATATAAATATATTAATAAACAAACAGTTCTCATTTGATATAATAAAATCGAACAAATCACTCTGTTTAGAAGTTTTTTAGCGATTAGATTCTTTCACTATCTGTCAGAGTGACAGTTACTATCTATAATAATTATTGTTAGCAGTTCCCCTCAACAACCGTGTTCCCCCCACTACTAAAAACACATTCATAGGCTCACCAAATTTTGGTCATTTTTGCTAACATTTCTCGTATATTTCACAAACATTTATAGAAAAATGAAAATAGAGGCGTTGTAGAATGATACCTCTACTTTCAAAATCTCTATTCTGAATTGATATTTGACGATCCATGTCGCATGGAGACACACTGCAAGAATAGTGGACTAAAAACTTCAGATCGCAATTATTCAAAACCTGATAAACCGATAGCGCCTGATTTATTCACGTATAAGGTAGATATCAATTACTATCAGTTCCCACAAGTCCAGTTCTACAACTTCGATGGTGACGGAGTTATGATAATATAAAGAAAACCGCTAAATTTTTCAGAATTTTTTGTTTTTCCCTGTTACTGGAGATCTTATCTGATCGATCCTGGGCTCATTTCATTGGTATTTCCATGCTTTACAATTCACCTGTTGACACCATTGAGATTAGTTTATTATTTTTCATTTTATAAACATGCAACGAAAAAAAACGCAATTTTCTTGTTTCAATTGTTTATAATAAAGTAATAAACCATAGTTGCGAGTGGAAAAGATAGCAAAATATCACTACAAATCATTCTTAATGTGGTAGTATCCTGATAGTATTTTTTGCACGAAAAAATCTCTATTGATTGGTCTACTGGTTGAAAAGTCTGCTTAGCCATATTCTTGATCTCCTAAAGATCCTAGCGACTCTGTCGACGTTAAGAGAGTACAGAGTACCTTGTTTATGTGGAACTGTACAGATCGGTTCAAGGAACGTAACATCAATACACGAGTATCTGAATATAGGCGAAATTGTCGGTTAAATGGGCCGTCGCTGAGCATGCATTAATCTCATCTCACCACATCATACATTACCGAAAAACCGATGTACTGTCTATCTAATCCTACTAGTATTGTTGTCTCCAGCGGGAGGCTGTTGAAATATATAAACATCCAAACAATTTCAATAAAAAAGAAGGGTGTGTTAAACTAAAGAAAGTTTCATATTCTGCACTAAGACGAGCGATAACAAAGCCACACACTGGACGCTGCTGAAGATGTCTGCCTCAGTTGCAGATGAAACATTAGGAAGTAATTTCAACAGACCACGCAAAAGAGCCCGGAACATTTACACCTGCCGTGAAACCCAAAGAAACAAAGGCTAGAAGAGCCTGCCTTCATTTTTTTATACGAAGGAGATTGTGTCGCTTCTGCTTCTATAAATATTTCAGTCGGACTTGACTGATCATCTACCCCCTAGCCTAGCTCGGGGCTTACGCTAATCCAGTATTCCTTGTGCAATATCACTGACATCTCGTATGGATTCATGATTCTGGTTTATTTTATTTTTATTGTGTTCTGAATGTTATTTGTGGCATCTTCTAGTTTATTTTAGATTTTCTTGGGAATAATACCACATCAGAGTTCAAACTTGTGTATATTTTAAACCAAACGTTTCAAAATCCTGTCGGATTTCGTTTTCAATGGATATAAATTTATAAAGTATATCATAAAAATTTTATATTTATTAATTTCCTTCTCTTGTTTTCAATGAAAGTTTATCGGATTTACACCTTATTTTCGTCTTATTATTCTTGATTATGTTGAGATCAGAATTGTCATTTATGGAATCTTTATCGAAATTTCTTGTCAGTTGTTTCTCGTATTCTGTTTGCTTTGTTCTGGTGCACTTCCGATCGATTAGTTCCTTCCCCTGAATCTTTTTATTCCTGCTAGTCTTTTGATTACGTTTACTTTACAGGCGTACCAACCGGTGGTAACTTCCTGTTATGAAAGAGTACAACTTACCCCAGTCCCCTGCCATTTTTTTTTTTGGGGGGGGAGAGTGCTAACTAGTCGAACCATCGGTTTTGTAGACAGATGGATTGATAAGGACCGTAATTTATGACAAAAATTGTTTTTATGACAAAAATTGTTAATTCGTTCAAAGTGACCTTCTGTTCTAAATTTTTACGTCGTCTTCTTGGTTGCTGTCTTCTTGGTTGCTGGTGTGCGTGTATATATGACTTTTAATGTCACAAAGTTAGTGGTTAGAGGGGATGTATCTTTAGTTACATAAATTGTACAATAGATATAAATCACAAATAAGACCGTTTGCAGACGCCTATCCACATTATGCTACCCGGATGACTATAGAGTTTATGGACGAATGCTACATAATCATACAGAATGCTGTGTAACATTCATGAGTTGATTTTAATTGTCACCCAAGTATTCTACGTCAAAGAATGCGTAAATTATATTGTTTGGAGAAAGTTTAAATCAGTAAAGACCTTTTGTTTAAATAACTAAATTGACTAGTATTCTAGGCAACGTTTTGTAACTGTTATTTATCACCTAACAGTTTTTGTACATGGGAATAATGTATACTAGTTAGCCCCCACCCGCTGCTGGGCGGGGACAAATCACACTGTACATACCTTGTTTATGTGGACTGATGCGTGATGTTCTCTCATGTAACGGTCGCAAATTCAATATAACAGCGACGCATTGATTGAACAATTATCGTCATTTTTGAAATTTTCTTGAAATTAACACAAACTATACATATAAACTTTCCTCTTGAGTCATTCTGTCTATTGATAACAACCGCATTAAAATCCGTTGCGTAGGTTGAAAGATCTAAGAGATTTGACGATTTAAGGTTCCGAAGAATGGAATTTTCATTACTCCCGATCGGTCATGCGACACCTTGATTAGCAAACATTTTGAAAATCGGAATGACAGTTATTTCCGTTTTCATATTATTTTTCCAATTATATACTGTATTTATTGTATTCACACAGTCATTAGTTGTAAAAAAATTCTGTATATATTATGCAGATGATGATAATAATGATAATATATTTTCATGTTTTTTATTACGATTTAGTATGTTTTATACAAAATGTTTGTAATATACTTTTACTGTTATTTATTTTCAATCTTGAAATATACATTTGTGCTTATCAACTGTTATGAACTTTTTAAATGAAATAATAATGACGGAGTGACGACGTTGGTTCGACACTCCGGGAATGATTGTCATTATTCGTATTTGATCTAATAAATAGTGTTAATTTATGTACATAAGTACATATTGCATAAATATAACGAGCGATCGAATCATTTGTGTGTGTTTTATTTCCTACCATTACTGACTTCATGCAAGGACCAGGCAATCAGACAAAACTACCCCTTTAGTCCAGTCATTATAGTAAGTTCACCTCGGAATTCGAGATACCCAGCTGTAAGTCTGTAAATACTTGTATATTGACACTGTAACATCCCGAGGATGTTTACAAGAAATTCATAATACATTTTTTTAAATTCTTTATTCTTTTGTCGGATATGTTATTTAATATTCGTTCACGTAAGTAAACTAAAAACGTCGTATAGAAAAATTCGCTCGTATTGCAGAAAATGTCGCTAGAATTATGAAATTTCACCTTTGTATACCACTTGCCTATGTTGCGAAACTTAACCCATTTTCCATGTTATAATATATTTTTTAAACAATGAATAGTTATGCATATCGTTCTGTTTTGTTTTTCTTGCCGATTCATGGTTAGCAGAAAGCTGAACTCTTGTACGTGCTAAAAACCAGGTAGACACAAATAGTGTTGCAACATTTTAAACAAAAACCAAAGATGGCCGATTTTACGCAGTTAGAGAAAAATTGCTGATTTTGCCGTCCTTATTTAAAGTTTGTTCTAGAATTTTTTTTTGATGCCAAAGAAAGGCACGTGCGTAGAACACGTCGGTTAATGGCGGAAGATTCAGCCAATCGCACAATGAAAAACTCACGCGGTAGGGGGTTTTGTTGTTAACTTATTCGTGAAGATAGTACCCATATGGGAGGGGCTAAAGTTCACGAGGAACTAGTCCAGAGAATTTCCAAACTAGTTCCGGGCCGGAACTCAAGAAAAGTAATCGTACGTGGCGCGACGGTTTTATAGGGGACATAAAAAAAAAAGTGGAAACCAGACTCCTAAGAGAGGAACGGTTCACCTGTCCAAATAGGGTTTTAGGAACTAAATTATCGAGTCATTATAAAATTTATCGTCGAGGGACGGGAAACGCGAAAGTCGCGAGTGTGTTTTGATCAGTGATTAGCTAGCTAAAAAATTCAGTGAGGTATAATTTCTTTTAATTCACAGGTAAACCTTTTGGGATTAACGGATAAATCGCATCCGGTGAGTACCTTTACATTTTACTAACCAAGGAGTGTTAGTGCCAAACAAAACCTGTGAGTTTTTCCGTAGAGTTGTAGGTTCAGATTGTGAACCCAGGGTAGAGGTTTCTTAGACCAGCAAACGGCCGGGAAGAGACCTCGTGATAGGGACGAAGTAGCGTCGGAGTACGCACAGCTAGATTGTAAACTGGTAAAGATTTCATCTGACGCCCTGAGTCGGCAAAAGGAACGAGCGGCAAAAGTTTAGTTTGCTTGTCTTATGATATTTGGTTTAAATTGGGTTTTGTTTTAGTTTGTTTGTTTGTAATTTATACATGCATATATATTATATGTTTATTGGGGTTGCGTTGGATAAACTGGCTCACCAACGTTTCTTGATGTAAGGGAGGACCTATTATAGTAGGCACCGATAGGGCATAAAATAGGGTCTAATTGTACCTGTCATTCCCAGGGTACAGGGGACATAATTAATATTGTGTCCCATAAAGTTAGTTTTCATATTTTTTTGGGGCCAATTAATTAAAAACATAAATTGGGGAAGTTACATTTGTTCTCAAGTATTGTGTAACCACTAAAAATTGAGGTTACTTGGTTTTTATATTTTTTTCGTTTTTGTGTTACATATCGGGATTGTTTTATTGTTTCTATTTTTTTTAATATATTCTTTTTCATTCATTTTGTTTTCTTCAATATATGTGTCATTTTTTTTTGGTTGTTTACTTTTAACTCCTTCCTTCTTCCTATACAACCACCAGCATTTGAGAAGCCTGGGGACTTACCCTCTTAGAGGAGGCCAGGTGACGAAGACCAGAAGCTACCAAGGACTGAGAGTGAAGGCAGATAAGGGGCAGTAAAGGTCCTTTTATATTATTTATTTTCAGTTAACATTTACAGAGAAGGGTTCCCGGAGTCTTTCTCTACAACACAAATTTTCTTCGGGTGGTGGCAGCATTCCCCTTTTCTCTCAGGTTCTATATAATATATTTCTTTCCCCATTATACAACAGGTATAGGGCCAAATTGTTACACTGGCGACAGCAGGGCCAAACTGTTACAACACCCTAAAAGTTGTCTCAAAACCTACCTATGGTAGAGTGTACGCAACTATTAAATTTCAAGGTCAAAGTTCACAAAAATCGGTTTTTTTGCTCTTTTTTGTAAATATCTCATTTCCTATGGGTTTTTTGTTATTTGTATTTATTATCAATATTGTAGATTAGAAAATTCTCTACAAATTTTGTTTAAAAATTTTTTTTATACGGTGAACCGTTTTCGAGATAGAGGGCGGAGAGCGCGCGGTCACAGCATCACTGCAGGTCAACCGGTGCCTCCGGTCGAAAACGCGCCATATACACTTAATGAAATATCGATAAATCAATGATTATAAATATTTGTCAATTTTTATTAACTATTATATTATATTTTATCATTTTTTTCCTAACCTATCCACTTTTTATTCAGTATTAATTTATTTAACAACACTTACCTGCCCATGTAATTGCAGAATTGTTAATGAAAATATAGGAATTATATTTGAATTTTAACCTACTTTATATTAATAACTTCTTATATGAGAAAAAAAAACAAATAAATTATGAATTAATCTTTTTATTAAAAAATATCAATTTCTAATTTCAGTTCAATACATTTATTTTTATTAAAAGTAAAAATGGAATAAAGGGTACAAAAACTACAATTTATATTTTTAATCATCTTCTTCCTCTTCTTTGTCGTCTTCTGGCTGCTGGTAAATTTCAAACAGGTCTTCATTATCGTCTTCAACGACATTTGTCTCCAGTTCTACCATGATTTCGGGGTCAAAGGTTCGATCCTCGTTAATGACGCTCTGATATGGTAGAGCATTGAAACAAGCTTGCCCATTACATTGGCCACAAGCTAAAGAACATTGCAAGCCCGCTTTCCTGCATCCGCATCGCGAACCACAACCACTCTTGCAGTTGCAGAAAATTGTATTTAGCAAATCTTCTGGAGCAGGTGATAAAATTGTCATGATAGGCTCTAGAAAATCGTTTCGCATTGCCCAACCCCATACCTGGGGTTCCAAATCATGCCTTAACCAAGTTTGAATTTGATAATATACACGTTTGAAATGTTGATGAGCAGCTGCACTTGTTGGTGGAATATTTGAAAGCTGCACAGGTTTATTAAGTTTTGTAGACTTGACGTAATGCATATAACGAAGATGATCGAGACTTTTCACAGATTTCGGAGCTTTATAGACTGCCAATAAGGTTTGAGTTCCACTCTCTAATAATCTCTGGGCCGAACAATTTTCTTCCTCAAATACTGCAGCTAGTTCATGCAAATTTGTCAGTTTCTCAAAAACATAACTATACAATACAATTGAACATCTGTAACCTACTGACTATAAATAGAAAGGTCCGTAGAGTATAATAGGGGCCCGTATAATTAACAGGTATAATTTTTGACGTAGTGGAAGAATTTTAAAATGGGAATATAATTATATTATGATTTAAGTTTTCCCTTAATTAATTTTTAATTTTAGGCAACGGTTATCAGTATTATTGAATAGATATAGATTTAATGCATGAAGAAAATGATAAAATATAATATAATAGTTAATAAAAATTGACAAATATTTATAATCATTCATTCATCAATAGTTCATCAACTTATGGCGCGTTTTCGACCGGAGGCACCGGTTGACCTGAAGTGATGCTGTGACCTCGCGCTCTCCGCCCTCTATCTCGAAAACGGTTCACCGTATAAAAAAAAATTTTAAACAAAATTTGTAGAGAATTTTCTAATCTACAATATTGATAATAAATACAAATAACAAAGAACCCATAGGAAATGAGATATTTACAAAAAAAGCACAAAAAACGATTTTTGTGATTTTTGACCTTGAAATTTAATAGTAGCGTACACTCTACCATATGTAGGTTTTGAGACAACTTTTAGGGTGTCAATATACAAGTATTTACAGACTTACAGCTGGGTATCTCGAATTCCGAGATTCTTACCTAATTTAAGCTTAAATGACTGGCCTACTTTGCGGTCACGGGAGATCGTAGCTTGTAAACAACTGAAGTAGGTGGGTCATTCCATGTCAAATCGAAAAATAGCTGGACGCGACCCCCACCGATTTGGAAGAATTTTGGTGGAGAGTTTTGTCTCATTATAAAACGAAGTTTTGCCAAAGAAAAAAATTTCATAAGAAATATATAAAATTAAAAATTTCACTGTTTTCCCGATTTTATAAGTTTAGTTATTTAATATTTCAGAAACTACTGAACATTAAAAAAAAAACTCTGGTACATTTTTAGAAGACACTTGAGGTATGAGAAAAAAAATGAAAAAAAAATTGAAAATTATCAAAATTAAAAAAAATTGAATTTTTCAACATCGCGGGAAAATTCTGGCCTCAAAATTTTTTATGTTATACCTCTAACATATCTAAAGAAATTCTGAAATTTTCAGAGGGGTGTTCTTTTTCGTTTCAAAGATGAATTTTTGAATTTTGGCAAAATAGTTTTTTTCTATTTTTTTCAACTTTTTTTGTTGAGTATCATTATTCTACCACATGATTACCGAAATTTGAGGTCTAAAATATTTTTCGTATGTTAATGTTGTATGTAATTGTCTGTTTATTTAGAATCCCATAGGGTAGCACATTAGCAATGTATTTACAGGGTGGTTACAATATAGGATGTACTGAAATTTTAATTATGCATAAGCAAATCCATATACAGGGTAGTTACAAACATATGGTGGTGTAATATTATAGTTATACAGTGTGATATAAAATATGTTAGCACAAAAATGTTATATTTGGTAGCTTATAAAAAGTTTACATATAGGGTGAATCGGAATTATAATTATACGAAGTGGTTAAGAAAATGTTTGAACATAAATGTATTATAGGGTAGCTTCCTTGTAGAGTGGCATAAAAGCGGTCGTACATACAGGATGGTTGGAATATGGAATCAAGTGGAATTTTAATTATACATGGTGATAAAAAAATTGTTGAATGGGTTATCCATAAGCAGTGGCATATATAGGGTGGTTGAAATACAGGAGAGAGCAGAATTGTAGAATTACACAATGTAATTTAAAAAATGCAAGACAAACATATTATATTAGTTAGTTCAAAATGAGTTTACATAGCAAATGTCCGATTATTTTGATATATGTGTATTTATGATGGAACTTTGAATTTACGAGTAAAGCTCGGTCACCCAGTTACTAGTAATAATAATCATAGGAAATGAGACTCTCTAGTGAATTCTGGCATGGGTTCTATCGATAATAGTGATTTCACTGATGGGAACATAGATTGCAGAGTGTGACACTTTTAAAATTATTTAAGTTTTGATTTAAAGTTAAATCTATAATATATTTTGAGATATTTATGATTTTACATTCCATTAACATAAGAAAAATATTTTAGACCTCAAATTTCGGTAATCATGTGTTAGAATAATGATATTCAACAGAAAAAGTTGAAAAAATAGAACTATTTTGCAAAAATTCAAAAATTCATATCTTTGAAACAAAAAAGAACACCCCTCTGAAAATTTCAGAATTGCTTTAGATATGTTAGAGGTATATTATAAGGCCAGAATTTTCCCGGGATGGTTACTTTCCACGATTTTGAAAAATTCAAAATTTTTCAATTTTGATAATTTTCAAATTTTTTTTCAAATTTTTTTTTCTCATACCTCTGAGTGTCTTCTAAAAATGTACCAGAGTTTTTTTTAATGTTCAGTAGTTTCTGAAATATGAAATAACTAAACTCATAAAATCGGAAAAACAGTGAAATTTTTAATTTTTTTTAAAAAATTTTTTCTTTGGCAAAACTTCGTTTTATGATGAGACAAAACTCTCCACCAAAATTCATCTGAATCGGTGGGGGTCGCGTCCAACTATTTGTCGATTTGACATGGAATGACCCAGGTTATATATAATAAGATAATAGGTACTCACGTTTTTTTTTTGTTTAAAGAGATCAGCGATGACAAATGTTTACGACTTTCATGGCTGGAACTGTTATTTGTAGGATCACTGAACTAATTTTGGTATTTGTAGCTCCTGAGTACCTTGAAACCTTGCTCAGTTTTGACAGGCCGGCAATACCAAAGACCTGGGGCATACCTAGCTTTTGGTTCAGAAAGGGACAAATATGAAACAAAATGTCCTAGATAGGGGCAAATCAGATATTTTTTTGGATTAGGGGGGCAAGTCGTCAAATTTATGAGAAGCACTGTAGGTTCACGGCAGGATAGGACCCCTGGGCGGACATGTGTGAACTCCGAGTTTCACTCATGTGCATGTCCTTGAGAGCGGGGGTATAGACGACGGCCGTGTCGGACAGGGGGCTCCTGCCCTGGAAGGGGAGTGTACCTTTCTAGGATCCGAGGCAAATCCTATTCCCATCCGCGCCTGGACACCTAGAATTACAGCTTACAGCCCCGACCGCTGTAAGGTGCTCCGGGTCCGCTCATGGACCGGTAACATCGTCCATATATAAGAGTCATAGACTTTGGGTTGACTCGGATCTCACGTCCAGATATGCACTATACCGGGCGCCTATAATCTTCGGGTGTAGGATTAAAAGCTGTAACGGAGGAACTCCGCGGTGCGTATATCGAGACCTGAGACTAAACACAAAGGCTCGATCACTCCAATACAGCGGTGTATCCAGACAAAGGTCGTCGTTTGAGGTGTCGGACCAGCATACTAAACCCTTTTTTGCTGCCACTAGCGTTTTGAGAAGCCGACTTGGTTAATATCAGTCGTAAAAGATAATTGAGGCTGGAGTCGTTGAAAAGTTTTGTAGAAGGGTTATACAGTGAGGCCATATATATCTTAGGATGGCATATATCGTAGAATTGGGCTTTTTTCCTCCGTTAGGCCACATATTTTCCGTTTAGCTATTGTTTCGTTGAGCCATATATGTAGCTGTTGGTTCTTTTTTTCTTGGGCCAATTTTACAGTTTAACCGATTTCTTATTGGAATATTTTTACTGTTTGGCTATTGGAGTATTGAAATAATTTTGCCATATAATCACACTTCCGTTTTTAGTGGTATGTTGGATACCGTGCGTACTAATTATGTCTTGGAACCGATTCATTAAGGTGGTCTATTTCTTCTTGAGGAATACTATCCCAAGATACCTCTATTTCATGTCTTAGAACCTCCAAAGTCCGTGGGGGCTGTGGTAAATTTCAGAGCCTTCTTTCTAACCATCATATCCCAAAGATGTTTATGGGCAAGAGATCGGGGGGATCTGGGACGACGGGGAAATGTTCTATTTAAGAAGTCGACAACTAGATGACTTGCGTGGGCAGGTGCTCCGTCATGTAAGTACCATATATTGGAACGTGTTTGTAGGTTCACTTCATCTAACAAATCTGGTAGCGTGTTGTTCAAAAAATAAAGGTAATTCTCCCCTGTCAAACGTGCAGGCAGTATAAATGGCCCAACCAAGTATTCACCAACTATTCCAGCCCACACGTTAACTGAGAATTGGTGTTGAAATACTGACTGGCGTATTTCGTGCGGATTTACCTCAGACCACGAATGCGTATTATGAAAATTTATTATACCATTCCTATTAAAACTTGCTTCATCTGAAGTTAAAATATTGTTCACAAAATTAGGAAATTGTCGATGTTTTCTGAGGAACCAACGACAGAAATTGAGTCTTGGTTGAAAATCATCAATTGAAAGCCCTTGAAACCGCTGCATGTGATATGGATAGAGCAATTGTTCCCGTAATGTTCTATGAACAACAGTGTGAGAAATTTGCAGCTCACTTCCAATACTCCGTGTGCTACGATATGGGTTGATGTCGATAAGGTCTAGTATTTGATCCTCAGCAGCTAAGATACGATTATGTCGCTGTGATCCGCGATCCCTGTATAACATTCTTGCTATTCTGCAATTACGTCTGCTTTCCCCATAAATTAAGAGCATGTCATGTCTTTCCCTAATTGTGTAATCGGCCATTATTTATCACAAATAAATACTGCCGCACTATTCTTAATTTTCGAACTTACACACTAATCACAACCGATTTTATTTATTTAAAAAATATATTAAATGGAAAGCAAACCACGAAGTCTACATCAAATAGATATCATTCAACTCACTTTACCGTTTATCTATTCTTATTTACAAGAATCGAAGTCGCAAAAAACAATCGTAACTCTCAGTCGTCGTTAAAGTAAAAATGTAGTAAATAAGTTGGTCTGTATGCCACGTTGCCATATCTATTCGGAGAGACTTACACTAAATTATAAAAGCATATTTCGAGTTTAAATAATCAATTTTCATTTTTAATGTGGCTATTAAAGATGTATAAGTTATTGAGTATTTACATATTTAGATTTACCGACATTTTGAAATCGAAATTATTGTATTATTCACTGTAGCAAGGGCTACATAAAATCTACCTTTATGTGTTCTTTTTGGCAAAACTATAGTTTATTTTAGAAAATGTTATAAAGCTTTTTGATTTGTTTTTGTCTGAAGTATTGTTCTTCAAAATCTTTGCACTCTTTGCACACCGTTTACACCCTGTATATATATATATATATATATATATATATATATATATATATATATGAAATGGGAATTAGATAATTGTTTATAATATCAAAAGTAACCGTTGAATTTATTTGAACTTATTAAACTTGGAGCTGTAAAACAAACAGCATTGAAAAAGATCAAGGTAATCCCGTTTCAAACCAGTCACCAGGAAGATGCATTTTTGCATGTTAAGTGGTTCTGTTGATACTATGAACTTCACTTGCATAATTTAATACAAATTAAAATGGTAAATATGACAGATTTAGAAATACTGTTACCCGGGAAAATATTTTAGTTTTATAAAGGACTGAACTTTTGCAGAAATAACAAAATTTTCTAGAACACATTGTGACATTGCATTCAATTTAATCCTGCAAAAAAATCGTGTTAATACGCATTTTTATAATATGACTCCGGATTGCTCCGTCTTTCACATCATTTCTTCGAAAGTACTAGGTTAAAATGTTGATCCGATCAGGAGTACATATAGTAAATGAAGAAATTTTCATTTTAGGGGAAAAATTAAAAAAAGACCGTTCCTCCTTATCACCGAATTACTGAAGCTAAATTAAAAAAAATAGGGACTATAGAACGTTGCCCGAAGTTTACAGGAAAAATAAGGAGAAACCTATAATTTTAGTTTTGGGGGGCAAATTTGGAATTAAACGAAAAATTAAAAATTTCTCAAACGTAATATATCATATGAAAGGGCTCATTCTAAGGAAACAAATATATTTTTTTCATATTTTAAAAATAATTAGTTTTTAAAGATATTAACAAAAATTTACCCACCCCCCTCCCTCTCTCATCAACGAAACTATCAGACGCAAAATTTTGAAAAAAATTACGAGAATTATGGCCTCACCTATCTAATTAAAGACGCGAATATAAACATAAATTATTTTAAAGATATTAACAAGAATATAAAATATATTCATTTCCTCCAAAACTATGAGACGCAAAATTTTGAAAAAAAAGCTTATATAGCGACACTGTATCTTTATAGGAAAAATAAGAAGAAATCCCTAATATTAATTTTTTTTATCCATTATGTAATATATCGAACAAAAGGGCTCACTATAAGGAATACAAATATTTTTTTATATTTTTAAAATAAATTATTTAAAAGATATTGTCATACATTCCCCTTTCCTATTTCCAAAACAACGCGACCTAAAATTATCAAGAAAATTAGGAGTACAGGGACTCACTTGAATTTTATAGTATAAATAAGGAAAAATTCCTTAAAATTTAATTATGGGGGGCAAATTAAAGGATTAAATGGAAATAATACATTATTTTTTAACATATATAATATATCAAATGAAATAGCTCAGAATGAGAAAAACGAATACATATTTTTTATATTTTTTAAGTTATTTGTTTAAAAGACATCAATAAAAATATAAAATGTCGACTAATTCACCCTTTATCTTAGAAATTACATGACTTAAAGTTTTCAAAAAAAAAAAAATTAAAAATTTTTAAAACCCATCATGTAATACATCAAATGAAAGGTCTCATTCTGAGGAACACAAATATATATTTTTTTATATTAAAAAAAAATTAATTTAAAAGATATTAACGAAAATATACCAAAATTTACCCATTCCCCCCTTTATCTCCGAAACTATAAAACGTAAAGTTTTGAAAAAATAGAGGTATAGAGTCTGACCTGAAGTTTACTGGAAAAATAAGGAGAAATCTCTGCTTTTAATTTTGGGCGGCAAATTACATATTTAAATGGAAAATATAAAAGTAAAATTGTTTTTGACGCATCATGTTATATATCAGATGAAAGGGCTCATTATGACGAAAACAAATATTTTTTTTTTCATATTTTTAAATTAAATTAAAATTAAAAGATATTAACAAAAATATAAAAAATTTTAACCATTCCCCCCCCCCTTATCACCGAAACCATAATCTGTAAAATTTTGAAAAAAAATATAGGTATAGCGTCTCACCTGAACTTTACTGGAAAAATAAGGAGAAACCCCTAATATTATATTTGGGGGGGCAAATTATAGAATTAAATGGAAAATAAAAAAATAAACTTTTTCTAACATGTCATGTAATATATCAAATCACAGGGCTCATTATGACTAATACAAATATATATATATATATATATATATATATATATATATATATATATATATATATATATATTTAATTTTTTTAAAATAAATATTTTTAAAATATATTAAAAAAAAATTTACCCATTCCCCTCTTAATTCCCCAAACTATAAGACCTATTTTTTTTATTTACTGGAAAAATACGAAGCAATCTTTAATATTAATATTGGGGGCCAAATTACAGAAATAAACGGAAAATAAAAAATATTTTTTGAACGTGTCATGCAATATATCAAATGAAGGGGCTCATTATGAGGAACACAAATATATATTTTTATTTTTTTTTAATTAATTGTTTACAAGGTATTAACATAAAGATATAAAAAAATCTCATTTCTCGCGTTATTTCCGAAACCATACTACCTAAAATTTTGAAAATAATTAGGGGTACTGGGGCTCACTTGAAATTTATAAGAAAAATTATTAGAAAACTTCCATCGTAATTTTAGGGACAAATTATACAATTAAATGGAAAATAAATTTTTTTAAATCATTTGTTTAAAAGATATTAGCAAAGATATTAAACATCGACTTAATTCCCATTTTAGAAACTACACTATTTAAATTTTGAAAAATATATTTTATTAGTATTTTTAAATAATTTGAATAACAGATTTAATAATTTATAATTTAAAACTTGACCTATTTTGCCCTTTATCTTCCAATCTATAGAGCCTCAAAATTCAGACAGTAGATTATAAAAGGCTTCCCTGAAAGTTTATTAGTAAAATAAAATTCTAATGTTAATTTTTGGGTGCCAAATTCGAAAACTAAATACAGCGAATCTTGAAGGTGGTACGGAACCCTTAGTATGCGAATCCAACTCGCACTTGACCAATTATTTTTCTTAAATGTTAATTTTTGTAATAAATCTGAAACACTTAATATTTCCGAAACAGTTGAAGGTAGGACATTGTACATGAATTCTGTCTAGAATGTTGTAGAGAATCCAACAAATAAATGATATACAGGGGCTTGCAATTAAAATGAGAAAGTTGGTATTGGCCACTGTCACATGACACACCCTACATAATTTTTTGTTGTTGAAAAAATGCGCATTTAAAAATACAAATCGAATTTATTCCATTTGGCTGTTCTATACTGTCTATGCACTTTATGTACGGCCGTTAGACAAAAATAATATTTTCCAAATTTAAATGTCAAGTTCTGTCGGTCAGTTTTCATTTTGATTCATTTGCAGTCTGTTCTTTTTTAAATATAAATCATTGCGTATTACATGTTAATTGGCAATTATAATTTACAATTTTAACACGCCATCCAATGGTTCGATAATTTTTATTTGTGTGATTGTGACAATCACTAGTTCAAACAGACTCCAATGCGGTTAGTAAAGTTAAATGAACTTTTATTTCTGGGTAAAACTTTATAGGACTCCCCTGTATATCATAGAATACCTCCCACTTTCACGACAATGTCTAATATCAAACTGTTCTACATTAAAAAATCTAATTAAAAAGTTTTACTAGCAGCAGTCGTTTATACCACGACGTATTTATATTACATTTCATTCTTTGACCAATAACACTTCAAAATATTTTCACACCATCTGATAATCGCGTTAATCATGTGATAAACCACCTAACCCGGTAAATATTTGTTAATAAAGCAAACTCACGTATGTGTTTGTCTGTTTTATTAGCAGTTCAGATATTTTTACTCAACCATAATAACAATTGTCTTCGAGGTATTGTGTTGTGAACATGAAATAACGGAAAAAAGACGATGGTTCGGGCTTGGTTCATAGACGAAGACCCGAAAAATCCTAAAGAGGAGCACCAGCGATGTCCACCGAAATTCGTCAGTCTCGAAGAGTTGTATAAAACAACAGGAGTTGAGTATTTCCAGGTAAGTGTTTTAATAGTCACATGGATTGTTCCAATAAACTCGTGATGCCTGATTTTAATTAGTTTGAAAATTATGTAGGAAGTTTTAATGTTGTGTATTCAAATTAAGTAATAAAACACGTCGGACTGCTCTCAGTATTGATTCATCGAACATTTTTAGATATCACAAAATACTTACATAATTTAATGGCTTTATTTATTTTTATTTATTTAAAGAGTACGGCCCCTACAGGCAGTCGCAGCTGCCCTATTACAGGGTGGCACAAGTTAACAATAATTCAAACATTAGAACAAGCAAGTACTTTTAATTAAATTAAAAAAGGGAAAAAAAGAAAAACGTAAGGAAATTCAAAACTAACAGACTGATCCTTGACATAGGTCAACAGCCTGTGATATGTTTTTCCTGAAAACCGAGTAAATTAAGGAGAAAATGTCATAACTGGTACTATTATTTTTTTCATCGACCATATTGTACGATCGGTAACACCGTGGCAGCGGCGAATAAAATAATAATTGGAGTTAGAGCGTCCAATTGCAAATATTTCTCTATTTCTGAGGGTGTAAGGCCTAGTATTGATTAAGAAATGATTACTTAAATATTCGGAATCAAAGAGATTATTAATTATCTTATATAAGAAAAATATGTCAGAACATTTCCTCCTGAATTCTAGGGATACCAAGTTATAAAATTTTAAATTTTTAGTGTATGGATGAAAATGTCTTTCCCTGTTAAAACGATGATTTACAGCATTTATAAATATATTTATGATAAAAGGGATTCCAAACTGTCGTAGAATATTCTAATATCGATCTAACAAGACTATATAGTATAGGGTGGTGAGCGATTTGGCATTTTTGAAACCTTTGGTTATTCGTAATAAGAAACCCAAAATTTTTTGAGCCTTTTGAACAAGTAATTCAATATGTATTTCAAATGACAGTTTGGAATCTAATACAACCCCCAGATCCCTAACGTGATCTACATACTTCAATTTGTCACCCAGTAAATATAGATCACAAGGGGTTCGTGAGTGATTAGGTTTTCTGGTGAACACGATGGAATGACATTTATCACTATTAACAAAAATTCTGTTTCTTATACAGTAATCAGAGAATCTGTTTAAGTCATTTTGCAACTTTACATAATCAGAGGTGTCCCTGAAAGTTCTGAAAATTTTTAGGTCGTCCGCATAAAGTATATGCTCGTTGTTACAGGAGCATGCATGCATGGCACCGACTTCAAAAATATACTAGATTGGTAGGTAATTAATTTGTACAGAATGAACACCTTAACTCCTAGGACAGAATGTCAGGATAAAATTTTCAGGTTACTTCACCTGTCAGAGATATTGAATACTTGAGTAACAATGAATGTGTTATTTATTTGCTAGAGTTGTATTTTGTTATAATTATTTTTAGCTTTTTAGTTATAGGTAGAAGTCGGTTATATATTTTTTTTAAATGTTTTATTTTCAACTTTTTAGTATTTTTTTAACTCAGGTAGTTTTTTTTTATTTTTTATTTTGTATGTATAACCTTAATAGACAGAACCAGGTAACATCGAAAGCCTCAACATTACACAATGATACTTTCTTATTTAAATTGACAAGTAAATCTTTACGAACAAAATGTACTAGTACGCGTTGACTTAATAAGCCCAAAATATATTTATGCCTTATGGACTACTCCATGTAACCTTTTTTCAACTTTTTTTGACAACCCTGTATAACTATAGATAATTCCACTCCAACCTATGTACCAACCATCCTGTACATACGACTGCCCACGGACAAGCATACATATGTTAGCTGCCCTCTATAGAACGGAGTAGAATCCATCCCATATTTACGGAGTCAAATCCGTCCTATATTTCAACCATAGTATATAACTCCTTGTAGGCTAGCCCATAAATTAGTTCATTTTTTACATTTTATATTATCGTCCTGTGTAACATTAATTCCTCTCCACACTTTATGCAATTTCTTATGGGCTATAAAAGAAATAATTTTTTAATCACACTGTATAAATAAATTATATTTCAACTGCAGCATATATTTCAACCATCCTGTATATGATTTGCTCATGTCCACATCATATAACAGTTTTTTAATCACCCTATATAATTTTAATTTCACATCTTCCTTAATAGATTAAACGTTAAAAAACTATGCACATCCATAAGGAGTTATCGAAAAATCGACTAAAATATTAGGGATGTTGGTCGATTTCCATGCACGCATGTGTTCATTCTCAAATTTTATCACTTTACCAATAGAATTCTTTTCCAAAATTTGCAGTTTCAGCAATCCGGATGTATACTCTATTAAACAAGACCATATTCATTCAAAACGGTGCACCACAGGAGAAGAAATCAGGTAACATGCATACAAAAAAAAGCGAAAAAATACGCGACGAATTGATAACCTCCTCCTTTTTGGAAGTCGGTTAAAAATCGAAATATGGTACACTGGCATGTTCCGAACTTTGAATAAAAGTTAAGCTGATGCAAGTATTTGGTGCATGCGGTGGATCCAATTGACTAATTGTGTGCTACTGAACATGGTAGTAGTTTTTTCACTATATCTACCGTTTCTGTCAATGTAGTGTGATAAAATATATGCCAGATTTTAAGTTAAACTATAAGCTTTGCAACAAAAAAAGATTCAGCAAAAATAGTTGAGTAGTTATTACGTGATGCGGTAACGAACAAACAAACAAACAGACAACTACAATTTTATAATAGTATATTTAGAATAAATAGATAACAGCCACGAACACAAAATGCCAAAACTTTCAAAAATATTGGATAAGACAAAAATATGAACAATGTGAACAATGTCAAAACTGTCAACATTGATGAAAACGTCGTAAACGTCACAAATGTCAAAAAAGTCAAAACAAATAGGCAGATTCGTTACACCTAGCGACACTGGGGCGGGCTAACTAATAACTCTAGCATGGTAGGGTGGATTTATTTATTTTACTTTGTTTGGAACAGGATTTGGAAAGACATGGTAAAAAGTACAGGCTATAAAATTTGATATATTGTAGTAATTGAGATTTTAGTAAAAAAAATCATGAGGTATTTGTAAGATAAAAATGTCAGCACTAAACATCTACAGATTTATTATCTAATTCTATTTTTTTTGTTATATGTTTTTAGATCAATCCACAAAACTACGAAATAGATGCGACGTTAAGAAAACTAATCGAAGAAAGAAATAACGTAGGCAAAGAAATCATCGAGCATTTAGACGAGAACGAACTCAAAATCCATTACACCGAACACTTCCATTCTTACGACGAATTCCGCATTTGCTTGGAGGGTTGCGGATATTTTGACGTCCGTGACAAATTCGACGAATGGATACGCATAGAAGTCATACCAGGAGATTTGTTGGTTATACCTGGAGGATGCTATCACAGATTTACAGTCGACAGAAATGTAAGTTGAGTTTATATATATGAGTGAGTGAGTTTTTTTGATGATCAGTATGGAGATCTCGGAAACTAGCGGAGATAGAGTAATGGTTAAATTTTGAAAGATTTGCAGTTTTACTGGCCCAATTTAATGACACTTTCGGATTTTTATAAAAAGTCATAGCTTACTAGATATTTTGAAAAAACGAAATTCTGTCGATTTAGTCAAATCCCTCTAGCTCCTTTGTTTTTGATTTTATAAAAAAAGTGTAAATATCAAAATTGAAGGGAAATCCCGAATATGATTGTCATATCCTCGTTTGCGCGACAGCTCTCGTTTTCGAGATATGACACAAACTTATCTTTTTTGAATGGAAACCATAGTTGGCTATGACCTCAATAAACCGGACATGTTTAGAGCTTTTCAACGATATAATACTCGATATAGTTATTCATAAAAATAACGGAGTTATGGATGCTTTTCTCTCTTATTTTCACTTTTAAAAAGATTGTTTTCACTTTGACGTTTCCTCATTTAAGAGTAATTCCATTAGTAGTGCTGAACTGATTGTCGATATTGATCAGTTTTCGTGATAAAATTGAATATTCTAACGAAGAAAAACTGAATATGGTGGAATGTTATATCATATGCCATAAAAATTCAGTTCATGCAACTGAAGAATACTTTCATAGATATTTTAATTGTCGTCAACCTGCTCTATGCACATTTAAGAGGCTTTACGATAGTTTACGCAGATATGGATCTTTTACTAAACCACCAAAGGAACGTAATCAAATTAACGAAGCAGCACAAATAAATGTTTGGCAATGGTAAATCAGAATCCATCTACATCAACTCGTGAGATTGCGGCAGAAGCTGGCACATCTTAACGAACTGTAGTTAAGGTACTCAAAGCGCACAAGTTCCACCCGTACAAAGTTTCAGTTTCTCAAACTTTGCATGCTGGTGACGAACATCGACGTATTTTGTTTTGTATATGGTTTAGAGACATGTGCCTTGACAATCCACAGTTTCCATTAAAGTTGTTATGGTCAGATGAAACTAGATTGACTAACTGCAGTATGTTCAATAGACACAATGAGCAGATCTGGGCTAAAGAAAACCCTTTCCATGTAGAACAAAGACGACCCCAGATAAAATTTGGTTTTAATATTTGGTGTGGTATCATAGAGTCTACTATTCTGGGGCCTTTTATCTATGACGAATCAGTTACTGCAGCTACTTGCATTTCTTGCAATACACTTTTCAAGACATGTTTCATAATTTGAATTTGAGAACTCGTTTAGAAATTGAGTGGTTCCCACATGATGGAACACCTGCTGATAACTCGTTATTAGTAACACAACATTTAGATAATATATATCCACATTCTTGGATAGGAAGAAATGGCCCACGCGAATGGCTACCTCGGTCTCCCAATTTGGCAGTTATAGACTTCTATTTATGGGGTGTGCTAAAAAACAAAGTATACAAAAGAAAGTATGAGACAGTTGGTGACCTAAGGGAGGCGGTATTACAAGCAATTGAAGAAATTGATAGACGGTTTGTAAGGAAAGCGGTAATGTCAATCTTAAAAGGATGCAATTTTTGTCTAAATAACAATAGTGGACTTTTTGAACATAAATTGTAACCATTATAATGTACTTTAATTTCTTAAGTTTTTAGTAAGTACCTACTTATTTAGTTTTTTCGTTATATCTGATATATCAAATAAAAAAAATCTTTCAATGTTTTTTGTAATAGTTATTAATAAATCAATCTATTTCATGGCTAACTACGTTAAAAGTGAAAATAAGAGAGAAAAGCATCCATAACTCCATTATTTTTATCAATAACTATATCGAGTACTATATCGTTGAAAACTCTAAAAATGTCCGATTTTTTGATGTCATAGCCAACTATGGTTTCCATTCAAAAAAGGATAAGCTTGTGTCATATCTCGAAAACGAGAGCTGTCACGCAAACGAGGACATGACAATCATATTCGGGATACAATTCCCTTCAATTTTGATATTTACACTTTTTTATAAAATCAAAAACAAAGGAGCTAGAGGGATTTGACTAAATCGACAGAATTTCGTTTTTTCAAAATATCTAGTAAGCCATTATTTTTTACAAAAATCCGAAAGTGTCATTAAATTGGGCCAGTAAAACTGCAAATCTTTCCCAATTTAACCATTGCTCTATCTCCGCTAGTTTACGAGATTCCCATACTGATCATCAAAAAAAAACTTATTTTGAATGTTCATTTGGGATTTTCTCTCCTCGCAATGGTTTCTGAAAAATACAGATAAGTTAAGTACTTGAATATCAAGGTGTATTATCTAAGGGCAGTTTGTGGAAACTGCCCGGAACACTAGTTGCCCTCTTATAGATAAAACTCTCCCGCAGGATTAACTGTGAGAAAGTAGGTCTACAGATTTGTCAACTAGTATTCCAGTATAATATGTTGTGTATTTTGTGTTGTACTTATCTGTTTTTTTTTGTGACGTTTCGATTCCTTATCAGGAATCGTTGTCGAACAATGTTAGCTTGAATGTTTTGCACTATATTCGCTTGACTTTTTGGTAATGTCAACTGACTGATTAATTGACTTTGAAGTTTTTTTTTTGATGTTTATTCGTCAGAAACCATGCAACCGGTATCTCTACAGAGGGTGTCCCGATTTCTCCATTATTCAACAACATGCAGACACTTTCTTTGATTTTTCTTTTTTTGGTATGTTCTTCTTTAAGTAGTATTTTTGTCTTATTCCAGTCCATTTTGTGTGTACCATTATCCGTGAGTTCATGATTTGCCAATCTTGATCTGTCTATATGTCTTCTTGAGACGTTGTATTGGTGCTCTTTTGTTCTAATTTGGAGAGGTCTTGATGTCTCACCGGTATATGTTTTTCCGCAGGCACAAGGTACATTGTACACACAATTTTTGAACTTTGAGTACCGTTTTCCGGTTTTGTTTTTGTCAAATTTGATATTAAAGTATTATTGCCAATACGTTTAATTTTTTCGGAGAGGCCGGAAACATAAGGAATAACGTTTATAATTGTGGAGTTAATATCAGTTTGTGTGTTGTTATTTAAATTTGAAGTATTGTGTGTTGCTGTGTGTCGTTTGTTGGTTTTTTTGTTTTTCTCGATTTAGTAAATTGTTTTGTTTATGAAATATCTTGGGTATTCGTTTTGTTCTAAAACTTCCTTTATCAAACATAACTCTTTCTCAAAAATTTCCTTTGTTGCTGAAACTGCTTTGGCTTTGTCATATAAGGATTTAATGACTCCTTTTTTACATTTAAAGAATGATTTGAATAAAAATTCAAATATCTATTAGTATGCGTTGGTTTCCTATAAATGCTTGTAGTGAAATTGTTGTTTGATCGGTCAACCAACACGTCTAAAAATGAAAGTTTATTTCCATTTTCTATTTCAATAGTAAATTTAATTGTAGATTCTTTGTTATTGATCGTATCTAAAAAGCAGTATAAGTCGTCTATGCTATGTTCCCATATTGCAAAAATATCATCAACGTAGCGCCACCATACTTTAGGTTTTTTGAAGAATTAAAGATAAAAGTTTCCTCAAAGTATTTCATAAATATATTACTTACTATGGGTGACAAAGAAGAACCCATAGCCATTCCAAAATCTTGTCTGTAGAAACTTTCTTCATATTGAAAATATGTTGTTTTTAAATAAAGTTCCATAAGCTTTACTATTGTATTAACTGATAATTTTGTTCTTTCTTGAAGTGAATTATCAAGTTCTAATTTATCTTTAATAATTTGTATAGATTTATCTAATGGTACATTGCTGAATAAACTGACAACATCAAAACTTACCAAAATTTCATAGTTATTTATTTGTGTATTTTTCAATTTTGATAAGAAGTCTGCTGTGTTTTTTAGTGTGTTGTGGTTGAATTCGTATGGTTTGATGATTTTGAGTAAAAATTTTGAAATATTCTGCAATGGTGAGTTTATCGAGCTTACAATGGGTCGTAAAGGAATTCCAGTTTTGTGTATCTTGGGGACTCCATATATGTGTGGTGGTTTACTGTAGTGGGGTGTAAGTGGTTTCTTTCTGAAAAACTAAATTCGTCTTTGTGTGTGTGAAATAATGTCTCTTGCTGTTTTTCTATGTATGATGTAGGATCTTTGTTGAGTTTTGTATAAGTGTCTGTGTTAATGAGGTCTGTCATTTTAGTTTTGTATTCTTGTGAATCTAAAATTACAGCTGGTAGAATTTTAATAGTATCATCTTTAGTAAGTATTTTGATAGCTTGTCTTTCAATTGGAGTTACATTTTGTGAGATCTTTTGTTCTTTTTGTAGAAGTAACTTGTTTCTAATGCGATACTCGCTTGATACTTCTGGTGGTAATTTTTGAGCAGTATCCTCAATGGCAACTATCATGTCTAATTTAGGAATGTTTTGAGAAGTGACCGCATAATTCAATCCCTTTGAAAGGACGTATTGTTCTGTTGACGTTATTTGTCTTTTAGATAGGTTTATCACAGTTTTGTTGAAAAAGTTGTTATTTGTTTTTGTTAAGTGGGTTGCATGTTTGTTGTTTAGGAGATTATTGAATTTATTTATATTTCTATTTTTACAGTTTCGAAATTCGAATTGATGTGAATATTGGACAGAATTGAAAATTCGAGTGTAGTCTGATTGACTGTGAGTTTCCTTGAATATATTTTCTAACTTAAAAATTTCGGTATTTAAGCTTACCTTTTGTATTCTATGATAGAGATTTTCGATTTTATTTAAAATGAGGTTTAATTCTTGATGTGTCAACATTATGAGTTTAAGCAGCAGAATATACAAGGTCACATACTGAGTGCTTTGATTTGTCAAAAATGCACTTTCTTAATGCAGATGACGCAAATCCTTAGATTTCTCATGTTAATTTTAAACCGATAAAAATGTAGATGATCAAATGCTATCTCAATGTTGTTAACCTTAACGAGTAAAGTTATGTCAATAAATCGAGAATTATCACTTACACGTCCAGTGTTATATGAGTTTAAAAAAACAATGTCTGACTTAACAGTAATTCTAATAATTGGCTACCAAATATTATGAGTTTTCTTTTTTGCCTTTTAGTACGGTGCTGGACCAAAAAGTTACTGGGTCGTTGATTGATAGTTTGATTTAATATTGAGGAATAAGAGATCGATAGTGGTTGATGATCATCTAGAACGTTAAATAGGTGGGAAAGGGTACCAGAAGTTGTAATTCTTCGGGAAATTCAACTCATCTTTGATATACATGAAAATTTGTACAATTTGAAAGTTAACGTTGTTCTACAGTTAGGGTTTGAGTAGCTGACTAAGGAGGCATAGCAAAAGGGTCGGTTGACGAGGGTAAAATTGTAAACAATTTTGAAAAGAAGTTCCATCTATGATATGCCAGTTTTCATATTGTTTTTTGGATATCTTCGGAAGTATTCGGATGCTTTAAAAACAACGGCAGTTCTTCAAGCACTAAATTACAGAATTTTGTATCTTTTCAAACTTCTTCGTATGTTTTGTGGTTTCCGAGATCCCAACAATGAAGTTCAAACTTGAATTACCCTGTACAATAGACAGAAATGTAGTGATGCAAGGAATACCATCAACTTAAACCGATCTATTTTTTTTCAGAGACAGTACAAAGGTGTGAGGGTTTTGAAAGATGCTATTTACCAAGCACATGTGCGGCCTTCAGACAAATTATTATGCAGAAAAGATTATATTAAGAGGCTTTATAATGGAGCATTCGAAGAAGAAAATGACGATCAGTAGTTAGATTTCGAAAAAAATTACTTAGATATATTGATTCTTATTATGAATAAACTATATACAAAATGATGTGTTTCTTCTCTGTAGCACAAACTTTAGTTAGTAATTTTTAGAATTTCGCCTAGACTATCTAATTATATGCCAAACCGTAGCTAATGATTGTTCAATATCCTAACTTTGTAAATTGGGAAATCACATTTCGGCTGCTACAGTACCTTCAGCATCATATTTATCACTTCAATTTGTGACTATGAAATAAAAGAAGACTGAGAGACTAAACAAGCAGTGGAAAAGAAAAATCTGAAGTTGAAAATTCAGAAACAAATCAAGCCAATAGAAATTCAGAACTTATGGAATTGTTGGAAAATCCTATTAAACACCGTACCGGCTCGTACCCGTCCAATAACAACTCAACCGGAAATAACAAATCAGCAGGATTGAGCCGTGCCCACTGAGCGCCAAGGACCAATCACACGCAGCCGTTCACGGTGTCAACCGATAGGCGCCGAGCCGCGACTATATAACAGCGCGCTCGCTTCAGAAAATCTTAGTATTCGAGTAACTAGAAGCGAAAGCAGAAGGCTAAGAGAATTATGCGAACCGACCTGAAGAGGGCAGATGTGACTCTGCCGAAACGTCGTCATTTTACCATCAATCCCGGCAGGGATCAGTTATCAATATATATATAAAATTCTAGAACGTTATCGGGAAGCAGCCAATATATAAAAGTATACTCTTTTAACTATATTTTGAGAGCTTTCGAAATTGTTTATTTCTTCATCAGTCAAAAACTACAATTAACACAAAAGTTGAATTATAATATTAAGTTAATATGTAATGAAAACTTACGTTAGTTGAGATTAAAATTAGAATTAACTGTATAGCATTGGAACATTGGAAAGGTTATCAGTAAAATATAATATTTTTACATTTGAAATGTATAAGAAAATGACAATGTCAAATTGAAATTTACAGAGAAGTTGATTGCTATGGAAATTATTGAAAAAGAATGCTGCAAATTGAAAAAAATATATAATACCAAGTTAGTGAAAATGAAAATCACTTAGCTACCATGTCAAAATATGACATTCGAAACAAATATCCTTACCTACATTACTTTTTTTGCAATAATGAACCATAACCTTCCGCAATAATTCATTTATTACGCTCAACACTCTGATTTATACTGATCAGTTCCATCATCTACCAAAATATCTGCACTGCATTATGTTACACCCTGTGTGTACTCAGTGACATCAAAAGTGATAGCTATACTGAATAGAAAACCCTGGCTTCTTCGAAAAATATACCCATTCGATTTTATTTGCGAAATCGTAACATCAATAATTCAAATTAGTTAATAAAAACAATAAATGAAATTAATTCATCCAATCAATAAATAAAATCCAATCGAGATACCCTAGAATAAAAATCAAGATTTTGCTTACGCTACTCTTTTTAACAAATTGCAATAATTGGATTTTTTTCGACCCAAAAATATTATTTAGAGTCTTACTTTGTGGCAGCTTAGGAATTCAGCTAGAAATCAAATTGATATATTTTTGAAAGGAAGCCACGGGTTAATCTAAAAGTTTATGCTGATATTTTGAATAAATAAATAAATAAGCCATCACGAAACACTAAAAAACAGCTTACACTGAAAGGAGAAATAAATAAACAAAAAATATATGATTTAATGAAATTACAGTAACCGCGTTTGTTGCATCATATATTAGTTGCTGGGTTTCAGAGGTTTGTAGGATTGAAGACGATTTTGCTGATAATATGCATCTCAATATTAGCAATTCAAATGGTTATGCAATGTAAATGTAAAACTAGTCGAACTTACTGCGAATTTAAACAGTCCAACTATCTGGGTAGAAATCCGCTAGTAAGGTTTGGCAAAATGTCATAACGATTGTAGAAAAACGAATTACTTTGTTTTATATCACTAATTTATTTATTTATTATAATATAAACATAAAAACCGTGACTAGTTTCGACAATACTATGTCATTTTCAAACGGAAACAAATTCATCAATGACGACAAAACATTTTGAAACAGACCGGAAGGGTCTTGTCTACAACAGTAGGTATGTGTTAAATTCTCGGACGGATTACATAAATATGGCATTTTTGTGTCTAACGGTGCCGATACACACGTCCCTCGTCGTACCCTTCTTTAAAATGCGTTTTTTTTGAATGGATATATTCATTCTACTTCCTGAACTGCCCATACATTTTGCGAAGATGAAAGATATTTCGACAAATTTGTACCCTTTTTTGCTTGCCTTCGGTGTTAATTTTATTCTTGCAGGTGTTTTTCGATCCGTCAGTCCTATCCGCCAAAGGTCGGTAACTACAAATGCGCGGCTCGATGCAAGAGATCGATGGTTTCGGGTCGTTTCCTAGTAGGAAATTTCAATAACTGCCAGGCCAAAATATTCAGATTGCAATAAAAAGTAATAAAATGTAAATCTGCAAATGCCGAAAGAAAGAAAGCTTACGACATAGTTCAGTTACTGGACGTTTTTAAGTGATATAACACTTAACAACTGTTAAAATTTGTATATGGAAATGCCCTTAAATTTTCTCTTGTCACTGGTAGATTGAATCCTAATCGTCTTTTCGGACGACGGACGTATAGAGACCTGTTTGAGTGTGTTAAAGATGGTGCTCGCGATACATTTTTATGTAAGTGGAAGGTTGTATATTATCCCCGAATTATACCTGGCATCTTACGGACGATGGACGTGTGTATCGGCACCATAGGAATATTGCATAGAAACAAAGTGGTAAACTGATTAAGAAAATTTACATATATCATTTTTGATTTTAGTTACTTAAAAAATTTCAAATAGGATGCTATTTTTAAAATCTACCTGCTCGTTAAGTAGTAAATTGCAAGAAACGGCATTATTATGGCTTTTCTAAATTTCAATGTTCTCAAGTGTTTCAATAAATGGCTTAAAATTGTTATAGTGAATGATCTCTGTTTCTTGTAATTTCGGAAATTTTTGCCCTGTAGTAAGAAAATGATTTGCAAATGTTGAGTCAGTTTTATTTAATCTAAAGGAACGTAATTGTTCAAGATATCGAATATTGAAATTTTTACAGGTCATACCAAGGTAAAAGCTATTGCACTCTGAACATTTTAGTTTATTTACTCCAGATTTCAAGAACTTACTTATTTTGTCTTTGGCGTTAAAAATATGATTTGATAATTTTGATTGGGATCTAAAACTAACTTTAATATTATGCTTTGACAAAAGTTTTGCTATTCTCTCACTTGTGGTTCCAAAATAAGTAACGCTAACGTATTTAAATTTAACATTGTTATCTTTGATTTATCGATAGATTAAATTTTGCGCAATTTGACTTTCTTTCCAGGAAATAAATTTATTAATTAACTTATGGCTATAGCCGTTATTAATGGCTATGCTCTTGATGATATTCAGTTCGTTCTTTAAGTCGGTTTTGGAAAGGGGTAATGTAAGAGCTCTATGTATCATCGATTTGTATGCTGCTAGTTTGTGTGAGTGTGGACTAAAAGATGAATTGGGATAGTAGTGTCTGTAAATGTTGGCTTTCTGAATACATTGAACATGATTTTATTATGTTTATTAGTGAGGGTGAGATAATAGATAATAGATGAGTTACTTTGAGTTTCCAGAGTAAACTTGATGTTACTATTAAGGAATGATAGGAAAGTGTTAAGTTGTCTCTTTGTGCCTGTAAAGTAAGCTAAAATGTCGTGGACATACTATACCAGAATAAAATATTTTTTTGCTAAGCCGAGAGGACATTACGGTTTCTTCTAAATAAGACATGAAAATATCAGCCAGTAATGGGCTAAGGGGTGAACCCATTGCCAAACCTGTTTTTTGCTCATACAATTTATTGTTGAATGTACGATAATTTGGGCTCAAGCACAATTCAAAGGCTGTTTTCATGTCCATTTGTACTATGGGGTTGAGTCTGGTGTTATTAAGGATGTCGGATATTAAGGATAGACATTCTTTGAGTGGGATACTCGGAAACATGTTCGATACGTCAAATGGTACTAGAATACCATTCCCAGAGATATTTTGTTTTTGAATTGATTTTGTAAGCTCTATGGAATTACTTATAGCAAACTGTGGTTTGAAATTAGTTAGGCGTCTGAACTGTGAGTTTAATTTCATTGCTAGGTTTCTAATAGGTGTATTTATAAAAGAGACTACAGGACGAATTGGAGCATTGCATATAAATTAGTGATATAAAACAAAGTAATTTGTTTTGTCATTACGAAGAATCCTTTTAATTTTCTTGTTTTGTAATTTCTTATTTATTTGTGTTAATACTATTGAAAACGGGGTCTGAGGTTATCAATTCGTCTGCAACTTTCTTTTATGTATGACGAGCGATTTACGGTTTTCCAGAAAATCATTCAATAAAAATCTTCACTGTTTTCTCTAAAACCCCTCAAGAAATTTGAATATTATAAATTGTATTATACAAAGATATGTTCCAGCTTGATTCCGTATATGTTTCTATAACGTAAAACGTAACATTTTTCTCAAAATCGGAAAAATATGTGCAAAAAAACTGTAAACATCATGGTAAATGTCAAATTTTCATCATAAATATCTAGTTTAAATGTCAAGATATGCCATGGAAGTATATCGTACAGGGTGTTTGTATTGGTTTTCATTTTGATTCATTTGAAGTAAGTTTCTTTTAGAGACGAAGTTAAGTTTGGGGGCTTATAGTCGCGTGAAATGGCATAAAATTCCAACAAGTATCGGCCGAATCAATTCAGTATTAGAAAAATAGACGCTATTTGTGCTGGTTACTTGTTTATACATAAGAAATCAGGACCCAAAACTGGACAGCTATCTGGTGACCACTTTCAGCTTCTCCAGCTACTTTCGGCTATTGCTTCAATTGGCGCTTAACCAGACACTGCATACTGCTCTAACAATTCATGAATAGCCAATATAATTTTTTTACAGCTAAACATGGGTTGATTCGGACCGTATTCTGGATAAAATCAAACTCGAACGAGGCTCTACCTACGAAGATGAACTGATTTGTTCCAGAGAATGTTTACCAAACTAAGAGGAAAGAATCAAATCTTTTTTCCAGGAGCACTTGCACGAAACGAAGAAATTCGGTTAGTAGCTGACGGTTCTGGATATTTTGATGTCAGAGACAAAAATGACGAGTGGATAGAATTGAAAAAGGAGATCTGCTGATTTTACCTGGTGGCATATACCATCGATTTTCATTAGATAGAAAGGTAACAACACAGTATATATTCCATTAGTTTATCGAAACGAAAATTTGTTATGTTGGAGAACTCTTCTATATGGTATACGGTTGTAGGTGTGTGCGTGCGTGCATGTGATATTAAGTGATACATAAGCAGTTGTATACATAGGATGGTTGAAATATTGGATTGAATTAGTTATACAGGATAGTTCTAAAAATATTGTATTGGGTGGCACATAAGTTATTACATTACAAGGTGGTTGAAATAATAGTGAAGCAAAACTATAGTTATACAGAGTGGATATTTGTGTTATAGGACGGAGAATAATTATAGTTATACAAAAGGCTTTAAAATTTGTCTGAAGCAGTTGAATACACGGGATGGTTGAAATATGAGGTGGAGTAGAATTACAATTAAAGGGCGGTTTTAAAAAATTATATAGTTTGGAACATAAGTAATTGCTTATACAAGGTGTTTGAAGTAAGGGCGGGGTAAAATTATTGTTATTAGGGTGTATCCAAAATTTGTTATGTAAGCATAAGCAGTTAGGATATTTGAATTATAAGACGTAGGACGGGGTATTATTATAGACACGGGTTCAAAAAATTTTAGAAGCAGTTGCATATACAGGGTGTTTGAAATAAATGGTAGAGTAAAATTATAGTCATAAAATGTGGTTCAAATATATATAGACCATGAACAGTTGCATAAATAGAAAACTAGACATATGGAGCGGCGTAAAATCATTGGTATACAGGAATAATTTAAACAAAAGATAAATAGAAAGAGTCAATAGTGTGGAGAGGATTTATACTTATACATGGTGGTTTTAAAGATATCAGGACCGTTATAATATTGTATTGAGTTGAGTTATAGTTGTACAGGGTGATTCAGAAAATGAAAGACCAATAAGTTATATAGGGGTGACCAATACACAGAAGCATATACAGTGTGAATGCGATAAAGAGTGAATTAGAGTTACATTTATAGAAAGTGGTCCAAATAATAAAACAAATAAAAAAGTTAAAATATATTTGGAAAATATAGAGATAGAATAAAAATTAGAGAGGAGAGAGATAAGAATAAAAAAGACAATATGTCTGAAAATAGTGATTGCTGGCACACGGTTTCTAAACCGTTTTATTTTTACTCAGCTGAAGTCGGTTCTTTTTTAAATATAAATTATGTCAATTGTTGGTAGCATTAGTATGGTCTTGTATTTTTGTAAAAGTCTATTTTAACACGTTAATAAATAAATAAATAAATAAATATGACACTAATCAGAACTATATTGTTGTGTAGAACACGGTCTGTCGGACAACTATATACATACTTCCTGACCATGGGAATGGCAGTTATTGGTAGATCAAAATATAATTTTTCTAAAATTATTGTTGTTTACTGAAAGCATTCTGCTTAAAATCTTAACAGTCCATCACAGTGAATCAGTTCAAATTCTAAAATGGTTCGGGCATGGTACATCGATGATGATCCTAGCGATCCAAGAAATGAACACCATCGTAGTCCACCTGAGTTTCTTAGTTTGGAGACGCTATTTGAGATAACCGGCGTAGAATATTTTAAGGTAATAGTTTTGCTTTACTATAGTAACTTTTACCAGAAACTTTGTGCTTTAGACCAAATTTGTAATTTTATCCAAACTTCCGTGGGGCTCTGTTTCAATGTACCTATTTGTAACAATTGCCCCGAGACTATATTGGACAAACTTTAAGAAAATTTAAAGATAGAATAACTTCTCACAAAATAAAGTAACTCAGATTCTTTTGATTTAACTAGCCATTGCTTTAGAATTGTCATACAGTTCACTTTGACAACTGCAGCATCCTTGCAATAGAACGTAATTCAGTTAAAAGACTTTGTTTGACTTGGTGGGTATTAATAGGTTCTTTTTTTAAACTTTAACATAATATATTGCAATTTAATTGAAATCGATAATAAAATTACAAAATCCCGCCATATCAATTCTAATCTGAGTTAATTCATATTGACTGACTTGATGGAATTAAAATATTTTTTTTCCAATAATTTCCAGTTTTTATTTTTATTAATTTGTATAGTGTTGTAACTTTGACATGATTCTATTATACTTTTAAAATGGAAAACTATTAAAGCCTTCACTATTATGTTTCAATCTCAAGTATCTGAAGCTTTATTTCGCTTTATAGAGTCAGACATTTTTTTGTTTATGACATTTAGGATTTTAGTTATTGTAGACTGTTATTAGTTAGTTGTTTTTCAAAGTTTTGTAATTTTTTATAATACTGAATAATTTTAAATATTTTGTACACTTTGAGATTTTTTTATTTTGATAAAGGTCTCTAAAATATCTAAAAAAGTCACATTTATTATTTTCAATTTGCAAGCTCCATATTTTTTAAATTGATTACATTTTAGGTGTTATTGACGATTTTTGGTACAGATTTCAATTATGCTGAACATTTAGTAACACAAAATCATCTTTCAACGAAAATTTTAGATTATTAAGTTCAGAAAATAAAGGCAATAAATTAAACCTTTTAGAATCATTGGAGATTAATAAACTTAATAAACCATTTAAAAAAATATATAACCGACTTCAACCTATGACTATAAAGCTAAAAATAATTATAACAAAATACAACTCTAGCAAATAAATAACACATTCAATGTTGTTAGGTACCTACCCAGGAAGTAAAAAATGTAAACATTAAAAAGTGATCATTCTGTACAAATTAATTACCTACCAATCTAGTATATTGTTACGAAATTTACCCAAAGCCGACCCTGGTTCATTTCAGTACGACAACAAACGCTTTGAGATAAAAAAAATGGTTCTCGAAAAAACTCGGCACCTGTAGGAGTTATGATGATTTTTACGAGAATTTTCTATGCTGGCTTATAAAGGAAGCAGCCACGATGGAGAGTTCAGATATACCGCGACGACTAGCGTATATGCGAATGTTATTGTGATATTTGAATCAGCTGTTTTAATGTAAATAAAGTTCTAGAAAAGTGAAAGTGAATATTAGTTTTATAATTTTAAATTGAACCCACGGACTATATTGCAATATTTTGAAGCCGTTGCAAGCAAATCTAAAATCCTCCATTGCGTACTTATCTAATTCATCAAACTTGATTGTTGCTTGGCACCGACTTCAAAAATATACTAGGTTGGTAGGTAATTAACTTGTACAGAATGAGCACCTTTTAATGTTTACATTTTTTACTTCGTGGGTAGGTACTAACAAAATTGAATGTGTTATTTATTTGCTAGAGTTGTATTTTGTTATAATTATTTTTAGCTTTTTAGTTATAGGTAGAAGTATGGTTATATATTTTTTAAATGTTTTATTTTCAAATTTTAGTATTTTTTGAACTCAGATAGTTTTCATTCTTTATTTTTTATTTTGTATGTATAATCTTAATAGACAGAGCCAGGTAACATCGCAAGCTTCAATATTACACAATGATACTTTCTCATTTAAATTGACAGGCAAATCTTTACAAACAAAATGTACTAGTACGCGTTGACTTAATAACCCTAAATGTATTTATGCCTTATGGACTACCCCATGTAACCTTTTTTCAACTTTTTTGACAACCCTGTATAACTTTATATAATTCCACTCCAACTTATGTACCAACCATCCTGTACATACGACTGCCTACGGACAAGCATACATTTGTAGAATCCATCCCATATTTCCGGAGTTAAATCTGTCCTATATTTCAACCATAGTATATAACTCCTTGTGTGCTAGCCCAGAAATTAGTTCATTTTTTACATTTTATATTATCGTCCTGTGTAACATTAATTAATTCCTCTCCACACTTTATGCAACTTCTTATGAGCTATAAAAGAAATAATTTTTTAATCACACTGTATAAATATAATTCAACTGCAGCATATATTTCAACCATCCTGTATATGATTTGCTTATGTCCACATCATATAACAGTTTTTTAATCACCCTATATAATTTTAATTTCACATTTTTTCTAACATTTTTATACCACCAAATATCCAGTCCATCCTATATTCCAACCATCCTGTATATACGGCTGCCTACGGACCACTATCATTCTAGTCCGTCCTATATTTCAATCTTCATATAAATGCAACTCCTATCACTTTACTATGTGATTTTGTTTGCTATAACTAAAAGTCCTGTCTATAAACGTACCAAATAGCAGTTTAAAGTTTGACATGTGTTGTCACTGAATTTTCTATTATGCCGGGAGAATGTGACAACCAAAAGCACCGTCTTCGCAAAATGGAAAAAAATGCATTTAAATAGGTATTTGCCTGGTATACAAACAAAACGAGCTTGGTACTTATTGATTTAAGGAGCCGAAAATACTATGCTTTACTACCTATATGCTTGAGATGTACATAGAAAATTTTCAAATTCGCAATTAAAACTTCCAGTGCCTAAAATTACCGCACTATTACGTTGGAATTAAAATATTTATGAGGAAATGTCCGTTATGCCATTTGGATAAAATGTTTGATAAGAATTTTTGAATTATCGGCGATTTTCTGCAAAACTGCAAGTTGCACGTCGTAGAAAAGTATATGAGATCACCTAAGGATCTTCCTTAATAGATTAAACGTTAAAAAACTATACACATCCATAAGGAGTTATCGAAAAATCGACTAAAATATTAAGGATTGTGGTCGATTTCCATGCACGCATGTGTTCATTCACAAATTTTATCACTTTACCAATAGAATTCTTTCCCAAAATTTGAAGTTTCACCAATCCGGATACATACTCTTTTAAACAAGACCATATTTATTCAAAACGGTGCACCACAGGAGAAGAAATCAGGTAAAATACATACAAAAAAAGCGAAAAAAATACGCGAAGTCGGTTAAAAATACCGGGAATTTTTTAAATGACCTGACAGAAATAAATAATTCTCCTTTAAAAATCCTTTCAAAATTAAAAATTAAGTACCTGGTAATTATATCAGCCGTCGAATATAAATACAACTTCTTCAAGAAATACCCAGATAATCTAGTTACTTGGCAAAGACATTAGCCGAAACGCGTCGGACAGTTTTTAAAAAACGTAAATTGTGGAAATTGCGATTTTAGTGTTATCAGTTAATTATTATAGTAAATTTCCAGCAAGTATCGACCGAATCAATTTAGTATTAGAAAAATAGACGCTATTTGTACTAGTTGCTTGTTTATACATAAGAAATCAGAATCCAAAACTGGACAGCTATCTGCTGACCACTTTCACCTTCCCCAGCTACTTTCAGCTATCGCTTCAACTGGCGCTTAAGCAGAAACTGCATACTGCTCTAACTATTCATGATTAACCACTATAATTCTTTTACAGCTAAACATGGATACTGTTGATTCGGACGGTGTTCTGGATAAAATCAAACTCGAACGAGGTTCTACCTACGAAGATGAACTGATTTGTTCCAGAGAATGTTTACCAAACTACGAGGAGAGAATCAAATCTTTTTTCCAGGAGCACTTGCACGCGCAGATGAAGAAATTAGGTTAGTAGCTGACGGTTCTGGATATTTTGATGTCAGAGACAAAAAAGACGAGTGGATAAGAATCGAGGTTGAAAAAGGAGATCTGCTGATTTTACCTGGAGGCATATACCATCGATTCTCATTAGATAGAAAGGTAACAACACAGTATATACATGTGGGACATGTTGTTTTAAATTATTTTTTTTTAGAATTATTTTAGGGTTAGACGGTTGTTCATTAGGTCACCTATCTGGAAAGCGTACAGTAGACCAAGTGACGATATGGAGTGTAGAAAGGAGTACGTTAAGAGCATGGAGTCTGGAAAATTTGTTAAAACTTATTAAGCGGAAAAATTTTATAAAACAAATATCTATTGTTTTGGAAATCAGTTGAGATACATATTTTTGTCTGTGGTTGAAGGTTATCACTGTGGTTGTAGGTACAAAACTTCTAATATAAATTTTTAATATTTTTGTATAAAAATACATTTTTGTCAGATAAGTAGTGTTTTATTTTATTCACATAGTTTGGATATTCAGTTCTAGTTGGTAGAGTAGAGCGGTACCAGAACTTAACTAGGAATATAAATTGGCGCAATCTGTAGAATTGTTGTACAGCAAGATACTTAAAATTTTCATTCATAGCAAAATTTTATTTCTTCTGCAATGAAGCACAATCAAATAGTAAATCAAACCAGATGCATAAAATGTAAAAGAAATAATATTAATCTTATCACTGATATCATCACCGATAGAAATAACACAAAAGAATTCTTAGATTAATTGAAATCTGTCAAAGCAGTAACCATAGTATCTTTTTGTGATTTTACAATCTCTGAGCGTAAGTCTATTTCTTGCTGATGGCCTTCATCAGTTCCGCTTCTCTCAACTGATTGAAATCTCGAATATTATAATGTCTTGCGTTCAGGAGATTGTAAAATTTCGAAAAATGTTAATTTATTCGTAGGCTATTAAAGAATAGCTACGAATAAATGTGTAAAGGTGACGGACATTTAACCTGGGCATGATGGGAATGCTAAGGCATTGTCTGCTATCAATTGGTCGGAAGGTTGTCACTTAAACATTAGGTCTTCTGGTGCTTCTGTGTTCTAGCAATTTGTATAATATAAACCATAAATGTAGGTGTCGTTAGATATTTAATTTTTGGTTTTGATATTGTCATAAAACAAATTGTGGATGCTTTAATAAATTTCATTTAAAATTTATGCAAATCATCTCGGTTTCCTGTTATCAGTATTATATTGTCTGCATAACATAACGTTTTGGCTCACACATTCTCAATTATTATTGTATGTACATTTGTATTCCTGAAACAACATTTCAGTAAAATCTATAAAAAAATAATGGGTGTATCATTTAAAAAGCACAACAATTTTTGTCGAAAAGTAAAACACCGACACATGTAAAGTGATTAATTAACTTACGCTTCTGATTGCACACGTCAAAAGAAACATTGTATTTTTCAAAGTGATGAAGTCATAGCATTCCTTTTCAAATATATATAATTGCCCTTATGGCCCTATTAGATAGATGACAGTTGTCTGCAAATGACAACTTACTTGAATTGGGGGATTACATAATAATAATAATTAACTCTGGCAATCCAAGATCAAGTAATTCCAACTAAAAACTATCTAAACTACTTCGTCAACGACCCTTCTATCAACAACGACAGATGTAGATATGGCTGCCAAACATCTGAATCTATCCAGCATATCACAGGAGGTTGCCAAGCGTTCGCTGCAACTGAATACAAAGAACGACACGATGATGTGGCAAAAATACTGCACCAGAAACTAGCGCTGAAACTTGAGCTATCCCAGTCGGTAAGAACACCCTATTATATATATAAACAAAAATCTATTTTAGAAAATAACAACTACAAACTGTACTGGGACCGGACGATATTGACCGATCGGACTGTTGCTCACAATAGACCAGATATAGTTTTGGTAGATAAAATCTCTAGAAAAAACAACCTTAATTGACATAGCAATCCCTAACAACAATAATTTAAATATTAAGCAGGCTGAAAAAATAGCCAAATATAGGGATTTAGAATTTCAAATACAGAGACAGTAGGACATGAACAACACTCGAATGGTACCAATTGCTATGTCAACAATAGGAGTAGTCCCAAAACATCTATTAAACAATTTCAAATACCTCGGTCTGGACGAACATCTTTACCAACTGATGCAAAAAGCCATCCTGTTAGGAACAGCCCGGACGGTCAGAAAATTGATGGGGAACTGCAGCCACGACGCCAACCACCTGCCTGATAACCTGGCAAGGGCTCCCACAGAGCTACATAAATCCTTTTGATATGTAGTATATCTGGGGTTTAGTGAATTTTCCCCTAAAGGTACACTATGTGTGCTTTAGAGGGAGTGTGATGCCATACATTGTATAGTCAAGTCGGGATAATTAACTCGGTTCTTTAAATGGTCCCATAAAGAAAAAAATATTGGGGTTAAATCTGGAGATCTTGGTAGCCACTCAAATGGTCACAGTCTACCAATCCATCTTCCATTAAAGACGGTGACCATGAATCCTTTTAGTTGTACACTAAAACGCGGTGGTGCCCCATCTTGGGGGGCAATAATCGAGGAATTTAATGTTGTACACTGTTGTGTTCTGGGAATGCTAAGTATTCACATTACCATAAACAAGTAATGTCAAATCCTGTGGTTACTATGTTTGTGTCATGTTTGGTTTTAGGGTAAATCCACATCCACATCTGGGTAAATATTTTAGCCCTTCATTTTCCTGATATCTTGCGACATGAATTCGACTTACAATACTTCTAGAAATCGGAGCCTGAATTATTTATTCAGCTTTATTTAATATTCTTTAATGCCAATTAACAAACGATCTATGATAAACTACACATTTTTATATAACTCAAAGCTACTAATCAAAAAAAGTAATAGAAACAAAATAGTTTATATGTACAGGAAAATGATACTTCAAACCTTAACATCACTTATTTCAAATATTTAATTGATTTAATATTCATCACTATTATTTTTTAATAATTACTTTTGAATAGCAAAATATTCAATACATACATTATATTGATTATTTAACCAAGGTTTAATGATTGATTCTACGAAATGTGGAAATTTTTATACCACAAATTGCAATATAAATGCATTTGAAGTAGGTATAACCGGCCTGTGGACTATATCCACACAAACCCCTTCAGAAATACAATTACTGATTTAAAATTAAACATTTAACTACAGCATTTGTGTTAATGTTGTGC